>VXAC01003822.1:45385-243940 GCA_013399225.1 Rhipidura dahli
TCTCTTTTCTCTTCTCTTTCTTTCTTTTCAATTAAGTCATCCATCTTATTATATAAAACAATCTATTAATTCTATTCTGAAGGGATACGGGGGGACTCTCAAGGGTTTACAATCTTTAGAAAAGGTGATTCTAGAGGCTTTGGAACAAAGGAACTTCTGCATCCTCTGCCTTTGTATTTTGTTGCTAGTACTGGGGAGATCTTGGTACTTCAAGCATCCTAAGACTCCTGGTCCCAAGTCCTTGCAGATGACACTAGGTGAAACAACTGTGATAGGTACTTGATGAACAACAAGGACAGAGCTGATGCCTTCCAGTACTAGGAAAAAAAAGGTGCTACAGGTTTTCTTAGTGCACTGAGATGTAACAACTTATTTAACATCTGAGAAGTTCCTCCAGTGGCTAAGTGACTTGAAGTTATTGCTCACGTGTCATAGGAGGCATGTGAAAACAAAAGAGCTGCTTCCAGGGATGGCAGTGGAGACCTCTCTTTCATGTTTTTATTTTATTATTTGGCTATGTTTTAACTGCTCACATTGAAATTTCCTCTGTTGCTTTCAATGGAGGTCACAAGTGGAATCTTTTGTAAAAGAATAGGCTGTATTATATGATCTCATACTCCCTTATGAAATGATACAGGCAGAAGTGCCCTGAAGAAAGCAGCTGTAATTACCACTAGCAAGCACAATCTCCTATCAGAACTCTAACAACAGCTAAGACATCTTCTACCCATTTTAGCTGCTTTTGTTGTTAAAAGGTGAAAAATTATTGAAACCAAAATCTGGAAAACTCTGGAGCTATAAATCAGCATATGAAAATTTTGCCTTTGAGGACTGTTTATGGTGAAATGCTCATCATGCATAAATATATAATGTAGTGATACTAATAATGGAGTTCCTCAGACATTGACTACAGCATCATCAAGTGAGATTACTCATTGTGATAGTGCTATATATTAGGTTTTGGTAATTTGACTTATTCTTTAGTGAAGTAGAAAAACAAATTTCTTAGGCAGGACACAATGTTAGAAAATATTTTTCGAACATTTTGTGAAATGTTTGTTTAAAACAATAAATATTACCCTAATATCTGTTTATTCAATATAGGCAAGCTCATCTAAAATAATTTAAAAGGTAACATTTTTATATTAAAAGCCTTGGGTCATTTTATTTTCATTCACTTTTAATTTCCTGGTCATAAGAAAGCTCTTCCAATTGCAGTGTGGGCATTTTTTTTCAAAGCAATATAACAAAAATATTTTATGTAATAAATTTCATTATAATTTTTCTTCTATGCCATGTGTCAGAGACTGAAATTGTTCATGCTTCAAACATTGTTATGAAGGAGTTTTGCCCATTATAACAAAAACTGTATAAAGAAGATACAACCACAAAAGCCCACCCCTCCTTGAAGATGCCTGACTGGAACTTTGGACTGTGGGTTAAGCTGACTAGATAAGATAAAGGGGCTACTATTGTTCAATCATCTCAGGTCTACGGGGAAACAAACAAGGCTAAGGGAAAGGAATACATCTACAAGAAAGCCAAACAGCAGAAAATCATCTCTAGCTGGGTTTGGGGTGGGGGAGACCACAGCCCATGGAGGCCAGGTTTACACAGACTTTCCCCAACCAAAGGGGAAGGAGGAAGTTTCAGGTGTGTGGCGTAATCTCTACTCACACACACGGAACACCCACCCTCCCTTACACAGACTGGCCCAGCTGTGAAACCCCCAACCCCAGGAAGGCCACATCCATGGGACGTTTACATGAGAGGCAGCTGAAGGAGTGTCATAATCCATCAAAGACCCCCTGAAGTGCCCCCCAGACGAATTCCTGAAGCCTTGAACCACAGGACCACATATGATGCAATATGACGCAACAGATCCAGAGCCTGCTGCAAGAGACTGTGTCAAACTGTCATTGCTCCTCTTCCCTTCTCCCCCCCGACCCCTGCCCAGGGAGGCACCTGGGCATTCCCACCTGGCCTGAGCATATATTAATCCAATGAATCCTATGCTTTTTCGGGGACCTTCAACACCAAGAAGATGATCATTGGGCTGCCAGTGGGAACCGGTGATATTTTCTTTATTCTGTCTCTGTCACACTCTTTCTGTTCCTCCACCTTTTTCTGTTTCTTTCTCTTCTTTTTTTCTCTCTCTCTCTCTCATATTCACTACTAAATAAAATCCATACTATTAACTTTAACATATAGTCTTGTTTGCACTTTACTTCAGGCAGAGGCACTTCTAATAACTTTAAAACAGAACTGTAACAACATGTCAGGGAGTTGCACTCCTGTCTGGTAATTATTTCTGAGGAATGCTATGCCTAAAGAGATCTGTTTGCACACAAAATAAGAAACAACAGGTCTTTTATCAGCAAATGTAAAAGTGGAATTTGCCAGCACGTGTAATTAATTACCCTCAAAATGAATGGAGGGCTTTTGCTTAAAACATAAACCAAAACTTGAGAAACATATTCCCAGTTTTTAAAACTTTGTGGTCTGCAGTATAGTCCAGAAATGTGGAACATCAGCATGAGTCAAACAATTCAGTTTATGCTACAATGGGGTGGAATGAAGATTGTGTCCATTCTCCATGGGATTTTGTGCTGAAGGAATATTATAAGCATCATGACTTGATGTCATAGTAGGTGGATCAGTACTCCAGAAAGCCTAACTTTCTAAAAGATGTATTTCTTATTGCAAATGATGGAACTAATTTTCAGAGGGCTGCATTGAGAAATGCATTGGGGTGATGCTTTGTTGTGTGGCTTTTTTATATGATCCTATTACCAAAAATTTGGTGAAATAATAAAAAAAACCCCTTGACATCAATGTAGCATTAAGAAGCAAGCATTCTTTATTCAGCTGGATGCACAGAGGAATACCTCGTCCCAAATCTATGCATGCCGAGTACAGGAAAGTTTCTGTTTATATACTGTATTTTACATACATATTCATTGATTGCCCCAGATTATGATAATAATTTTTCTGGAACAATTAACGTATTTTTCCTTCCATTTATGCATGCTTTTTCTGTTCTGGACATCTCTCTGGTGGTCCCTAATGGTTGTGTAATAAACATCCTAGTCACCCTTCAGCAGGTTTACTGCTTTATTAATTAAACACAACAACTGAGAACGGGGACCCCGAGATAAGCCCAAAGATCCCCATGACAAACCAGAAAGGTAAACAGTGCACATGACACTGGGTACTCCATTAGTAGATGAGTACCGCAGGAGGATCAGGTGCAGAGCACCTGAGTTATTATAGGCTCTCGTCAAACGGTATTGGTTCATTTTTCAATCTACTCTTTGGTCCATCTAGCTTGTCTCCAATTGGCTTGTCCCAGGGTGCATTTCTGACCAATCATTTCTTAAAGAGTCCATCCCATTGGTTGACTTGTTCACAATCTGGGCCCAAAATGATGTCATTATTCCCGTGACGAGGGTCTAGAAAATTCCTCCCATTAGTCCTCTCGCATCTTACCCCCCATCTAGTGGTTACATCAAGGTATTACACCTGTACATCAGCACACATTATGATTTCATTAATATTAACTTACAATTATGAAAACTTGGCCCCCAACATAGCAACCCATTCACTTGGTAACATGCAACTAGCCTATGAAAGCCAAATCCCCTATAACAGTCATAGACCCCAGTGTTACAGATTACATACTTGAGTTGGCAGGGCACTGGGGCTGGTGAACTTCCAGTTCTTACACAATGGGCTTTGTGCAGTTCCATAGGCTGGTGGTTTTGGTAGCACAAGCACTGTGTTAGCTCATCAAGTGTAGACAATTTATCATCTGGTAACAATCCAAATGTTTATTTCCCTTATGAAGTTCACCTTGTTAAGGGTTTCATATGAATAGGGTGTTTTGATTCTGAAAGGTTTATTGCAATCATCTTTGCAGTGAATGTCTCGGTTCGGAGACAAATTTACAAGAAAACACTCTGGTTTGAGTGTTTTCTCTTAAGAGAAGGGCATCAGTAATTCCTTTTACCAATGAGAAAAATGAATGCCAGTGGGTGAAAGTGAAAATAAACCTGTTTACTGACAGACCAAAGTGCCTGCACATCAATGGAAAAAAATTGAATAAATGCTAGATAGTGAATTTTCAGAATCTTATCCCCCAATCCTTCCCCCCCACACCCCCCCTGCGCCCCACCCTTACATCTACCCACAGCAAAACAACAACAACAACAAACCCAAAATGCCTGGGGAAGAAAACATGCTGGCTGGCTGCTTGGCAGGGAAGACAAAATGGTGGCAAGTCCCTTTGTCTCAGGGAAGAGAAAAAGGGAGTTCATGCAGCAGCTTGGTCAAAACAGATGGGAACCTGTTGAACCTCTGGTGTTGGTCTCCTCCTCACAGCAGATGAAACTGGTGGATTTGGTATCCTTTCTCTTGCTGGTTCAGCTTTTCCTAGGGTCTCAGGCTAGCCGGAGCAGCCCCTCCGCTGGTCTCCTGGAGGTCCTGGACAACTGTCTTAGTGATTGATTTCGTACCAAAACTAAGCCAAACAGTTNCATAGCAACCCATTCACTTGGTAACATGCAACTAGCCTATGAAAGCCAAATCCCCTATAACAGTCATAGACCCCAGTGTTACAGATTACATACTTGAGTTGGCAGGGCACTGGGGCTGGTGAACTTCCAGTTCTTACACAATGGGCTTTGTGCAGTTCCATAGGCTGGTGGTTTTGGTAGCACAAGCACTGTGTTAGCTCATCAAGTGTAGACAATTTATCATCTGGTAACAATCCAAATGTTTATTTCCCTTATGAAGTTCACCTTGTTAAGGGTTTCATATGAATAGGGTGTTTTGATTCTGAAAGGTTTATTGCAATCATCTTTGCAGTGAATGTCTCGGTTCGGAGACAAATTTACAAGAAAACACTCTGGTTTGAGTGTTTTCTCTTAAGAGAAGGGCATCAGTAATTCCTTTTACCAATGAGAAAAATGAATGCCAGTGGGTGAAAGTGAAAATAAACCTGTTTACTGACAGACCAAAGTGCCTGCACATCAATGGAAAAAAATTGAATAAATGCTAGATAGTGAATTTTCAGAATCTTATCCCCCAATCCTTCCCCCCCCCAACCCCCCTGCGCCCCACCCTTACATCTACCCCCNCCCAATCCTTCCCCCCCACACCCCCCCTGCGCCCCACCCTTACATCTACCCACAGCAAAACAACAACAACAACAAACCCAAAATGCCTGGGGAAGAAAACATGCTGGCTGGCTGCTTGGCAGGGAAGACAAAATGGTGGCAAGTCCCTTTGTCTCAGGGAAGAGAAAAAGGGAGTTCATGCAGCAGCTTGGTCAAAACAGATGGGAACCTGTTGAACCTCTGGTGTTGGTCTCCTCCTCACAGCAGATGAAACTGGTGGATTTGGTATCCTTTCTCTTGCTGGTTCAGCTTTTCCTAGGGTCTCAGGCTAGCCGGAGCAGCCCCTCCGCTGGTCTCCTGGAGGTCCTGGACAACTGTCTTAGTGATTGATTTCGTACCAAAACTAAGCCAAACAGTTCAAGAAAAAACAAAACAGAAGCTGACGAAAGGATTGTTGCTGCAGCCTCCAGACCACGGGAAGGGGAAAAAAATCTTCTTACTTAAGCTAGCAGAAAACTAACCTAGCTAAACAACAACATAACATTGGATCCCTGCCGCACCCAGCATGCTCTGGAGAGAGTCTTTTAACAAAGCCCGTGCAGAAGCTCCAAGGCTCCTGCCCCTCTCCCAGGTCCACCTTAAAGCTACAGCAGGCCATTTTGGGCATAAAGCTCAGAATATCAGGAATAGAGTGCCATCATAAAATCACCCCAAGACAGTGAATTAAAACATGTTGATTAATATGGTTACCATTAACTCTGAGGAGTGCCTAAACTGGCTCTTGATCCATGGCTTGATTCATGGGAGGTTATTGCACAATTTAGTACTTAATATAGTTCTCTCAAGTTTGAGTGCTAATTTTTAGGGTGTTGTGTATCTCATACTATCTAGTATTCTTTCCCTGTAAATAAGGAAATTTTTGGATCACTCCAGTGATGCCTGAAAGATAGGCTGGAAATAAATCCCCATAGACTGATGTCTATAGAGCAGGTATATGTGCAGTGCTGGTGGTGAGGGGGATTTTTCCTCCTAACCCACCTGCCTTTGTCAAGTGCAGTGGTATATTTATACAGTAAATTATGCTTAATGTTGCTATGTCATTACAGCATCATCACATATGCACCAGGAATACTTTACATAATATGATCTCATGGTCATTAGATAATTCTTTGCACTGCCCATGCCCTTCCCCAATTCAGGGGTCTTCAGGGGTCTTTGATGAAGGCTTCCAAAGTCTTCTTCACACTAGAATTTTCACCTTTGTCTCTGGGGCATACACAGTTACAATACAGTTACGATACCAGTCGGTCTATCTGGTCTTAACCGACCTAAATTCTCTGTTTTGTGGCTAATTGGCTTTTTCTTGCCATTTTCGCACTAGTACTACCTCTATCTATCTCTAAGATTACATACTTGCTAGGTTGTTTGTTTGGTTTTTTTCTCTTCTCTTTTCTCTTTTGCCTATTCTGCATTTAAGCAACTAATTAACTATATACTAGCCATTACACTGTATAAAAGTTATTCATATTAGATATATGAGCATCAAAGGTTATGATTCAGGTTATATACGCATCAAGTTATAGGTATCAAAAGTTAGGTTACATAAGTAAAAACTATAGTCAAAATTTATGATTTCGGCTACATAAGTAAATACTATGGCTCAGGCTGTAGAAGGCTATGTTTCAGGTTACAGGTTATATTGATATTAAGATTACATAGATATCTTTTAACTCAAGCTATATGAGCTCCTTGTTACTTAGACTTAGGTTATATAGACATCACCAGCAAAAATTTACACAGGGTTCTCCTCCTTCCGAACACAATGCACATTCCTTAATATAACATGAACTAGATTCTTATTCTATTACTCTATATACAAAACTATCAATCTTCAATTACATAATAGACTAAATTTTACTCAATAATTTTGAAAGCTGTAGGAAGAAAACATAGCCCAAGGTTGGATTCTAAATTTCTTTTTTTTCATTCCCCACAGACTCAGTTATTAAATGCATGGTCTTTAATAACTTTTAGATATTTAACTTATATTTTGTATTTTTAGCTCAACTTTAAGCGCTAATCACTTGGGCTTTGTGAGACACAGCACACTGAAATATTTGTGAAACAACCATACTCTGACTTAAGCTTTTTTAAAATAGTCCCCCAAACATAGATAATCATCAGATGCTGTGAAACAGACCTCCCCTGCTAAGTGTTTGGTAGCTTTAGTTAACACAAATTTACACAAGGAATTTGAATGCCTGCTAGTGTTATCTGTCTTGCTTATAAATTCATGCTGTCAGATGTGTATCGATAAACCTCTCATAGCAGATGAGAAAGGAAAAATGTTGATATTATGACTGTTGTGGAACTTTTCATTACTTGGACTGTTAATTTCTTAGATTATTAACTGAGTTTCTTAGTTTATAGCCTAAGCCCTATGATTTCAGGGCAAATACATCACTTCTAAGAATAATTGATGTTGTGTCACCTTACAAGCACCAAAAGGGAACTTGTCTCAGGATGACATTTCTCATCAAATTCATTATCTTTTTCACAAATGCAATCCACTGAACATGAAGAGTGATGGTCTTTGTCATTCCTTTTTCCTCTGGCAGAAGTACATATTTCAAAAGACATCAGAGGGAGACCACCCTGGCAGGTCTGTAAGTGTGGATGGAGTCCATGCATGGTGTCTAAAGAATGTATGAATGATGCTTGAGTCTCTTTTCCTGGAGCTTGGCACTGCTGGCTTCCCTGTGTTATACTAGGGACTCTGCTTCTGGAGAATATTCTGAGCCAGACCCATCGTATCAGGAACAACAGCATCTCCAATCCCAGCACTGGCACTCTGTCACCACAGTGATAGTTATGGTTCCTTTTGTATGTCCTTCAGGTCACAGGGGGTCCTTTTTGTTTGAGCCCACAAGTTACACTTGGGGTTTGCCCACGTTTTGACTATTTGAAATTCTTACATTGTCTCCTGTCTCAAGAAGCTTGATCTTGAAATTGAGAAGCTAGTATTGCAAGATATCCCCAGTGAACCACCCAGAACTTGCAGCAGCAAGTGAGCAGCTTTTTAATGTGCTTTCATATTTAGATCAGCTTTATGTTGATTGTAACCACCTCTGTTTCTCATAATCCCTAATTGACATAATATAATTTTTCTTCCTTCCATTTTAACACAAGCTCAGACTTTATACAAAGACAGTTTTCTATGCTTATACTCTAAGCAATAGTGGAGCTAGATGTAGATTCATACATTTTGTTAAGTGGGATTTTCCAGCTTCCTTAACCAAAGTACCCATGACAAATCTGGTCCTCATGATGAGTTTCTTCAATGTTGCTAAATTCATATCTGATGGGTAGTTTCATACACCCAGTGATGCAGAGATTTCTGGTTATTGAAGTCAAGCCAAACTATAACAGAATGCACTATTTAACAGATTTTGGTAGTTCATCAGTCTTCAGTGGATGGTCTGGATCATCTAAGACTTTTCCTCTCTCTTATTCTGTCTGAAGTAATGGCTGAAGGTTGTAAGCTCTGCCCAAATGTGCTGTTCTCACAGTCCTACTGCAGAAGCTATGGATGCGTAAGGTGCCCATAATTCCTTTAACACACTATTGCTAGTCATTCTTTTACTGTCGCTAGAAGGTTGTCTTGTGAGGCTGATGTAGAACTCCTGGGAGACATACCGCTCAAACCCTTCAAGCCAGCCCAGTAACGGCTTTTGATCACTGTCACCTTGACTTGGTTTAGAAGTTGAAAGGATCTGCTCTCTATTGATTGATTTATATAATAGCAGCAGGGATGAAATAAGGACTGGCTTTTCAATTTTCCTTTCTCACATCTTCTTGCAGCTCAGCAGGACAGGACATGGTGGGATGTGGAGTACCTGCTCCCCATCTAGGTCCTCCCTGGAGTGGTACTCTAGGGAATGCTCTTTGCACAGTGTCCAAGTTGCAGCCAGCCCTGATGGTGGCAAGTCCCAGACATACTCAGCAATTCATGATTTTATCAATTCAGAGCTCATCTAAAAAGCTGTTGAGGAAAAACTTTTCTTGGTCCAGCAAACCCATGGGATTCTGTCTGAAAGCCAAGTTGTGGTGGTTGCTTACTCACTTGCTCCTGTGCTGACACAGCTCCCCCCAAACATTTTCAAAGGCAAGGAAAAGTCCCTGTAACAACTAAAGTACACAGAAGTAGCATTTTTCTCCTCTAACACCTAAAAAATCAAGACATAGAGAAAAAGCTACTAATCCAGCTACTAATCTGCCAGAATTGGAGGTCAAACATAGATTTCTTCTTTTTTTTGAGGTCAAACTAATGTCTAGTAATGGATTGCATGAGCCTATTCATATTCTTTCTAACTCGCATTATTGAGATGTAATGGATTACTAGGAATATTCCTAGGAAGCCATTTATTTTTGTTGAGATTTTAAACAGAGATATTGCTTTCAGTAAAATACATATATTTTAAATTTTTTTTTAAACTTGCTTTCAAGTGGCTTCACCAGCTCCCACAATTATGAGACAACCTGTATTTGGCTGTTGCAAAAGAGGACTTCCCTCTGAGATCTAATATGATGCTCATGCCTTACTTACACACTAATCAGAACTGCAGCAGATGATGCTTAAAAATGACATTTATTATGACGTTTTGCTAAACTGCATGTCTTTGCTCAAGCATGTAAATGTCAAGAAGCAGAGCTCCTAGCAACCATTTCGCAAAGGTATTTTCATAATGAAAAGAAAGTTCATAAAGTGTGTTGGCAGATGTATGTTAGTGTTCAGTAACTGGCCCAGTAGCAGCCTTGGGTAGATAGGCTCTTCCTTACCTCTTTTATTTCAGTTATTACCTTAGGAAAAGAATACTTAGCATGATAGGTGTGCTCCAACCTGATGTGTTCTAGTTAGCTCAAATCTCTAAAACCAATCCAGACACCTTTTATACAGGGAGGATGGTGGGCAGACAACATTTCAAGATTAAATCCTTGTATCATAAGATGGGAGAAAGCCTGATAGTCACCCAGTCCATTTTTCTCTCCAAAGGCAGCATTAGTGTCATGCCTTGACAAGAGTTTCTTCTGAAAAATTTTCCTTTGATGGAAATCCTGCCTTTCCTCTGACCATTCAGAAGAATCATTGTCCTTTTTGATAGGGAGACCTTAGGTTCTGCTTTTCTTCAGAGATAACCTGATTTTTCATTTGTGTAGATTTAAGCCTCACCATTCTGCCTTCTGCTCACTATAGGTGTGGAGAACATGCAGGATTGCATGAAATGCTCTCGTTGTCTAACACTGCAGTCTGCTTCCAGCAAAAATCACAACCAGAGGCCTGAGCAAGTGTTACTAAGTTTTCCATTTGATTCTCCCTCTCCTTGCTACATTTTTTGTTGTTGTTGTTTTGAATGCTTTTCCATGTCATTATTTTCAGATGATTCCTCTTTAAACTGCACAATCATTGCATTCTCTCACAGGTCTCATCTTCTAGACTTTTGACCATTTCCCAAATGACCTATGCCTTTTTTTTCTGGTTTGAAGACAAACCAGCAGGAGGAATTCCCTTTACTCAAATATTTTGCAAGAGATTCCAAGTCAGAAATACAATAAAATAGGAAAATTACAATAAAAGCAATAACACACAAACACTGTCTTAAACTGACAATGTCAGAATACAACCTGACACCCTGTTGGTCAGGGTGGTGGTAGCAGTCCGATGAAATGATGGCTGCAGTCCCATTGGAGTGATGGATGTGGTTTTGTCAAAGCAGTGAGCCTGTAGAAAAAGGTCTGGTCCTTCTGTGGAGGTCCAGTGGTGGTGGTTGAGAGCTCTTGTCCTCCGGGAATCCAGTGGTTGTGTCCTCATAGTGTCCCAAGCCTCAGGTTATATACAGGTAGGAATGTTTGGTTCCTCCCCCCAGGGCGAGGCATCTCACAATGGTATTATGTAATTCTATGAGTCATGCTGGGAAACCTTGATGGCCCATTAGCAGAGATGATCCCCTCAGGGTGGCTGCTGCTTCCCTGGAGAGAGTTTTCATTGTGGAGTCGTGGAGAAGATAAAGAACACTGCCCCACCCTTTTTAACAGCTCATGTAGATGGTAACAGAATACATACTTTTGGTTACACTTTCCACTGTAACCCAAGATACTTTCTTACAGCATACTTACTCTAGTGATCATATTACATCAGCCCAACCTTCACCCAGGCTGATTATGTACCTTCTTTATGTCCATTTATATCTTATTGATCTCATTAATACTCTGTGTTTTCTATGAAGTGGATTCTTCTACAGGTAGCATAAACAAGACTTTTTTTGCTTAAAATAATATAAAGAGGATCTATGACTTGCTTTTGAGGATGCTTCCATTCTGATTGAACTAAATGGGGACAAAGACACTTGCTCTTCAGATGATTATATTTGAAATTTGTAACCATGGAGAATATTTATACATTTCTCTCTGCATCTGAGACCTGTTCTCTCTGTTAATGAGGCTGTTGTTCTTGAGCCCTGAAAAACTTGCAGATGTTTTAACTAGTGCTGAAAATGACCTTTTATTTTGGACGAGGCAAAAGGATTTTTTAGTGACAAATTCCAGTCCATCCCTGTAAATTTGGAAGAGGTACTCTTCTTGCATGTAAAAAAAGGGCTCATGCTTCCTCACCCTGCTATCAATTAAGTGTGAGTGTTCCCGCACACAAGTGTCTTTATATGACAGTGCAAAGCAATGCATTTAACATGATGGCTAAAATAGGAGATCATCTGCAAAACCCCCACATTCTCTTCATATATTTATATATTTTGTTGTGGGAAACAATGCAGTGTCCATGAGTCTCCAGATGAGAGTATGATGATTGACTGTATGTATCTCTATATCTATCTGTCTCTCAATACTTAGATGTACAATTCTTGAATTGCCACAGTTCCATTTAGTACGTACTTGCTAGACTTCTGTGTCATAATGAATAGAACTTTGAAAGTGTCTTTTAGATATGCTACAAGCAAAGGAGGACTGTTGCTGAAAGCCACACTTGCTTGTAGCCACTAACTAAATAGATGTTTGAAGGTGATATTCAAATGACTGCAAGATTCAAAGGAATGTAAGTCTTGCTGAGTCCAAGGGAGCTTAAATACATGTGTGGAACTTTCCCCCTTTCACCAGAGGAGGTCTGCTGCTCTTTGCAGGCATATTGAGAAGCAACACAAGAAGTGGGTACCACCAATGGTGCAGTGATGGGAAGAATGGAGAGAGGTAGAAAATAGACAAAAATGGGCTCAGCTCTGGTGTGCTCTGTCTTCATCATTGAGACTATGTGAGATGTGAATGAGTCACTGAGTGTTGTTCAGGACTGAGACAATGTTTGGCATCACCAAGGACTGGTGTCTCCCTGAATATCTGTGTGACTTAGAAAGCTTTGCTTCTGAGAGGAATGCAGTGATGTGAAATAAGTTGGAGCCAGGTGTCCTTGTTCAAAGTGGCTGCAAAAATTTTAGTGGTTTGCTGTGCCTGTGCTGATTTAAGGTGATACTTTGTTTAGAGTTGTGTACAGGTGGTCCAGTCATATGGTACCTTGGAGTATTTTTTTTAAAGATGGACTACATTTATGGAAAACCAAAACCAAACAAAACTCCTAAATGTTGCTTCTTTTTCCACCCTCTTCCCCAACTGAAATCTGTGGTCAGGGATTTGCCAATTTTTTGGGTTCCAGTCCTCAGCAAGTACTTTATCCTGGCTCTTAAATCTGTCCCAGTAGCTGACAGTCTGTCCCAAACATTAGAAACTCTATCAACACGCCCTTCAATTCAAATAGTATTAGCTGTCATTTGCAGAGAGGTTGCCTTGACATGGCAAAGCTGTTTTCAGGTGCTGTTACTGCATAGCAGCTGAGTTGGCCAACAAGTCATTAATTTCCTTTTGGCATCCAGCCCAAGGAAACATACAGTGAGCAATTTCCTCAAACATAGCATCAGTGGGAAATTCATCTTGTTCTTAGCTAGCCTAGCTAACGATCTAAGCAGGGGATGGTATGATTTCCTGCTTTGATATTCTGAAACAGAAATTGGAATAGAAAATCATCCTCTGTATTGGGCTGTCTGTAATTCCACGGGGGCATTTTAAATACTACAACTGCTTCCTTATTCTGACAAATTCTTAGAATTTCTTTTATTGTAGCTATCAGTAGGCTGTTTACTAAGTACTGCATAGTCTACCAATCCTGTGCAAATATTTTATTTCATGGTAAGGAGAGAGTGTTTAACAATCTAATTAATCCAGGCAGGCAGGTATTATATTTTGAGTCTTCAGAATCAGCTCCTCTATTATTAACTCCTTAGTGTCTAATTCTGATCTTTATAAAATCAAACCTATTTGTCCAATGTTTATTCCACCAGTCACTAAATTTCAGTGGTTTTATCGGATTCTTCTCCTTACTTCTTTATCTTTGCAGTTGTTAGATTGTTCAAACTACCTGTCATTTCAAAACCATTTCTCATACTGTTTTCTTTCCATTGATGATTTTTTGAAGTGATGAAGAGCTGTATATGCATTACTTGTGATGCCTTGGATAGATTTTCCAAATTTCTCCTGAGCTGAAGATTTTTATACAGCCTCTCACTCCACCCACATAATTGTATTTCATAGTTCCCATGGCAATTTTTTTCTTCTCTTACCTGTTACTGTTGTATTGTTATGCTCCGAGAGTTCAAATACATGGCCTGCTTTACTCTTAGGAGTTTGCAGTAACTGCTACTGCTACTTAGCTGTGGTTTTCATTCATGTACTTCATTCCTTTCTTTCCCTTGAGCTTGGATCTTTGGGGCTAAGGTTGCTGCCCAGGTGAATCCTTGAACCTGTTATGTGTCAGTGACAGAAGTGCAGGTCATTATGGCAAAAATTTCTCACTTTGGTTTGTTTGATTTCTGTGTTCATGATTGACAGGTGTTCCATACATCGGGCCTCAGTGTGGCTAGCTCGGCTTGGTTCTGATCCAGATCCCTTGTTGACCTGTCTCGGGCTTGGAGCGTGCACGGAGGGAAGCGTTCCCGCAACCCTCAGGTAACACAAGCAGCACCGGAGCTGGGGACTCCTGGACCTGCTTGATCAGACAGGGTTAACGAACGATTAGCAAAGACAAAGAGACGAGAGAGTGGAATTCTTGTCGCTTTATTCCAGTTATCTCCTCTCTGCCCCCAGGGGGCAGGAAGTCCCGAAGGGAGCTAGAAAGAAGACCCCGCTCTTCCCCCGTGCACAAACTTAAGAGTTCCAGAAAGAGAGAGAGGTATATCAAAGTTATCCAATCATCCCTTGCCATGTCTAGCAGGGGCCAATAATATTCCCTGGGGCAGGGATGAGACCTAAACTAGCTAATAGCAAGATAGCTGAAGGCATTTTCAAACCACGCTATCCTCAGAGACTGGTTCCAGCGTGGGGTAATCCACCCATTCTGAACCCCCAAGCTGCAGGCAGTCTGAGCAACTGCAACACCTCAGTCCCTCTCAGTTGGAGTATTTTGCTTCTCCATAATGTACAAGATTTTTGGGATAAAGGGATAAAAACACTTCAGTGTAGAAGACTGTCCTCCTCCACCTCTCGTCTTTCCCCTTCCCTGGTAGATTCCCCTCTCTGGCCACAGTTGTTTACAGTTTTTTTTTTGGCTGCTTTGCATGAACGCCCACCTAGCTTTGAGTTAGGACAAGTTCCATTATCTTTGTTTGTATTACATAAATGCACTTTGCTTTTCTTGATAATCATCTTTGATCTTTAAAGTCTCCCTCCTTCATGACTCCCTTTGCTCTGGTCTTGTTATATGTCTTAGTTCAGGTGGTGCATTTTAAACAACTTTCTGAAATCTTTTTTGATTTCCCAGGGCACCTGGCATTTGCACTCACACAGTGACTCTAAGTGCTTGGGAATGTTGTAGTTTGTCCTTTTCCTTGATGATTTTTTGAGTCAACTGCAGCCTCATTTGATGGAAATAGTTGAGGAGCTTGATATCTACAAGGAACATGTTGGTGTCTTTCCTGAAGAAAGGGAAAACAGCTCCCAGTATTTTTATTCCTTCTTGACATTGATTCAGAAACAGTGGTCATGCTTAGTTATCTATTGTTTATTATTTTTTTCCCTGTCTTGCTTCACTTTTTGGGAACTTACTAATGTCACTTTCTTGAAAGATATACTGTTAGAGTGCTTTGTGCAACTTCCTTCATCTTAGCTCATAAATGCCTGACTTGCAGACCTTTCTCTCTTTGGAGAAGATTTACACACTCTGATGATGTTCACTAATCTTACTTATGCAAAGGCTTAATACAGAGAAATGTGAGCTTAGAAATTATCCCTTAGTCACCTTTAATCTGAATTCAATGTCATTTATTGTCACCATGCTAGAATCAATCTCTGACAAATGCAGGGATGAACACTAACTTGTTCAGCTTCCCTGTCCTTGGCCTCTACTAGATGTTTCACATATATTTCATGTAAAATTGCATGTTCATAGGTATATTTTTAACCTCAGGCTGCTAACAGTTGACTTGGTCTTTTTTCTTCCAGAAGTTGTAAATGCAAATCTTATTATTCAATGTAATTCCTGGTCCTCTGCTGAATTAAATAATTTTTTGAGTAATTTTATAGTGACTCGCAAAATGAAGTATCATCAAGCTTTATATTAATATAACTGTATTTGTAGCAGCTCTAAATGGGCTGTCTTATCTTTTCAACAATTAATTTCTACTTAAAGAAGGTATGTTTTTGTTACTTTTTCCTTCTTCCCTCATGGCAGCTGACTTGATTCCTTGATATATTTATGTTATACACAATGTACATTTCCCAATCCAGAGGTAAACCCACTTCTTTCTTTTATAATTCTTTGTATTTTTTTTTGTGATATTCTAATTATTTTCATTATGGGCTCTGGATGTTGTATATGTTTATTGAGAAGGGATGTCTAAGCTAACCAAGAACCAAAGGTGGGGCAGGCAACTGATTTGGATTCATTCCCTTCTTCCCATCATCCTAGTCTGAGGTTTTATATCTTGCTTAACATTTTCCTCCGTACTTGCTAGTTTCATTCAAGTAGCTTGGTTGCTCTTGCTTTGTTTTTTTCTTTTATTATTTTGGAAGTGGCTTCAGGTGTTTCAGAAGTCATTAATGAATTTGCTCCTTCAGAAGAGAATATGAATTTAGAAAATAAGCACAAAAAAACCAGCCCTTGTCTTTGGGTTAGTTATTTCAGTAGCTGTGGCATACCCTCAGGAAAGGGAATACTACCTCCCAGCAGGATCCTAATCACAAAGGAATAGGGAGCAATAAGGGGTTTTGTGCTGTTTACAGTTTCCTTTAAATTCAGCTACTATTTCAAGCACAAATATAGAGTGCTTGAAGCACTCTGCTGGTACAAATGCTCTGAACCAGTTCTTGTAACACAGTCAGTTCTGAGCAAACTTGTCAGAGTTTGCTTTTATTCCCAAGCAGGACTACCATATGCTGCACATCATTCATTTACTCTGTTGTCATGAGCAGAATGTAGTTATTCCAAGATTTATGCTATTAATATCATGCCAAATTGAGTATTTTCTTTTTCTCACAGAATTTCTGGGGTTTACTTGATGCTAGAAGACATAAGCCACAAAAATTTTCAGGAAGCAGAATAGATGGGGCTTGGAAGCCTTCTGTCATTTCTCTAGTGGCCCAAACTTTAAACACTGAGTTCAGTCTTTTGACATTTGAGATTTGCACATCTGCTTGAATTCACCCGTCATCTTTAAATATTTTCACAACATACAAAAATACATTTAAGGAACATTTTCTAAAGGCATATTGAAAAGGTATGTGATTCCATTAAGGTACTGATCAGTATTAAATCAATGACTAATGATTAGACTTCGTTATAAAATTAGGCTCCTGACAATAATTACTCATTATTTTGAATATGACAGATGCTGTTAATGTGGAGCCTCCAGTGCTGGACAGTAGTGTTAACTCAAGATCAAACCTGTCCTGAGGTAGCTGGAAACCTGTCACCCTGGTAAGTATCTGTGGGTAGGGTGAGAATTTTTTTTACATCATCATGTCTCTTAATAATCCAAGTTTTAGGTGAAATGGCTGAGAGATTAGGAGGCATGATGGGGAGAGTGTGCCTTTTTCAACACATCATGGAGTCAAAGTCTACCCTACCCTACACTGAGGTTTGGTGTTTTTCTTTGAAAGATTTGTAAAGCTATTATTTGTTTGTCACTGCGTGACACAGACAGTGCCTCTTTCAAGGGCCAAAAAGCCATTCATTAAATTAAGCAGCCTCTTTTATACACCTTTTGTATGTTATCATTCATGTTACATATTTATTGGCTGCTAAACTATTACAATAGACTCATTGGCTATTATTAACTACAATATACCACCATTGGCTGCCTATAGCATAAGCATTCAAGCATTCAGAAAAATAATAGGTGCAGATATGTTGCTGTTTTTCTCCTTCTATTGTTTAACTTAATTGCTTCTGTTGATACTACATTCTCATGTGTAAAAACTAATTGGTTTTCTTCTCACGGACCTTCCTCACAGTCTCTTTAGCCGAAGTAACAGGCCTGAGCCACAATTTTACAAAGGCAACAAGGCCTCCATTTCATAAAGTTTTACTTAAATGCCACATTTGTTAGCACTTCAAATTATTTTTATCTATTTCCTGCTTCATGCACTTAAGGAAGAGGAGGCATGTGACAAGGTGGGAAGAACAGACAGCTCATTAATATGATGTTTCCTCATGGCATCAAAGAACTTTAGTCCAAGCTAGTAAAAAATGGAAAGGCAGGGTAGAGGAGAAACAATAACATGCAAACAGCAACATCTCTCACTAAGTACTTCAGTGGGTTAGTATGTTTGATGGCAGTAATAGTTAGCTTAAGCTAAACAGTGAGGAATCTCGTAAGGATACCTATGAGCACAAAAAATTATGTGAAGAAATGTTTAAAGGGTAATCTTATGGTGCTCATTGCTTGATTTTACACAAGCTAAATGCTGTATCATGGATAAGATGTGTAAGGCTGTGGTAAGACTATTACTGTCTTGGTTTGGACTGCTTAATGCAATACATTTTGTCTTATTTTTATGTGAGATTTCACGCAAAAGCGCCAAAATGTATTGAGCATAAATATTAGGGATGTAAATATGCTATGTAAAGCCTAGAAAAAGTGGCCTTTAGGGAGCTGCATTGTGACCAGTTCCTTTCAAATAGAAAAACAAATAAATCTGTGAATCTTAGTTTCCAAACCAAGGAAAGTCTAAGTTGGATGCTCATAAAGGATCTTATCGACAGTATTTGTGCTGTAACACTTTTTTATAATGCAAAGTTTGCAAATCAAACAATCATTCTATACCATCTCTGTCTGCATGAATTCATTTAATTCACCACTGCCTGTTTCTTCTTTTGAGGAGTGTAACAATATTCATTATAGGAGTAAATGAAGTTTCTTATGAACCTTCTGTTGTGACTTTAATTACACAACTTTTTTTGGTTTTCTTCCCTCCTCATTGGTGTGCAATTTGTTTAAAATTTTTTTTGTACCCCTGTAATTTCACATTGTAAATATTATTGTCCTTCAGCTACTTCATCTGTTTAGCAGAATTATTGCCAGTAAGTTTTTCTTATCTTATTTCTTCCTGTTTCAGGAGCTGTGGTGGCAGTTGCACAAAAGCTTGAGCTCCAAGGGGTGATCATTGTTGTCCTCCCTGGTGCACATCTCCACTACATTAAACCCACCTATTATTTGACTTGAATATCATTACTTGCATTACTGTTTTTATATTATTCATCTTCTCTGTTCTTGATATTTGCCCATGCACTTTTTTTTAGTAATGTTTTTCATAAGTCTGTGCTCTTGCTGTTTTTCTCCTATGCATATATCTTATTTGCTGAATTGGAAAACCTTGTCGGAGTATAAAGATCTGTGCTCTATGCACAGCTGCAGAAAAAAAACAGGTAATTTTTGCTAGGAAAAACAGAGTAACAAAAGAAAGTGAGCTCTGAAAAAAGAATTCTCTTGACTTTTCAGACAATTTTCAGTTTTCTGAAATTTATTGCTCAGAAAGTCAAAGTGAGTTATTTAAAAATGGATAGTTGTCACTCTTTATGTCAAAAGCTTTGCTTTTCTGGGACATAAAGGAAGTATTTACCATGTAAGATATTTGTGGACATTGGTTTCTCTCAGCATAGGGCCTTGTCTGTAGATGAATGCACAGGGCACTTCATACTTTCAAGAAAGGTTTGAAGTTTTGTGTAATCTACCTGAGTGAAAAGTAAGGGCATGGGACTGTATTTTATAATGTGAGGTGAACTGTTAACAGCTGCTGTCCTATAATACAGTTGTTATGTCCTTCCAGGTATGCCTTTTTCAATTGTTTCCTAGGACAGGGATCCAAGCCAAGCTCCCATTTAAGGCTATGGGTCAGATCCTGAACTGATGAAAGTGAGTGTGTGACAATGGAGACAACATCTCTACCTGACCTGTGGATATAGATTAGGGGATTTGTCAGTGTTTGCCATTGAAACAAAGCTACGAGATACATTAAACCCGTGGTCTCTTATGCTGAATGCTGAAGATGGCCGATGCTGCAATACACAGTCTAATTAAAAAGCAGTTTGATATTTTTTTCTCCTTTGCTATTTGATGACACTTTCAGGAGTGTAATGTCATAAGGAAAGATTGTTCCTACAACCACAGTTCCTTAATTTCAGTTAAGATCATGGAATGGTTATTGTTGGAAGGAACCTTAAAGATTATCAAATTCCAACCCCCTGCCGTGGGCAGGGATGCCACTCACTAGGTCAGGTTTCTCAGGTACCCATCCAAATTAGCCTTGAACATTTCCAGGAATGGCAAAAACAAAACCCTATCCAAGATAGCTGGTGAAAGTCAAATCTCAAAAGACAAGTAGATAGCTGTACTAGGAGGTGAATTGAAAGAAAATAACCAATTTTCTACTGAAAGTGTGGGGTTTGCGGCTTTGGTGCAAATCCTGGAGCATTTCTGCACTGTATATGACTTTAATAGATATTTTTCTTTACACATCCCATCTGTCTTCGTGTTAATTTTGTTTTTCATTAGATTAGGAAACACTGTTATGAGTGATATGATAATTTAAATGACCATTTTTATTGTGATTCCATCTTAAAATATCTAGATGTTTTCAATGCAAAAGTAACCATAGTAAGTACGGTTTCATTGAATTACAGTTCATATTCTGTTCAAACTTTGGAAAACAAACAGAACTGGAATTATTTTAAGTTCCTGGTCCTTTTTCTATAGTAGGGGATTATGTTTGCTATTTCAGATCAATCCAGAAATCGATCCAGTGTAGTAAATGCTCTCAATCAGTAGTTTGGGAAAAACTCAGGAAAACAGTATGGGAAAAAAGTGTGCCTAGAATATCTTTCCCCATATATTTCTTTTTAGCTCTTGGTAATCTGCTGAGTATTGTTTTCCACACTGATTATCTTGATTAATATCCACCAAAGAAGAATGAGTCTATTTATAATTTGGCTTCCACAACATTTTGTTGTGGAGAGCTTTGAAATTAAACTAAGCATTGCATTGGGGAGAAAAGGATCTCACTAGTTTTGTTTTCAGCAAGCTGCCAAGTTATTGTGAGTACAAATACAAGAAATATAAGCCTCTCAAACCATTTCACGCTCAGCCTGAACCTGCCATTTTTCTAATGCTGAAGTTTCACATGGTCATCAAGGACTCAAGACTAATGGTAGTTCAGTACCTTTAGTAACTGGTGATACCTAAACTTAGGGCCTGCATCCATGCTTTAAATACTGTACTTACTTTTGCTAATTAGCTCTGACATTGTAAGTGTGCTCTTGTAAAGGAGAATAGTCTGCTTTGGAATCTTGTGCTCTGTTGAGAAGCTTTTAAGGGAAATCTATAGAAGCTATACTCATATAACTGAAAATACTTGCACCAAATGGTAAAAATCAATTAAGGATTCCTAACAAGCCACATCATCCATTATGTGAGCATCACTTTTTTAGATCATCTTTTCCTCTGCCAGTTTTTCTTTCCTTGACAAGAAATATCTGAAAAATAGAGTGAGGTGCATATATGCATGTAATATGTCAGGTTTCACCTTCTGGTGCTCTCTGATAGATCATACAAGTTCTATGGGTTTATCTCTAGGGAATGGTGGCTGATGGTAAAAAATCATCATGTCTCAGAAAAAGTTGCATGCAGTAGTTCATTGTGCACAGATGTGCTAGTTTGAAAGCAAATCAAGCAGAGGAATTAACTCCTCACAAATATTTTGCAAGAGATTCCAAGTCAGAAATACAATAAAATAGGAAAATTACAATAAAAGCAATAACACACAAACACTGTCTTAAACTGACAATGTCAAAATGCAACCTGACACCCTGTTGGTCAGGGTGTTGGTAGCAGTCCGATGAAATGATGGCTGCAGTCCCATTGGAGTGATGGATGTGGTTTTGCCAAAGCAGTGAACCTGTAAAAAGAATCCTTCTGTGGAGGTCCAGTGGTGGTGGTTGAGAGCTCTTGTCCTCCGGGAATCCAGTGGTTGTGTCCTCATGGTGTCCCAAGCCTCAGATTATATACAGGTAGAAATGTTTGGTTCCTCCCCCCAGGGTGAGGCATCTCACAATGGGATTATGTAATTCTATGAGTCATGCTGGGAAACCTTGATGGCCCATTAGCAGAGATGATCCCTTCAGGGTGGCTGCTGCTTCCCTGGAGAGAGTTTTCATTGTTGAGTCGTGGAGAGGATAAAGAAATACTACCCCACCATTTTTAACAGCTCATGTAGATGGTAACAGAATACATACTTTTGGTTACATCTCACATCATAACCCAAGACAACAGCCATTAGATTACAGATATTCCTTTAATTGAACATAATAAGACAGTCCAGTTAACAGGACACCAGGCAGTGAGGATGGCCTTTTTGTACTCGTAGGGTGAATTTATATCAGGATTTAGTTAGGCTGCAGGCTACCGCATTTACCAAATATTTTCCCTCGGTGGCAAGAGATGTTTGCTTTGTTCTTTGAAGGAGCAGAAGCAATATTAAAACCAAAACAAAGCATGACTGAAGTTTGCTAACAGCAGCAGAGGATGGATAGGCACAACTCAGTTTATTTTTCCTTGGCAATTTACTTCATAATTGCAGATTTTTTTTCCTAAACCTCAAATGACTATAAAAATGCAGAAAGTATACTACCACTTAAAAGAAAAAAAAAAAAAAAAGAAAAAAAGAAAAGGTGGGGAAAGGGGAAAAAGGGGGAAAAAGAAACTCAAAAGACTTACTAGCCATTTGGGATGATTCTGTTCTGCTTTTTCTAGCATTTCTGGTCAAAATGCTTCACTAAGAACGACATGGTATTTCCTATAAAGATATGTTTACATACTCTATTGGTTTGAAAACACACCAGTGGGAGGTCACAAGTCAAGATTGAAATTAATAGAAAAAATTAGAAACAAGCAAAATAATATAAGGAAAAAGCACAGACAAAGTTAAATACAACCTGATACCCTGTTAGGGTGGTGGAAGCAGTCCAAATGAAGTGATCCAGTGGAAGCAATGATCCGATGGAAGGTCCGGTCTCCAGCTGAAAGTCCGTGGTGGCTCTTGTCCTCTGGTTACCCAGTAGACAGGGCTCCCCTTAGGCAGTTCTAAGGGTAGGTTATATCCATGTGGGAATGCCTGGCTCCCCCCTCCTGGGTGGAGCATTTCACAATAGGATGAGATAAGTCCATGAGTCATTTGGTGGTTTCTTGATGGCCCATTGTCTGTTATCAGGGGTGGGTCGTTAGCAGGTGATAACAGTCAACGGCCCACAGCTGATGGTAATAGAATACTTAAATACATCTATTTTTAACCTAGGACACATACCTACCTGCGTTGAGGTCTTGACATAGTTAGTCCACACAGATGCAGATATTTCCAATGTTTATATCCTTTTCTATATATATGTTTTTCAATCAGGATTGTATTTGCTAAACAAGAGTTTATTCAGAGCACTGTGTTCCTCAACTTATTTTATGTCAAGAGAGGTGGGCAGGTCTCAGTATGATTAAAGTAGTGTTCAATGTAGGAATAGAGCTGTATGTCTGGAAACAGTCATACTGGTGATTTTTTAGGAAAGTCATGCAACTCTATCAAAAAGGACAGTGTGCCTTGCTAGTGAGAAAGCAGCAGAAAGGTGTGTATGTTCTGGGTGTCTCTCTGCTCTTTGTTACTTGTCAGAGATGTGCCATTTTATGTCTCCCAGAAGTGGGGGTGTTAACAACAGTTAGTTTTGGTACTCAGACTGGTTTTGGTAGCTTCCAACCTTCCCACTAACATATTTCAGTGAGTTTGTAGGACTTTCTTGTTGCTTGCAGCATTGTCAAGACTATAAATCACAATTTTCTTTTTTAAAATTTGTTTCTCTATATAGCTCTTCAACATGGAGCACACAGTTTTGTTGTCTTGAGCAGGACCTCAGTGTTCCCTGTGCCAATACATCTCTGGCTGACATGACATTTCTCAAACCACTGCCTATTTCATCCATTAGCTGTAGGGGTTCACACCTTCAAAAAAGGAAAAGCCCAAAATACTTAATTTAGGTATAGAAAAGACACAAGGCTGTTAAAGAAGAATCATTGTCGCCTTATTTCCCTTTGGGAACACATGCAAGCCTGGACCTCTCCCCCACGCAGAACTGCACAGAAATCCTGTTACACAGTTGAGAATTAAACCTTGAATGAACTAGAAACTTATCCTCCCCCTTCCATCTTCAGTTTGTTAATTTACACCCTGTGCCACTGATCTCTGATAAACACAAACTCAACCCTGTCTCAGTGCTTTAATATCTGCTTATTCTAAGTTGAAAGTGTTAATTTTGAAATGCGATTGCTTTTGCAATATTGATGATTTGACCATGTTGTAAGCAACTGAAAATAGCATCTTATAATGGGACATGTTGTTGAATTGTTGTTGCAGTAACTCCATACTCGATTGCATATGGTTCGTTGTAAGAATAACAGTAATGGGATGAAAAAACAAATTGACAATGATCTCTTTTCATGGTGATAGAAAAATCTTGATGGTTTTATGAATTATGCCCATGGAATCCACGTAAGGACTAACACACCAGAAATGCTGATCGATTTTCTCATTTTCGTGACTTCTGCTACCTGCAGAAGTGTTTGAGGTAGCTGCTTACTGAGCCCTTCCAGAGAAGCGCCTTCTGTTTTCCAGTCCCTGGAGTTTCCAGCATTGTTCAATGTGAGATTTAATTTGGATTATTTTCTCTTTTGGGCAGTCAATTTTCCTATGTTAAATCCTGAGCACTTTGTCACTCACAGTCATTTCAGTGTAATTTATTCATGTTCACTCAAAAAAACCTTGCTCACTTGGTTTTCCTCCATCAAAAGTTAGAAGATGCTCTCACAAATATGCTCATTAACCTCAAGATTTATGTCCAATAAACCTCCTCTCCCACTGGAACCTCTGGTGCAGCCACATCCAAGAGCTACTCGTTTTCATGAAAGGAGTCAGTTTGCCAGAGAAATCCCCTCTCTGCACATGCTGATTCATGCTGTTATCACTGGTCATCAGTGTGGTTTCGTGTCCTTAACAGCACATCTAAGACGCACACAGCCTTGGACATCACCAGCCTAGCGTAGCTCTGGAGAGTTATACTGAGACCAAAGAACAATCACAAAAATTGGATCAGACCTTTGGCACCGCTGCTCCACAAAAGGTTCTCAACCTACCAACAGTCCAGCATGAAGAGGTGTAACCTCCCTTCCATAAGCTGTTTTCCTACCTTCTAGTGACTTTGTGTATCTGAAAGCAAGTGAGATTTTTAAGTCCCGCTCAATTAAACACTGGGCTTAAAAGCCTGGCATACGGCTACTGTGTGGAGCAAACTCAAATATGGTGCCAAGAGCAGCCCTGATGGCTGACTGAGGTGCAGGTGGTCAGCTCTGTGCTGATGGAGTGGGATCTCCTCCTTGTTATGTCATTACATCCTGCTTGCAACTGCCTCTGCAGACAGAGAAGCAGCAACCAAATGTGGCAGTGACACGCACAACTGCTTGAGGTCGATCTGTAAGGGTTGAGAGCCACACAGCAGCACTGTACAGACTGAAAAGCCCAGCTCTTTGCTATTCGATTTCAGGCATTTTTCTGAAGTTCTGCTCTAGTCTGTATTGTTCTCAGAGAACAATAATTAATAAGTTATTTGGGGGCCATTACTAAGGTGTATATGCACAGATAAACCAGCAACCTTTGGTGGAGAAGGACAAGAGTGCCTCAAATGCCTCCTTTCATTTTGCTGATCCACTCCTCTCTCTAGAACTAAAACAATGGCATTGTTCTTCAATTATTTTTTCTCCAAAATCCAGAGATCTTATGTGTGCCTCTTTGCCCATAACAGAGAAACTGGGTGAAACAGAGGAAAGGACAGACTGACTTGGAGCCATTGGTGTATCAGTATATTTTGTTTGGCAATCAATTTCATATTGATAGAGCTCTCAGCCCTTTGGCTCCAATTCCTTGCCATGTCTGTTGTCCTGCTTAACAAGCAAAAGTGATATTGCTGCCATTTAAGCTGCCACTTTTCATCTGACATAATTTCTGTTGAGACATTTCCTTTACTACAATTTTCTTTATAAATACACATTTTGAAAAAGGCATGAAAACTTGAAACTACCTTAAGAGCAGCCAGTTAAGTTATGGATAAAAATTTATGCTTAGAAAAGTCCTCCACAAATAGGATGTTGCTCACCTACCAGCTCTGTCACCATTACATCATGGGTTGATGGAGATTGTTGAATCTGAGAAGAGAATTTGATTCAAAAATATTTTGTTATGAAGCTGACAGTTTTTTGGGTCATGTTATCCCTGAGGGCTAAATGGCAAGATGGGAAATGATTTTGATTAGAGAATGGGCACAGAGGATCTCTTAGTGCAAACTCTTCTACAGGTGACTGCATACAAGTGCATATTAATTCTCCTGGTGCTGGTTCTTGACTCAGCTGTGACATTTAAAGTAGAGAAATGGAAAATCCTGTGACAGAATGGCAGCATGGCATAACCACTTTAGATATTGTACCAAAAAGGATTGAAAGAAGTCAGTATGTTGTGTTACTCTTGTGTGGGAGTTAATTTAAAGAAGAGAAGATCAAGTGCTCTTCCTCACTCAGAGCCCTGGTTTACTGCCCTGCAAGATGCCCTGACTCCTTTCCTTCTTGATATAACCATGACTGAAGCAGCAAATTTCCCCTGTGGATTATGTATGCAGTTGTCTGCTGTGGTCATGAGGATCAGGGCAAGCTCTGCTGACTCTCACTGGTTCTGTATCTGGACACGAAAAGATTTCTGTGGTTTTTTCTCTCACATATTGCTTCAAGTTGTTTTGTGCAAATCCTTATCATTCCTGATTGTCTTTACAGGACAATCCTGCCTGTCAGGGTAGGTTATGCTTTTCCTCTGCAGCCACGGAGTAAGCTCTCTCAGGAATCCTGCACCCAAACCCCTTCCTGGTATGGACCACACAAGGCTTTGAGGAACTTGCTGTAGGAATAGACACGGGACTTGCTGTAGCAATGTGACAATTCACATGCTGGATACTTTCACAGAATTTTAGTAATCTCACAATGTCGCTGTTCGTAGAACGGACACATAGAAAGAAACACTGACTCCAGAAGGGTTTGACGGAGAGAACTGTGAGTTTATTAACCGTACAGGAGATTTTTATAAGGTAGATCATCCACAGGTCAGGTGTCACAATACCATTGGCTCTGAGGGGTAAATCCACCCCAAAGGGGCAGAGCTGACACTCTGGCATGTAGCAGAAGATAGTTTACCTAACGGAAGAACTTGTATCTGAGAAAAACAGATTGCTGATATAAAGAACTTAGAAAACAAGAATATTGTTTTGGTTAGCGTCTGTGAGAAAGAAAAGGTTCTCACAAGCAGTAGAGAGCTAAGATTTTTCATGGCTAAAGTTTCTCAGCACCCACATCACAATGCCAACAAAAGAATGAAAAGGAGCCCCGGAACAACTAGTAGGCTCGCTTAGCCAGGAAATGAAAAAGCTGGTTGTACAGAACAGTGCTTCAGATCACCAAAGTTTACAAACCCACTGTACATCCTCATAATCAGGTTAAGTGGTGATATATAAGAAACGTCTTCTAGGAGGTGATAATTATTTTTAATTCCCTTTGTTCTGTTGTCAAAACTGTCCCATTAAGCAGCTATTGTACAGAAGGAACATTTTCTGCCATTTTGACACCTTCAGCTGCATGCAGTGCTGCTGTGTTTGGGGCACGAGAGACTTCTGGTAGGCCAGCTTGATGACTTACTATTTCTTGTAAGTTCGGTTTTGGAGGTTCTAGATATATGTATTAGATTCTGATTACCATTTTTTTTCACTTCTTTCACATAAGCAATGTGAGAGTACAAACAGTCTGCCTGGCTCTCAAAAAGCAGTATCAGCACTATTTTAATTCATAGTCACAAGGTTGTTTTCCCCCCTTCTCAATTTTATTGAGACAGACTTATATAGCACAAAATTTTATTTGAAAAGCATTTTAATTCAGCTTGATTGGAGTATCATGAAGAATTTACACAATTTACACTTATATATGTCAAAAGAACTGGAAGCAACAATTATACAATAGCATAATCTTTTATTGGCCTCTTCTATTTTGATTTCAATTACTTAGAATAATAGCTAAAATCTTGTGTGGTCAGAGAAAGCATCACCCATGGTTCAGTGAGCAAAGGGATAAATAAGTTCAATTTCATGCAAGCTTTGCTGGATGGATTTGTTCAGTGTCAAATCAATATTTTGGTTGTTTTTAGCTGTAAATACTTAAGCAGGATTGATGGCTAACAAGTATTCAATGGACTGAAATGAATCCTTGGCAAAAATGACGAGTTCACAGTGAACAAAGGAGAGGGGTCATTGTTAAGTATCTTGATTATCTCAGGATATCTCAAGATATCCAGTTACTCATCTTCTGAAGTATTCTGCTTTTTAGAGCTGACAACTTTTAAAGAGACCAGTAATTTAGGCTGAACACTCATAGGAAGGGCAAGGAACTGAAACATCTTTTTCTACAGGATGCATTGAAAAGACTTTTCGTGTTCCTGATGAAATATATATAGATTAGGTAATACTGCATTTTTACTGGGATTTAGTGCATTTAGAGTAATTAATTTCCTTTGTCACTCTGCAGGTTACCCTATGTCTTATGTTTGAATAAAACAATGAATATAAATAAAAAAAGGTAGCATTTTAAAAGAATTTTGGGCAAAATACCAAATTCTCAAAACTATAAGGTAAACTCCCTCTTCTAGTGCTTTTGGGTACATTTACACAGTCTCATAAAAACTAATACTGACTGTGTGTGCAGCTGTAAGATTTTTCAATAGTGAGATTTGATGTTCTGAAGAGAAGCTAAAAAATTAATTTCTTTCCATCTCTTTCATCTCACAAACAGATCAATTTTTTATTATTTTTTGGCACAGTCTTCACGTTACTTGATAATGCAGCTGCTGATGTTTGCTCCATGAAACCAACTGTCTTATGAAGGTAAGTGACACAAGGACATGTGCTGGGGTTTTTTGTAATGGCAGCTTTCCTGTGAAAATAGCAGCACACTGACACTCATGTTCATAAATGTATGCTAGTCAGAGCTTTATGCTATACAACCATTTGTAAAGAAAAAATAACAAACCAGACCAGGCAAAGATCTCCAGAAGTAGTGAGCATCATTCATGTAATGATACCAATTTGCCGCGTTTTCATAGCCACGCCTGATAGATAGCCCGAAGTTGACAGCTTCCAGCCGGGGGCGGGGGGGGGCTAACGCAGCTTCCAAGGGTTCAGACCCGGAGACCGCTGTTAGGGGCGAACCAGGTCCTGCGTCTGCAGAACGGATCACGCCGTGTGACCCCGCTCTACGAGTCCACTAAAGTCCCGAGGGAAGCACCCCTCGGCTGGGTGCCGACACTGTCCGCAGTGCCAGTCACTCGCTCAAGCCTGCGTATCAGGCTAGGTAGGATGTGGCTCTCGGTGGGCTGCGATGTGTAGAGAGAGAGAGGGAGACGAAAGAGGGTATCCAACCAGGTTTATTCCATGAAGGGCAGGGGGATCTCCGACCCGGCAGGGGCGGGGGGAAGCGGGTGGGAGCGGGTGGGGAACTTTAATACTCGTACAGTTTGGGAGGGAATAACTGGGACAGCCAATACAAACAGACATTACAACACCAACTTCCAATCCTACTACATTAAATGGGAGGAGAGAACACATCAATCAACCGGGAACCAATCATTCGACGCAAAAAGGGGGAAAGTTCTGGAAACTTGGCCAGATGGACAGCTCTAATCCTCCCCTTCAGGGCGTGGGATAGAAACTGAGAACCTCCCAAGAATAAACCATTCTCACCTTAGGGAGGATAGGGTTATACCAATTGTAAAAGTCCACTCTACAGTCCATTCTCTGGGTCATCTCCTGTCTGAGACTCTTCCAACCACTGGATTGCGAGGGCTGAGGCGACCACTGGGGTTGTCTGGGTCCCCACACCAATTTGAAATAGATGCTACTGAAAAATGCATGGTGTGTAACTAGCTGCCATTTCCAAATGTCATGGAATTCTTTGTCCTCAGAGAGGGACAGCAAAGCCTAGATCAGGTTAGCTTCAAATTCAATATGTTCTGCTCTGGTAATATATCTAGGCTTAGAGGTGAGATAGAGAGTGTATTTTGAGCCTGTAAGTGAGTTTTCCACTAACAATCTTGCAAGATTGTTAATGATCTGGGTGAATTGTTTAATATACTTGTGCATATTTTTCAACTCATATTTTTTAGTAAGTCTTCTTTTTCTTGATGGATTAATTTACCACAATAATGTGGTAAATTTAATCTAAAATGTATTGACTTACCATTTTGTGGCATGTCAAGAAATGAGCCAGATCCAAAATAAGAGGTGTATAAAAAGTAACACAGATATCCCCATGATTAACATATAAAACACAGATTTACCACTTTGTCTTTGCATTTCCATTCTTAAAAAACTGGTAAGAATTAACAGTGGTGTATATTTTGAAACTGATATTGATACAGATGCATGTAATAACCTAATATGCATATTTACTGGACTTTCTTAATGATTGACCAAATTCTAAGAGATTTCTAAGGCTACATAAGGCAAACTGAGCAAAGTGCTCATCTTAGCTTGTCAGTGCTAGGAGATAATGCTGTGTTTGAGCTTGGCTGCTGTACTATTTTCCTGGTTAAAATTTTTATTTTAAAAAAGGGGGTTTTCTGAGCTTTATTTCCCCCTGAGGGACTGCAGGAGACAGTCAAAGTGTTTCTAAAAGTGTTTTGTGCTCACTACAGATTGCTGCCCGGCTGCATTGGACATGCCTCAACAGACAGCATGAGGATCTACTCCTTTGCTTCTCTTTGTTCCTTCACTTTATTGAATCATTTCTGCCTATATTGAAGAAGAAATGAAAAATGCTAGTTTAAGCAGGATTTTGTTCTCACGTAGGTCTTGTTTGGGGAAGAACTTAGTAAGTGGAAAACTTACCCAGCCCTTATCCTGTAAAAATTTCTCAGTATTGTTTGAAGAGACCCTTTTTGTTCAGAATTGACTAAATCTGATATTAGGATTGGAGAGCTTGTGTAGGAATAGAATCTTTCATTTAAACTGAATGTTCTTTAATGAGATATTTTATAGTTGATTGGGTCCTCTGTTTAAACAAAGGAGGGATTCAAATTGTGGATTGGGCTTTGAGCCCTGCTACCCCTGGTCTCCTCTCTGTCAGGTCTGCTCTGGCCAACACAGCAAGAAAGGAAACTTCCTGTGGAATGGTGTTTATTGTGAATCATGGCAGGAATGACTGCTCTGACCCAATGTGTGAAGTGGCTTCCCCGACAAATGCAATTTTGATAACATGCTTCTTTACAGCATGCTGCACTTTCTAGTTTTATTCATGAACAGGGTGCCAATTTGCAACCACAAAAAGTATTTTTGTTTAAGTTGATAGAGAAAAGAGGTAAGTAAGAAGACAGGAAGAAAAAAAAATATTTTTTTCTCCATGGACCAGGATGGGAGTAAAATCCCATTGTCCTGATTCTCAGCCTTGTGTTTTGCCTTAAAACCTCAGATTAGCTCCCTTGACAAACCTCAGATGTCATAAATTTTAGGTATAATAAATTTTCTGCTTATCTCCTCCTTCCTTTCTTGGGCTAGCCAAGGCACACAGGCTGTAGGTTATTTGCTTCATCTCCCATAGTGAGAAAGGCACAAGAGTCCCAGGTGGAAGTAGTTTGAGCATCTCCCTAGATACACCTTTCTGCACAACATCAATGTCAAGGACTGCAGAGTTTTTTTGCTCAATCTCTAATTCTCTTTAATCATATGAGGCAGTGTGACCCAGCATTCAGCTTTTTGATTTTTTGTTAGCCTTTCCTTCTTGACTTGGATATTTTAATGTTGTTCAGAGACATCAAATGTTTCGATGGCTCAGAGTAAAACATTCAATTAAGTATAACAAATCTGTTCCTGTGATAGAGTGTTGTAGGCAGAACCAGAGAGCTCTGGTGAGACTGCTTGCTGGTGGGATAGTGATATGTAAATATCTCCCTGGACTCTGGATACAAGGAAAACAAACGTCTCTCAATTGCCTGTGCGGTGGCAGGCTTGGTCTGGTCCCCCATTCCACCCCTTCCTTCTCCTCATTGGTTCCCTTCCCTAGTCCCAACTTTGTACTGTCCTCAGATCATCACCTCTGTAACACTGATTCTAAGCAGGCCACTTCCTCCCTTGCATCCGGACCCTTCATGATAACATGGAAATAAACCTCGTCCGTGGAATTTACCATGCAGGGAAGCCCTCCTTGACTACATGCCTCTGGTAATGCTGAGCTATCTGGCTTGCGTGTGTGTGTGTAATTCGCACCAAAACAGCTGCGCACAAGGAGGGAGTAAGCTAGCTAGCATGCTACACAGCAGTATCCTAAGTGATCTCTTGCCAGGGATGCTTCAGGGGAAAATGCAGTGAACTGCCCTCCACCCGAAAACCACGTAGAGCAATAGAGGATCTTTTAGTTTGCCCAGCCAGGAGCTATAACTCAAGCAGCACAACAAACTAATATCTCATTGATGGCTTCTCTGGTCTGGGGGTATATTAACTAAAAGTTGTTGTACACAACAGGAAAACAAGTGCATTTTCATCAAACTGCAGAGAGCATGCAGAGTTGATGTTGGAGGCCAGTAATTGAAATGCAAACACTGAAGTACAGTCATCTATTCCTGTGAGGAATGTATCTGAGAAGGGAAATTCAAGTAACTTTAACCTAAGGACATTTTAGATGAGATTGGAAAAAGGCAATAGAATGAAGCAGGAAGGACGTGGAAATGCTCAGCACCCTCCCTGTGGCAGGAACAGGGCACAAGAAAAATATTGATGTTCTATCTTTCTCAGTAAAGGGAGATATACACATGTATTTGACAAGATTTGGTAAATATACACCTGTATATGACAAGTGTTGACACGTGAATTCTCTCTCTGGGATGGCCCAGTAACTGCAGTGCTATGGGGATAAAAGATGGTGCTTTCTAGATGTTCAAGACAGAGTAGCTCTTTCAACCCCTCCTATTTCAGAAAAAAAACTTATCAGTTCTGGAAGAGATTTGTGCCAAGTTCGAGGATCAAAATGGATGGTTTCTGGTTTTGCAGAAGTCATTAGTGTCAGTACTGATAACTGGCTATTAGAGATTGAGGACTCAGGGAGCAGTACTTTTTGGCATCCTTCTGGGTGTTTCCTACAGTTCCTCAGTATGTTGTCCTGTTTTCCTTTCTGTTTCATAGCATGTTGCTATGCAGAGGTGGAACATTTCCCCCTCCTAACCTCAAACTGCTTTGAGCTTTTGATTTAGTGAGAAATTTTTTTCTTTAAATACTTTTGGCCAGCTGTAATCAAAAGTACAGTTCAACTTCTCCCTTATTAAACTCTCTGTTTTCATGACTTAGGTGTTTTGACTTTTTATTCTAAGTAAATGCTTTTATGAGTGACATTCGAGTTACTGAGCTGATTTCCTGTATTGCCATCCCTTAGCCCAGCCTCAGTATGTAAAGTGGAGGAAAGAAGCAGGAAGGGGCAGATGTTTGGAGTTATGACGATTGTCTACCCAAAGAACTGTTATATGTGGTGAAGATAGCTGAACACCTGCCTGCCCATGGGTAACAGTGAATTAATTCCTTCTTTTGCTCTGCTTGCATATGCAGCTTTTGCTTTCCCTAATAAACTGTCTTTATCTCAATCCATGACTCTTCCAGCTTTTACCTTTCCCCTTCTCTCCCTGATCTTGCTGGTGGGGCAGTGAGCTGCCTGGGGCTTAGCTGCTGGCTGAGGTGAAACCACGACAGAAGTCAAGCTGGTTGCTACTGTTCCAAGGCGCAAAATTGCTCTTTGGAATAGAAGACGTGTGACTGTGCCTCACCTCTGTGTTTCCCTTTGAAACAGCTTGAAGTTTTCCTTTTCTCTTGCTCTTCAGTTTCTGTGACAAAAGTAGCCCAGCATAGCCTGGCCTCTGTGACCTTTCACCACAGGATGAGAGGAAATCTAGCTCCAAAGCTGGATGTTTACAGGAGGAATAGCTTTGGAGACACTGCAGAAATGCAGCAGGCCCAGCTGAGACAGGCATCTACACCCATGATGATCCTCCATGCACCATGGACAGCTCTCCCACTTTCTTGGCTCCTTCACTTTCCTTTTACAACAGATGAATTTTAAATTATCTTTGTATCAATAACATGACCTTAAAAGATAGTATGAGTGATAGACAGCTGCTTCAAAATATTGCTTCCTTAAATAGGCAGTTGTGAAATTTTCATTGGTTGTGGACAGAGCAGAAGAGATATCAAAGGATTTTAGCATTCAGAACATCACTTATACCTCATAAGGGACTAGCACTGTGCTTTAGCTAAGAAGGCAGAAAGTGAACAAAAGCTGCTCTACTTGTTGCCTGAACCCAACCTTAACAGAAACAGCTATATCCTATCAGGCCACCATTGGTATAGGGCTATGAAAATTAAACTTTATCAAGAAAAATATAGTTGTCGTAAATATTAATCCATTTTATTCAGTGGCAAGAACCTCTGGTATGGGGAATTATATGAGAGAATTGAGTTGTGAGCTATAAAGCTTGCCTGCAGAGGCACATGGCAGAACAAAGGAGCACATGCTGCCACAGAGAGGCTTGTCTCCACCAAACCCTGGGGGGAGGAGGTGTCACATGGCAGACCCCTACGGAGAGGAGCCTGCCAGGAGCTGACAGATGGGTGAACATCGAGTGATCACGCCATAGAAGGACATTGAGAAAGTGTGTTGCTGATGTGGCAACATGGGATAGGTTGCGCCATATAAGGAAATACTATGCTTTAGAAAAGTGTGTAAAACCAACTCACTCCTTTGAATAAATGGTTCAGATTTCCTGCTGGTCTGGGTCTGTCATTCAATCGCCAACAAATGGTGCCCCGTGTGAGGAATTTATTATACGCCTCACCACGCGTCTGTCAGTGAGCCCTGTGGGACTTGAAGTGTTGCTGCAAGAAGCAGGAATGCTGGCCAGCGATTAATCCCTACAAGTTGTAGGTGAGCCATGGGGCCCATAGGGGATGGTGTATCCCAGGAGCAGAATGTCCCAGAGACATTAAAACAGATTTTAAAGAAACATGGCAGGAAACTTGAGTCTACAGATTTGAACAGACTCTTATTCTGGGCAAAAGACTGTGACTCAACTTTAGACAGGACCAATATTTTTGATTCTTGGACATGGAACGCTTTAGAAGACATGTTGTGAGACCAAGTTACATGTGGCAATGCAGCGCTGACAGAGCTTTTGTGTCTGTGGAGGACAATGTGTGAGGTGCTCATGGCACATGAGGCACTCACTCAAGGTGCATGCAGCACCCAGAGACTGGACAAAGAAAGATGCTTGTGCTACCGTGGCAGCTGTGCCGAGCCCTTCTGTGCTGCCAGCAAGTAACCATAAGTCTGTTGGGGCTGTGGGAGGAGAACCAGAAGATGGCCCCTTGTCCCCTGACCCGTTTGACCCTGGAGGGAAGCCAAACAGTACTGTAAAAAAGCTCATGCTGCCCTGCGCCATGCAGCATCAGCTGGAGTCGGGTCACAGTGAGCAGTTAGAGCCAGGGGGTCCTGTCCTTGGAAGTGTGTTCCCTCTCCGTTCGCCTTCTGTGAAAGTGCAACAGTGGCAGCAGATGCAGTGGGGGAAGAGTGTGCAGGGCGACAGGCACCTAGTGGCGCATAGTGGTGCTGGTGACCAGTGGAGCGCATGGCAGTGAGAGCATGGCAGCATGGTGCCAGCAAGCACATGGCAGAGCTGGAAAGTGGTGGTGAGCAAATGGCAGAGCAATGCACATGGCGGCAAGCACATGCAGAGCCGCAGCTGTGTCCGGTGGCCACCCCAATGCTGCAGATGGAATCAGTGGCACCGAGAGCTGGCAGGGCCACAACATCGCTCAGCACATGGCAAGGGCACCAAGTGGCTAAGTGAGGAGACAGGCTGGTGGACTTCTGCCAGCTGCTGGACCCGTGCGGCCACACGGCTTCCCAACCCACACAGCTGGCTGGACACGTGCTGCTACAGCCAGGCTTCTGTCTCCTGCCCCTTACTCAGCGGTGGGGGAACTGTAGCTGCAGCATTTTGCACCAGCTTCTTGTACAAGAGTGGCTGCAGGCTAAGCATGTCATTCCTGCATCTGGTCCATAGAACTCTGCTGTTTTTGTTATTCAAAATGTTGCCACAAAAATAGACCCTATCTCAAAGACTGCTTTTTTACCACACCACCTTGTAACCCCCTACATTGTTCTGATTGCCTTTTGTGACACTTTTCCTACTTGAAGAAACTAGAAGAACAGCTTCCACGTTGCTGCTTCCCTAATGTGAAAAAAGTTACCACTAGAGTGAAAGACTAACTCTCTCCTCCAGCAGCAACTTCTGACTCAGAGCTTGTTACCTTTTAAAACCTCTTAAAAAGTTAATGTTATTATACTTGTACTGTCCAAATCCTCGATTTATATACATTCTGTAAGATTGTAAAATATTTAGGCAATTGATAATACTACCTTGCTTATTTTTGCTTGGTGAGTGCTTTTTGTTTTATTAGATGTATTATTTTACTATTCATAGTAAGAAAACTGCATGTTACATTACACATTTTCTTAAATTTGATAAGTTGAAAGATGTTTGTGTCACATAGTGTTTGAACAGAAAAGGGGGGGTGCAGAGACGGGGTGTGCCCCCCACAAAACACTGTAAAGAGGTTTATATGTTCTTAATTTTTCAATCACATTCAGAACGATATTAATAAGTTTTAAAGCAATTTTGTAAGTATTTTAGAGGAACCCTCTCAGTCAAGGCTTGAGGCTCTGGCCAAGCCCTAGCTCTGACTGACTGGGGATTATATACCATCAGACCCAGGTGTTTCTGCCCTGAAAATGTAATCAAGTCATTTTTACTTCCTAATTTGATCTTAGAAAAGCTGGACCTTCTTTCAAAGTAAACTTGAAAATTTTGCCTAGGAAAGACTTTCTAAGTCTTCACTGTGAAACAGGACCTTCCAGCAGTTGCATACTCTGAGTGGTGGTAAAAGTTCTAGATGTTTCTCAAAGCTCTGTCTGTTTTATAACTGCCATAATTCTTCTTTGAATAAAACAGAAAAGGGGGAATTAGGGGGAATTATAAGGTAGAATTGAGTTGTGAGCTGTAAAACCTGCCTGCAGAGGCACATGGCAGCACAAAGGAGCACATGGTCCCACAGAGAGGCTTGTCTCCGGGGGACCCTGGGGGGAGGAGGTGTCACAGGGCAGACCCCTACGGAGAGGAGCCTGCGGGAGCTGACACTGACGGGTGAACAGTGAGTGATCATTCCATAGAAGGAAGTGTGTTTCTGATGTGGCAACACGGGATAGGTCACGCCATATAAGGAATAATTGTGCCTTGGAAAAGTGTATAAACCCAGCTCATTCCTTTGAATAAAGGATTCTGATTGCCTGCCGGTCTGGGTCTGTCATTCAATCGCTGACTCTCTGGTGCTTTGTAACTAAAAATAATTTAAATCTCATGGCGCAGTCTAAACTTTTAAGCAGACCTGAGCAGTGAATGAGGCACCTATTTTCCCACTTTTAATTTAGAGGTTGGGTAGCTGGAAGAGAGGCAAAAAATGTAATATATTTTCCCTGCAATTTTTATTTTTTGTTATTAAAATACACCTGGCTGTAGCAAATGTTTCCACAACTGCCAAGTAGGTGAAATTAGGATTTTCAGAACTGTTTAGATGGACAAAACATGCTGAAAAGCACCTGTGAAAATTTCACAGAGAGCAAAGTATGTGCTGAACTCTTTCCAAAAATGAAAATGAGCAAGGCTTTTATTTCTATTTGTGCAAAAGAAAATCTTTCTTAATGATGAATTCAGTCCTTAGGTTGCATTCACCCAGATCTGGATGGGTTTTTTCCTTGTGTATTGTGGCTTTAAACCTTTTATTTTTCCAAAGGAAGACTCATGGGCTAAAAAAGGGATGCACATCACTTGAGACTTGTGTCCAGCAAGGGACTTGGGTATGAGAAGTTTGCCTGGCAGCCTTCTGACATGCTCAGATGGACGCTATGTCCTACAAAGGGTGTGGGGAGAACTTGGTGCTTGAAAAGGAGCTTTAATCCAAACCAGATAATAAGATTTAAGATGAGCATGAATTATGAATCTATTCAGGGTTAAAAAGAAAAGATTAAAAGCTCTCTTAATGCACCTTTTCTCAGTGGCTATTTGTATTCTCTTGGGCTGAATGCTCTTTTTCTGCTACCTTAGCTATGAGCATTTTGCTTTCATTGACAAACCTGCAGATTTAGGATGAAAAGAGTTTGCAGCTGATTAAGGATGGTGTGCCTGGAAATTTCTTGCTAATATCTCTTATTATGCCCTTCATAAAAACGGTAGTCATGCTATAAATCCTAGTTTAAATCAACACCTGCAAGTGCTAATCTCTGAAGAGAAGAATTTCAAGTACCTCTTGCTGTGTGCAAAGTCTCAAATTCTATGGCATAAAACATTAAGGCTACTGAAATTGTTCATCTTTTTTTTTCTTTGCACAAAGTTTTGCACTTTCTTGTCTAGCATTTCACATGTCATTAACCATTCTTGTATAAACAGTGCCTTAATGGTGGTGGATGCATGATGTGTCTGACGGTGCCACATGGCCACTCTTCACGCTGTGATGGAGCCACTAGGGGTCCCAACTCTCCCCCAGGTATTATCTTTGACTGTGCCTTGAGTCCTGGAGTCAGCTTCCTTCCTTACTCATGGGATCTCTTCTGAGAAAGGTTTCTAAAAGCCCCAAGTGTTAGTTGCATGTTTAAATGCAGCGTGGTACTTAAATGATTCCAGTGCAAAGAATCCTGGAGCCAAAATGAGTGGTAAATTTAATCTGTTTTGGGACCTTAAACCCAGATGTGAACACTTACTGTCAACATCCTATCCCATCCCCATGATGTTTTCCTTGCTATTAACATTGGGACACGGTGTTTTTTAAACCCTGCTCTTTGCTCTGCAGTGCCAGATAGGAAAAGGCAAGTAAGTGAGCTGCAGGACTGAATGATCACTTAGAAATGAGGCCACCATGTTTCAAGGTAAAAAGATTTTACCTGCCCACTGTTTCTGTTCCACCTCTGCAGAAGTATTTGCTCTGGTTTCTAAATTAAAATTATTCTCATAAAACTGTTTCAGAACTTAGTATTTTTGCTGTCACTGATATACTTGGTCCTCTGCAAAGATAAGCTGCTTGAGTACCATAGTGCATTAGGGAACCTAATTCTATAAAGTGCTTTTTGTAGATTTTTCATGATTGGGATTAACAAACAGATTAGGACAGAAATTATCTATATAATTTTTAAAACTTTTAGAAATTTTATGTTGTTTTTATTAGGTACATATATGAATTTTGTTTGTCATTGTGTTAGCTCTGTTGCAAAAATAGCAAGCCAAATTTCAAAAATCTTCAGTATCTTTTCATTATTGTCCTTGGATAAAGAAATCACTGATGCTATCTCAGCCCAAGGAAGAGCCAAGGAATACTGTGCTGTTAGCATCTACAGATATGTCTCAATGCTCTCTTTCTTTGTTTCAGACAGCTGTTCCTGAAACATGTTCTAGTAGCCCAGAGTGTGTATCAGGCAGAGGTAATTGGGGTTTGAATCCCTGTAATCCTGAATGTTAACAGATTAGAGACTAAAGATGCACTAGATTAAAAGTTTAGTAGGAAGGGACACCTGAGTTTGAGTGGTGTTCCCCTAGTCAAGGAATGGCATGAGAGACAGATGACTGCTAGAAGAGGGTCATAGTGTGTGCAAATGGGTGGTTGCAGATACTTCAGGAATGATTTGGTCTGAATGGACTCTTGAGAAGTTTTTTTTGAGATAGGGCACCTTCTCTTATAAAAGAAGCTTTTTTCTCCTGAAGATTTTTGTGTGCTTAAAAAAAACCAAACCAACTTGTTTTCAACTACCATCTTTAAGGAAGTGATCGTGAATTGTACATACTTGCACAGATTTCCTCCTGTAAAAATACAGTCAGAAAATATACATCTAACAGTGATCATCTTTTTACAGCTCTGCAGCTGGGAGGATTACCACCTTTCTGTCATTTCACAAAAGAAGGTATAGTTTCTGGTTTTTGGCAACTTTTGGAAGCAAGTAAGTGTTGAAAGCTTATGAATAGTAAATTTGCAGCTTTATACCTAAGTCAGCTAGTGCCAAATTGTGTTCACATAAGAAGTCCTGCTGGAGAACCAGCAGAGCTGTGTGCAAGCACACTCTGGGGCACAGTCTGCAAGTCTGAGATGAGTACTACCAAATAAAAACAGTGCAGAATTGCAATCTGTTCTGCCTCCATTGACTCAGTGATATTTCTGTTGACTTCAGCAGAAGTTGTGTTGTCTAATGGAGCTGAAGCAGCACCTTTCCTTTTCTGGGAATGAAGTAATTTAGTTTTATTTTAAGGGATGAAGGCATCTCAACACCTCAACATTTTCATATTCCAGCAAAGACTAAATGTAATTCAAGTGACCTCTCAGGAATTTGTGTGGTGAATCTAGTAGGCAGATTGAACCTTACAGTGGCTTCAGGGAACTGTATGGTAGGTTAATAACTGTTCACCAGTTGGATTTGTTTACAGAGTCTTAAGGACATAAAGTGATGATGCTGTGCTGAAAAGGTGCTGCACTCCAGCCCTTACAGATGTACAGAGACTGCATTAGCTGATTATTTTGAGCTGGTGTTAGGTGCTTTGCAAGATACTATGTCAAATATTAGAATCAATACATATAAAGATGAACACTGGGCAGCTGTACCAGAAGTGGAAACTGTTGCAGGGAAACTACCTGAAAGAAGGCAAACAGGAGACTTCTTGTTTGCCATGACAGAAATATGCTTCTTGTTCACACGTTTGCTCAGTGTTTTAATCTCCCATAGCAGTTTCTCACAGTGGCTTTCTCACGTGGGGTTTGCACATATTTTGGCCCAATCTCTTCCCTATGTGTCTCTTTCAGAATTTTTTTCTTTTCTAAATTTTCTAAATTTCCAAATTGGTTTATCAATCTTTCACTTCTTTGCCTCCTTCGTTCTCTTCTGCATTCCCATTGCCTTCTCTCCTCGCTTTTCCCTTCCCTCAGTCCCATACATTCTTTTTTCAGGCACCTTTGCCACTTTTTCTTAATTAATTCCATCTCTACATTTTCTTGGGCAGCATGCACAGGCCAGCTGGTAGGGTGTAATTACCCCTGCCACATCCAAATGGGAGCAGGGCTGAAGCTTCTTGAGCCCTTAAAACCATTGTATCTTCCAGACACCCCTGGGCTCTGAGAAAGGGGAGGACCAGCACATGGATCCTGACTGATCCTAGGCAGTTCAGAAGGGGAGCTGCAGCTCAGTTTCTTCTTTAAAGAGGCTCTGAGACCTCTATCTTTTCCCAAAGAGACCCTCAAGGTACAACTAGAACCTGAGCTGTCATGTTTGGAACAAGGTCTCCTGTACTGTTTTGTAGAGAAGGTCAGGTCAAGATATTCTTGCCATATATTTTTTGATTTTTGCCTTCAGTTGTCCTTGGTTTAATGTAGTCAGAACTGGTAAAGTTAAGTACAAAAGGTACAGGTGTTATCCTGCCTGAGGGATATGTTTTTAAAACAATAATGTGCCTAGTCTTAAATGCCCCTTCTTTGTCAATGCTTTCCCTTAGATGTGTGATTCTGTGTTTTTCAGAGGAGCCCTATCCTTTCTCTTCTGTTTTGGTTGATTGAAAAAACCTAACTGGACTTTGCAATGTTTGGGCTGACTCTTGGTTCCCATGATTGTCTTCATTGTCATTTTTTAAATATCTGCAGCAATCTCAATCATTCTTGAATCTGAGTGACCAGAATTGTTTACATTATTCCAAATATTCCCAGTGCAACCCATTATATTCTTGACTACAGAGAAAATCTGCTTTTGTCAGAAATATTAGGTAACTAACAATTACCAGTGACTATCAGCAGAAAAACAGCTAATAAATACTTCAATTTCAGATGCTCTTTAACCTTGCAACAAACATTGATTTTAAGATATAATTTCCTTTAGACATGTGTGAGTAGTTCCAATGATTTTTATGCCTTTTTTCCAAAAGTCATCCTCCCTCCTAGCATTTGCTTGACTTCACTTTGTATGTTCAATAAAAAGAAATTCAGATCTAACATCTTAGCCAAATCTGTGGAGGTCAGGAAAGCTGCAATAAGCCCATATGCCTGTAGCCACAAAGACATCCTTCTCCTGCTGTTGTGAGTGCCAGCTCACAGCCCACTCCTACTTTGATTTGGTGGTGACCTTTTTTTCAGTGCTCAGCCCTGTTGAGACTCTCATGAGGAATGCTACAGAAATGAACAGAATCGCTTCCTGAGAAATGTCAGACCTTAAACAGGCAGCTGAAGAAGCCAAGGATAAATAATACTGTTCTTGAGAAGGAAAAGATTGCTTCTCTGCCAAAAAATTAGAATCCTCATAGACACCAGTCAGTTTCTTCTGGAGAGAATCAGTGTGGTATTTCATGTTTCCTCATAAACTTGAATGCAAGTGTTTCAATATTGGGTGCCTGATTAAATTAGATCTCCCTAATTTATATGTATGTCCCCATTTGTAGGTGAATGTCACACTGGAATTGAGGTAATTCAGTCTCTGAATTAATGTGTTTAACCACTTCCCTTTGAGGGTATGCAATCACCACACAGGTTTTCTTTTTTAAATTCTTTTGTCAGGAGCATCATTTATCATGGATATGTGGGTACTTTTATTAAGATGACTAATATATTACTAGCAATCACCATTCAGTTTTAAGATTATCAACAGACTGCTTAATTGTCCTCCAATGGTATAATGGGTACACTTAACCCATGTCTATGCAGCAGTGCCAAGCTGTGATAGTCACCAGTTAATCACAATGGTTCAATGTGTGATTTTCAAAGTAGGAACAAATGAATGACACTGGTCCATCTCCACTGGGCTACTTCAGGAAGAAATGGTAGCAGGAGTGGAAATGGGATGTTAATCAGTGGCTGTCATTTATGTGATTGGATGGAAGTGAGAGGCAAAAAAACAATAAAAGATCCCCAAACAAATAACACCCTACACCATTCATGAGGGAGGGGATGTTCCCCAGCTGTAGCTATCAAGGAATTTGTTTCAGTAAAGAAGGGAGAGAAGGAGGATTGTTGTATCAGGACATCAGTGGTGTCTCTCAAGCAAGGAGCACACCGGCATTGTGCCATGCACCTTGAGCTGAGAGCACAGCACACAGTTCTCTCTGCTCATTCTAAAGGGTTCAGAAACCGATGTACATACATTTTCATGAAAGCCAGAATAAGGGAAGTTCACTGATTGTTATCTAAACTGTTTCTAAACTGATTCAGTTCAAGAGCTGAAACATTTATTCCTTTTTTAAATCCCAGTATGTATTCAAGACTTTTGTAGAATAAACAATAGTTACCATTAGTGCTAAGCTGTTTTTATCCCTAGAGCTCAAACGTTTTGGAAGGATGAGTTTGAATCTGTTTGAGCAGTTCCACCTGCTCAGTTACAGAGACTAGAGGCAACTGTTGGAGAACCTGGTGAATGAAGCTCAGGCTGTATGGGATCGGACATTGCGGAACGACTCCTTGACCCCCCTCTGTGAGGCTGTGTCTTGCTCCTCAGAGCTGGTGATACTTGTGTGCATGCTTGTTGGAGTGAAAGGGCACATAAGGAAGAATGTAAAAGAGACAGAGGTTGTTTTATATAAATTCTTTCAGAAATTAATTCCATGGAGTATCAAAAGTGAAAATAGCTACTTTTTGTTTGACTGTCTTGTTTTCCTCAACGAAACAGCACTGTCTTTGCCCTGAAATGATTTAAAAGAAGCTGGAATGTATTTCTCCTAAAACTCATGGATGTTGAGTGTTACAAATCACCTTATTCCTAGGATAAAATCTGTTGAACAGAAGCATCACTGGTCAAAGTGCTGTTCTGACTTCTTGGTGTAGCTCAGGAAAATGGGAAGGGCCATTGCTGCTGATTTAATGGAGTTGATTTGTTGAAACAGAGGCAAATACAAATCAGCCTGTCAAATCAGTAAAGCAGACAGTGTCACCCAGGCCTCAGAGTACATTTTATTAAAGAGTTTGTTTTGGAAAGGAAGAGAAAATCTAGCAATAGAACTGAATATGTGGTTAAGATAGAAAACATGCAGGAATTTGTTGTGTGAGGGCTGAATGTCCTCATTTGTCCTCTTGAAAATGTTAAAGTGGACAAATCATGATTTATCTGGTGCCTGAGGTTTTCAGCAGAAAGTGAGAAGTTCTAGGCTCTAGTGACTTTTCCAAGACCCTGCTTTATTTCTTTATATTCAGTAACTCCAGCATATGAAGTGCATGAACAGACTTTTGACCCAGTCTATGCTTTAAGTGATTACAGGCTAGGGAATTTCAGCATTGCATTTCTAGACTTGGTTAAACTTTATCTCCTTGAGGCTTTAAACCCTCCTTGGGATATGGTACCACTGTACATTGGGTCATAAGCCTCAGACACAGTACCTAAGATTTGGTTGGTGAAGTCAGAATGAGATTTCAGTAGTTTTCAAAATTGAATTAGAGACACATTTTGCTAAGGTTGTTTGAAAATGAAAGTTTGAGAGCTTGTATAAGTTCCATGCTCTTGAAAAGTTTATTTATATTTAGACATAATGCAAATGTTCATGCTTTTTACTCCTCTTATACTACTGCTAGACTTTTCATTAATGGCTTTCACATACAATTCAATAGTTCTAGTAAAAGAAAAGGAAAACAACTTTAAAAAATATTTTTCAAATTTCACAGGCCAATGAGTCAACCCAGTAGTGCAGTGAACTGATAAAAAACCCTGGCCTTACAGCTGTTGTGTTACACATGAAGATGAGCTATAACTCACTGTGTTGTCCCTGGTAGAAAGATTTTTGAGAGTGACTGTGAAGGGGACGAACACCAGAGTGTGCTAGGGTTGTTTTATAGAAGCTTTGAGGTAGGCCGAGGCTTTCAGTTGGAGAAACTGAACATCTGGCTATTGACTGTGTTTATTTTTACAGTAGCAAACAGAAGACTTGAGACCACAGTCAGAACAAAATCTCTTATCATATAGATTGCCTGACATATTGTGCACATTCTGAGCATGGCGGGTGCCACCTGAGTGAAGGCTGTGTATTTCAGCAGCCATTAGATTATTACCCATGCAGAAAAGAGCTCAGGAGAGAGGCACTGAAAGATTTAGAGAAATGCCACCTAGTGCTAAAATTAAATCTCCTGAAATAAATACATTTTAATTTTTGCAGGCTGTATGTTGTTTATTTCTTTACTTTTTTGGCAATTCCACTTGTTAGCATCAAACTTAGACATCAAAAAAAACATCTTGAGCATAGTTGGAGGATTTGCTCAGCACCAGCTTGGATTTGCAAGTATGCCTCATATCCTACTGAGAGTAGCAGGGAGAGCTGACCAGGAGGAACCTTCTCGGCTTACTTCTCTTCTCCTGCCATGTATCAGTTAGTGGCTGCATGCTGGTACCACTACTTAGCAGAAGGGTGTGCATCTGAATTTCAGCATTTTTAGCCTTTGATGTCTGATGGTGAATAATTTTTTCCCCCACAACAGCTGTTTAAATACGGTGACAATCTGTTCCTTATTTTTAAACAAAAATCCTTTTTTCAGTACTGCTCAGTCTATATCAGTTTAATATAAGGATGTACTTAGTCCCACATTTTGGCAGTAATCACCCAGAGGAGTCTATACAAAGATACAATGATTTGATAAGATCCATGATTGTTGCATATGAAATAGAACATTGCAGGCTTTTGTCGTTGTTGTAACACAGTCGCGTAGAAAAACCACATGAGTCCAGGTCAGTAGAAATAGTGGCAAAGCCCCCTTTAATGGCTTTTCCCCCGTGGTTTTTATATGTTAGTTTGCAAAGTGAGCTAGATGGCATAAAGTAATTGGTTCTCTGGCCATTCACCCCTCGAGGGAGTTGGCCCAACTCTAGCATGTTCATTAGCAAGTATTTTTCTATTTGAAGCCATAACAATCTGGGAAAAACAAATGCAGGAGTGAATATTGATAAAAACTGGTAATTTTGTTTTAGTTAACTTGCGTGGGAAAGACAGAGTTCTCACAGAATACTAGAGAGCTGAAGAAATTTACTGCTAAAGCTCTTACAGCATCTACAGGCTTTTTCCTTTTACAGGACTCACTTTTCTGGTTGTTTCCTTTTTTTTTTTTCTAAATTTCTTTTCCTTTTTGTGTTTTCTGGTCATACAAACAGGTATTCAATATGTGCAATGCATTGCTGTGATCCTTTAATAACCAAAAGTTATTAGGACTGTTCTACATTTTGCACTTTCATAAGAAGACAATTGATAACTTTCCCACTGAGACTATTTTTGTCTCATGATGCCCTTAAGGATGTTGGTGATCCTTCTGCTTCATTTCTTCACGGAACGTATCACCATGTTTCAAAGAGATGGCTCCTGAGAGTAACCTGAACAGGATATGACTAAAAGAACCTGTCAAAACAAGCCTTTGGGCAAAACAACAATGCACATTTGGGGAGCCAGATGCTCTTTCTCTTTCATTTTTTAAAAACAGTAGTCCATGGCTCTGCCAAGACCAGTGTCCTATCATATATAGTGGGCTACAAAGGCAAACCTGTCTTAAAGACCAGAACTTTTATCTCCTTTCCCATCTAAATTCCTTTGCCTTGAATTTGGCACTGTGTCAAATGAAGTGTCAGTCTCTCCTCCCCATTTGGTATTGTTGTATTCTCTTCTCTGAGCTGAAATTCAAATGGAAAATCTGCTGAACAGCAAGTCTTCCCTTTGGACACTAATGTAGCTCTGCTCCCATCGAGAGATAAGGATTCCAAAGAACTAAGATTTATTGAGAAGTCTCTTGAAAGGCTCCCCACCTTGAAGCCAGCATGGTTGTTCTGATGGAAAATAAGTTCTCATTTTTTGAAATATGATCATGTAGCAAAGTAAAAACAAAACCAAAATGACTCCCAAACCAAACCACACAGTAAACTAAATTTCAGTTTTCCCATACTAAGATGTTTGTTGAAGACTTGCATTCTCATCTGTTTCTTGAGGTTTCTTTATTTTCCACAAGTGAAATAAAGATGTAGCCAACCATCAGCTTCTTGTAGTAGCTTTGAAATGAACTCTTGAGTACAGCCTGCACATGCTTTTGTTGTGTTCATTATAGTTATCTCACAGCAGAAGTATTAATGGGCAATACATTTCTTTGTGAACAGAATGATAGGAGATGTGTTTAGGGGCTTAGTCGTGTTTTTCCTAGCGATTTACTTGTTAATTTTTTTTTTCCTTACTGAAAATCGGCTTTTTAAATTCAGAATGTGTAGTGGCTTTTTGGTGAATTGTTTAGGAAGCTATGATTTGGAAAAGGACAGCACTATGAAAACAAAGGTATGATACAGAAATAAATGTGTTTGTTTTCATGCTAAAAATCCAGAAAAAATTATTTCTGCCAGAGGAGAATTTCAGAGAATAGACAGCTTTGTTATCCATCTCTCACTGAATTTCAGGGGGCTTTGTATGGCCTGCCTTTTAGAAAATCCTCCATTTTTCTTTACAAAAGGTTGTTTATTGCTCTTGTCCACAGCCCAAGCACTTCTGAACATCTGAATGGAATGAGGTTTCTCTGTCCTAACAGTCTCAGTGATCATTACACCAGATGCACGTGAGATGAAGGGGAAAAGCCAAGTTTTCATTTCTCCCTATGCCTTTCCCATTGCTAACCTGTTTCTTCCGCATCAGCTGTGGCCTCTAGCATACAGCTTTTTGTGGCATAACTGGTGACAGAGGGCTGGGCTGATGGATGGTGGCAGCCTAACCTCACTCTTATCATGTTGGGACATGGCACACTGACTCTTGTGATTCCCAAACCAGTATCTGTAGTAGACTGTCTGCAGCATCCTCTGTGCTTTGTTTCACAGTTTTTAGGCTGTGCCTGCATTCCAGCTCCAGTGCCTCCCTACCAGGAGTGTAAAAACACCACCAGTTTCAAGGAAAAGGCTTTCAGGCAGAGATGGGGAATGAGGCACCCAAATATGACAAAACTGGAAAGGTAGCTATACAGAAATCCTGAAGGGAATGAATCTCAACGGGATCAATCTATTAAGTTAAAACTGATATTTTGGTGTGATGCTGTAAGCTATTTTGTGGATTTTCTTTTAATTCCTGCTGACATGATGGAAAAGCTGCTGGTCTGTTGTCTTTCCCAGGGTGGGAGGTGAACTGCAGGTGTGTGAAATTGGTACTAGGAAGATCACAGACTAATTCACCTCAGTCATTAACCAAGCACCTTAACTCTGGTAGTACTTGGCAGCTGAATTGTGAGAAAGGTGATTAGAGTAGCCCAGCAGAGATGGTGGAGATAATTCACCTGTCTTGGTCTGTACTTTTCTATGGGCTGCAAGGGTTTAATTTACAATAGAAAATACAGAAATATTGTAAATTCCAGCAAAAGGATATTTATGCAAAGAAGTCTTGATATGTTTATTTTCCTATCAACATGTAAAACAAAGTTAGTAGTGGAAGAGTTTAATTTGCACTTTAGAAACTTGAAATCAAAGATGAACTTGAAAGAGACCCATATTTATCTGGATATATGGTGTCATATCTCTAATTTATTGATGCAAATTAAATCAGTTCATAGAGAGCTTTTAGCTCAGACGGAAACAACTACTTCTTTTATTTTCAATCTTGCCTATATAAGTTACTTTTCTGTGATCATTCCTCTTGTTTTTTCTTTAAAATCAAGTGCTAAAAAACAGATTGTGGATTTTCTACTGAGTAGTTATCTTTGGTTGGAAGCAAAGCCTGAGATTTTAATGCATGGAAATAAAAAAAAAAAAATCTATAAACATATCTTTGTTTCATATAGATAATTGTTAACTGCTAAGATAAAAATTATCAAACCATTTGTGGGGAGCATAACATGTTCGAATGAATGAAAACTAAAATGAAAAGGAAACAGTAAAACAAAGATTTTTCAACTTTTTTTTATTAGGAAACAAACACCCCAAAAAAGTGTCATGGAAGTGTCGACACCATATATGAGTTATGATTGCAATAAATTGCATTTTTGAGGACAGCTGTTTTGTTTTGTTGTTTGAGCCAGATGTTCACTATTAGTGTTCTACCAAAGTTGAAGAGCTCTTTATTTATGCCCCACCTGTATGATGTCACACATTCCTCTCTGTCAAAGAGATTAACAGTTGCAAGGGCTCAGAAAGTTGAACAAACTGTAATTACTGCATTCTATTTCTCAGCCTTTCTGTAATTAATTTGATACACAGTTGGGAGTGTCCCGAAGCAGTTAGATTGGTTACTAACTGATGAAACTTTCATCACCTGTGGGGGTGGACTTCTTGGAGATCAACTTTCTGGATCCTTTGATCCAGAGGATCAAAGTTTTGAGTTTCACTTTCAATCTTTTTTTCTGATGCGTGATCTCTGTCCTTAACTCCACATATCCAGTCATTTTCCTTTGGCCCAATTATTCCCATGGTTGACAGACATCTTTTTACCTTGGATTTCTTGTACTTTCTTCCCTTAAGTCTGTTGTTGCCTTTGGTTTTGTTTTGGCGTTTTTTTTTAATGCTAGTATTTCCAGGTCTTGCTTAGAAGCTTTCTCTCACCCATTGTTACATTCTAAAATGTCGCTGAGACCATATGCTCCAAGCTGACTCTGCTGAGCAATTCTAGTTCTCTAAGATCATTTGCACAGACATTATTTTTCCAGACAGACTGTCTTCAGCAAAGAACTCAGTAGCAGAAAAAGCAAACAAGTCTGGCAAAAGCAGCAAGCATATCCTTTTAAAATAAATGAGCCACATATTTTCATTACTTTTAGTACCTCTCTGCCATAGCTGCCTAAGTTGAACATTTGTCTACGTGGATATTAAACAGTGGCTAAGAGTTGGATTCAGGAAACAACTTCTGTGCATGGATAATCATATTCCTATTTAGCAAACAGACATGTACATGCCATAGTCTCTTAAGGCTTTCAGCATAGGCCCAACCTCAAACCCTTCTTTCAAGGGCTTTATTTTTCTGTTCTGTAAATGTATATTTTGCCTGTAAGCTATTCCTCTCTGTTCATTTTGGATTGTACCCTCATTAAATAAGTGCAAGAGATTATGTTCACTGGTTATCTCAGGAGTTTTCCCTTCCCTGTCAGGTACCATGTTGCTTAACAGCCCCTCTGTTCCTTATGTCTGGAAGTAATAAATCAAAGAAAACCCAAACTGCTTGAAGAGGTAATGACACCATTCATTCTCCTGTTCCCTTTGCTCAGCCCTGCTGGCCTGCAGGAAATGGATGCTGAAAACCACACTATTTACTATCTGCATTATCATGTCACTAAATTAGTACACATTCACACTGACACTTGGCAGTATAACACTTGCATAGATAAATGGGTATTGAAAAGATTCTGCCTGCAATTAAAAGTTTATGTAACTAGAAGCTGTGGAATAGGTTCCCAGTTTCCAACTGTCTTTTAACTTTGAAAGATCCATGCAGTTTCACAGGGCGATGGCACAAAATATTTTATCCTTCATCTTCAATCCTGTGCCTGGTAACTGCTAACCTTCCTGAGCTCACAAATCTTAGATACAGAAGGAGTCCCTGCTGTAGCCCTCTCTCTTCACTAACAACATTAACATAACATGCAACAGATCAGGATCCATGTGACTATAAATAATGCTGCCATTGTTAATATATTTGTAACAATAATAAAATATTCTGGTAGTACAAAGCAATGAAAATGGTCAGGGAAGTATTTTTAATTAGAGAAAATGATCTTGAAGTCATCTAAGATATGTGTATCCTAAGCTGTTTAATCTAGAATCTCCATACAGAAACACTGCTGTTACTTGGCTTCATCATGCTTGGCTTTGCTGCCGTAACTCATACATCCATCTTTTCATCATTGTACTAAAATGGCTCAGATATGTTATATGAAAATCCTCTTTAAGACAGTCATGGCTGATTACCAAATCAGCTCAAAGTGGCCTGACTGTAGCTGTGCTCTCTCTGAACTCATTTACTGTAGTTTAAGCTTTGCTTTGCTCATACCTACGCTGCTCATTATCAAAACAAACCAGTTAAAACTTGCTTTTATACACTGTCATAAGATGGATGATCCACAGCAATGCTAACAGACAGACATACCTTTACAGAGCTTCTAGAATCCTGAAGTGATTTTTATCCGGTGGCTGTAGTGGGCCAACGCAGCAGGGAATTTTTCAGCTCAACTTTTGTGGCAGTTCCTCATAGCATTTTACTCTATTCTTTTCATTTTGTACATTCAGCTTTGCATGTTCTCCTGTGTTCTTGATACACAAACAATATATGCTTTATATTCTTCTGTATTCTCTAGTTTTTGCTTGTTTTCATATGGGTCTATTCATTCCCTGTCCTAAACAAAAATGTCAAATAACATTGTTTCACTTTCTTTCACCTATAGCTTTTCTAACTATGCATCCAATTCTTTTCTTTGGAAATCTCTTCTCAAGCCATTTTAATCCCACTTCTGTTCCTCTTAATGTAGGTTTTATCTTTGAGCCTGTTCCAGAGTCCGCTTAAAGCGTATATGCTCACTTCACAGCTTCAGAAAGATAGGTTTGAGGGAGACTCAGAGTTGTGCCAAAGGATGCTTATGTGTTTTGTTCTCTCATAACATGAAATTTAATTATTGCAATTTTCTGTATCCAGCTCTTCGGAACACTACTGCTCACGCATCTGCTAGGATAAATTATTAAAGATAAAAGCAATTTAAATCTTGGACTTAGGATTCTGTTCACTTCCACAGCAAGGAAATGAGTTCTTGCAACTTTCTTTGACATACTGGTCTCTTGGCATGGCACCATCCTGTGCAGTCCCCAGGGAAAGAAACACCACCTTAAAAGTTAGTACTTCATAGACCTCATAGTGAATGCCAATTACTTGTTGTGAAATAATTTGCAGTAATTTAATGGTTGTCTAAAAATGTAGTCATTTGGGAACTGGATTTTTAAAACTAATTTTATATAATTTTTTAAAGCACTGTTGTAGTTTTCTGTGGTAAAGCTGTTTATTTGCTGTTTATTTGCCTTCTGCTAGACAAACCAGAATTTATGGGGGAACCTTAGTCTCTTTAACTGGAGTACCTGAAGAAAAAGAAAAAAAATGTAGGTTTTTTTTTAATCCATCATATCTATGACATTGCTTGTGTCTGGGAGACCCTTAATATTGTGTGACATGTCAGTAAATAAGTAGGATACAAAAATCAAAATGGCCTTTATGACACAGACTAAAATGTGATTAAATGCTAGGTTCTTGAGTATAACTACAAACTGGGAATCATTGCTGGAGTTGATTTGATTGTGCAGAGGTTCAAAAGGACTGGGGCCAAGAAATTATCTCCAAAAGATCTTGCTAATCCAGTATATCAATATAAACTCATTACTGATAAAGTGAGTAGGTTAAAGAAGAAAGCCATAAAGTATAAAAGAGATGAGTGCTGAATTATCTGGATTGTTTGGAAAGCTCTATGCAAGTGGACCAAGTAGAGTAATAAATATCTATGTACAAAGATTGTTGGCCATGCGGGATACAATAACCTGTCCTAGAGAGCAGCAGGCCTGAAGGCTGCTCAGGGAGGATGAGAGGTCTGTGAGTGAGCATAAGCACTGCTGCACATCAGGAAGACTTGGCAGCATGGAGGCTGAACCAAATCCTCAGCTGGTGAAAGACTGGGTTCCAGTAAGAATAGAATTGTGATGTAACATCCATTTAACACTGGCCTGACCTCTGCTGAAAAAATATCTGATGCACCGACAGTTCAAGGAGTAAAAAGATTTATAAGCAATGGTTGAAGGGATGGAAAATATGACTAACAGGAAGACATTAAAGGGAGTGTTAATGCTATGTCTTTATCATCACAACCTTAAAACTCATCTGGAGAAGATAATAGTTCAGCAATTCCATGAAAAAATTCATAGTAAGAACAAAACATAAAAGTCAATGTAGAACATATCAGCATTTTAAAGAGAGGCAGAGTTATAACTTTTTAGAAATTACTATAAGCAGTCATTGGAACATTTCCCCAATGGCTGTAATAGATCAGTCTTGATTGTTAATTCAACATTTGTATGTTAAAGAAGAAAGGACTACAGACCACATGCAAGAATCAATGACAATAAGCCCTACAGTTAACATAAAGTACTAGGTTAGAAATCCCAATGATCCTATCTGGTCTTAAACTTCTGTAGTCATCAACATAATGACTATTTTTCTTCAAATTGCTGCTTTTGATGGAGTACTCTCTTCTTGGTGTTTGGATTTTACTTTTTAAACCAGTCTTTCCTAAATGAATCCTTCTTAAAATTGGTATTATTTTTTAACATCCCATAGACAAAGACATCAAAACTTGCCATTGTGAGGTTTACAAGCCATAGACAGTGGGTCCTCCCTCATTGGCAATGTCCCTTTAGTGTCACCAGCATGCACAGCAGTACTGCCAGGTGACAGCTGGGGCTGTCAGAATATACATAGCGAATGACTTAGTCATACCCCTCACCCAGACCTGTGTTATGATCCTCATTTCTGAATGTGTGCAGGATCTTCTTATCTTGCTGGTTAGAGGGAGCCAGGAGGGCTGCTCCATTGCCTTTGTTATTGGTGTTCCTCTTTCTATGGACTGGCAACAAAATAAAAAGAGGTGTGTCAAGCAAGGGAAGACGTCTGGGGAAAGAAAAAACCTATATACAGGAATTTAAAGTAGAAAAAATGCCTTTCCCCTCCATTTATTTTCCTTTTGTTTGTGATACCAAGGAATAGCTGTGGATGGAAACCAGTAGGGCCTCCACTGGCTGTCAAGCAGTCACCAGTAGGTATTACTGATCCAGGAGTTCACAGGCCCCTAGTTATCTGGAAACACTTTAATACTGGGAAAGATATTGTGGTGTTGCTGACTACTGATGAAAACAAACAACTTGGCTTAAAGAAATAATATATAAAGTTCTTTTTAATAGGTGTCTCTGCTTAGAACAAGCATCTGAAAGCTGAATTCTACAGACATAATCTCTTAATGAGACTGCAAAGCTGTTTTCCTTCTCTCCTATGCCATTCCTTGTTTTACCTTTCCCTCATGTTTGATTTTTTTCAACACCAATCATTCATTTACAACACTTCTGTTGATGTAACTCGGCTTTGGATTAGGTTTCAAGTTGTCATTTCCTTTCTGTTTGAATAGGGATTTCTTTCATCCACAGGAAGGAGACCAATAATTTGTCATGACAAACCAATGCTCACCTGGACTCATAATCATGTGGTCAGCTCTTTCTATCATTTTCTAAAGCATTTGAGGATAGTAGAAGAAGTCTTTTTTGTGATTTCTGATGTTTTCCTTTGTTTGCCCCAATTTATTTAACATCTGTACTCCATTTGACCAATTGCAGGACAGATTGCAGTAAGTTTATAATTTTGTTTGTTTTAAAGGTGATACTAAGTTTTTGGGCTTTCTGTGCCCCAGGTCTTTCCCAGGGGATCATTCAGGGATCCATCAAAAGATTAACCTTTTTAACCAAAGTAACAGATGTATCTGTAAGAACAAACTAAACTATACTTTGCCATAAATTTACATACTCTATACTGTTCCTTTCCAATGAAAGTTTTGCAGATGGCAGATTATTTACAGAATTGAGCTCCCATACTTTTTAGGTGCTGCTATCTCTGCAATTCCACAGGCTGTCTCAGCACAGGGAAGGCCCAAGAACTTTCCTGCCAGTCACCCCCTGAAAACTGGGGATTGCTCAGGGAGCCTGGACACCTGGGTGTTCCTGAGCATCCTGTCAGTATAGACTGCATGTCAGTGCAGAGTGAGAAGCCCTGGGCCTGAGGTTTTCCCCAGCTTTGCCCTAGGACTGCTTGACCACCTCCCTGTCCCTTTGCTTTTGCAAGAGAGGGATGGGGACAGGTTGCTGATGGCCCTGTGAGCAGCTGGTGCAGGCTTCTGGCTAGAGACAGAGGTCTGGGGGGAACTCCGGATATTTTGTGTTCGCTGCGCCGAAGAGATAAGCTGGGTGCCGGCCCCAGTGGTGAGGATCCTGCTAAAGTCTTTCGTTCTCCTGTCCCTACAGCCATCCGTCCAGCTTCGGGGTGTCTGCCTCCACTCGGCAACCTTCCCCATTAACCCCATGGGAAGAAGAGCCGGGCTCGGCTGAGGTATGAGGGGGCTGGTGCGTGCCGTGCGGGTGCAATCCGTGGGTGCGGCTTTGTAGGGGCAGGACTGTGGAAGGTGGGAGTGGGGCGGGAGTGGGGTGTTGGGGAGGCGTGCTGAGTGTTTCGGGAGCCGTGGGCTGGGGCGATCTTCCCCGCCCATGATTGGCAGCGTGGCGTGTACCCCCCGCCCCCCACCTCAGCTCGTGCTCGTGCTGCCCCTCGGCAGCCGCCGACCGCATCCGCACCGCTCTCTTCCTGCCTCTGCCACTCTCATTTGTTTTAATTTTTTTTTTTCCCCTCCTCCCCTCCCATCTTTTGGGCGCTTCCCGCTCGCCCGCCCGCCCGGCGGGCTGCCTCCGCGGGCGCGCAGCGCGGGGCCATGCCGGCGGGGCTGCCGCTGCTTCGGGGCTCCCTGTTCCTCCTCCTCCTCCTGCACTTCCTCGGCGCCCCAGCCCGCGGAGCCGTCTACACCAACCATTTTTTGGTGGAGCTGTACGACGGGGGCCAGGCGGAGGCCGAGCGGGTGGCGGCGGAGCACGGCTTCAGCGGGGTGCGGAAGGTAAGCCCCCCACGCAGGGTCGGAGCGCTGCGATGCCCTTCCCGTTGGGCTCAGGGCGTGCGGTATCGTTCCGTGGGCATGCCGGCGACGCGGGGGTGGCCCCGGGGCGGTTCTGCCCGCCGCTCCCCAGCGGGAGGGGATGGTGCGGAGCGCGTCCCGCTGTGCCGCGTTAATCTCCGCTTCCCGAGGGGCTTTGAGGAATAGCGGTGCCAGGAACCATGGCAAATGCTCCTCGGCATTGGCCCAGCAGGGTGATTATCTTGGTCTGGAGAGAGAGCGGAGTTTCCCACATGGTAACTCGGTGCCTTTTGACTTACTATGTAAACATCCTGCCATGGAGGAGCTCCCATCCTGCGGGGCTGGGGTTGCCGCCCAGGGCTTCCTGAGCACGACTGCAACTGCTCGGAGCACCTGCGAAAAAATGAAAGCCTCATCTCCATGGAGAAGCCTGCACACAATTTAAATAGAAGATTTCACAGGGGTTTTGACACTCAAGTTTGTGATGCTGGTGGGCTTCTTAATATCCCTGTTATTCTCCTAGAGAAATAGGATGACCCTAGGCTGAAGAAGTTGCTTAATATTAAACATAATAAGCAATGAATGTTTTTCACTAATGAATGTAAGTTGGGAAACTTCAAGTGCCATTAGAGGTTGTTTTCGCTTCTGCGGTCCTAGGAAATCAAACGCAGCCAAAGTGGCAGGTCTCCTCCAGGCTCCCAGTGTCCAACTCTGCTAGAGATCTCTCCCATTCAAATAATAATTAGACATCTAAATATTTCAGGGTACAGTAAGACCTGAGGTTTAAACAGGGAGAGTCTAATAGAGTGTTCTAGTCAATACAATTCCTGGCAGAATTGCTTAGAGGAGTGTAGCAGGAAGGCAGGCTTTGAGTTGTTGCTGCTTCTTGTTTGTTTTTTTTTCTTTTCCTAGCAGTTATGCAATGACAGCCTGGTCCTACATCCAAGGAAATAAATGATAATAGCACCCTGAACTTGAATGAGTGAAATAGCTTTAAACCTCGATTTAAAAATAAAAATTAAAAAAGCATATCAAGTGAGACCCCCTCCCTCAGGATGCCTCATTTCAACTCCAGTGGGAGCTTGTTAGAGAAATGAGGACAAGGTCATTGTTGCTGTGACCACAGCTAACTCCTGCTTCTGATAAGATGCTTTTGTTTTATGCTCACAGCCTTGTCCTGATAGTGACAGAGCTGGGCTGCTGATACATTTGGGAAAGGATTCATTGTGGGGATTAGGTTTGGTTATATGAAATTTAGATACAGCTTTTTGGTCAACAGTTTTCCTCTTCTAGTCTCTTCCTGATTGTGCTCCCTTCCTCCTGTCCTGGGGTTATCTGACTGATAAGGCCTTATGAGGATAGACAGGCATGTTCCTGCATAGCTCAATTTCTTATGACTTCTGCTAGGTGTTTTCAGATGATCCTGTAGTCCAAGTGGGGAAGAGACAGGGAGAGAGAGAGAGGATTTTGTAGGATGGAGAAATGCAGCTTCTGGGCTGCTAGAATCCTCTCCGTGCTTCTCCCTAGGATGCCTTGGTCACATTAGGAGACTACTTCATGGAAATCAGCCTTGTAGCTCATCTCAGGAGAGAACTGGAGGGAAATCCCTCGGGTAAGTGCAAGAGGAGAGTACCTGTGTTCCCGGACATGCCATGAGAGGGCTGTTTCTTGTGGATATGGGTGTCTCTGAATCCCAGCAGAGCCATGGTGTGTGTCCGTGCTGTGGGGCACACACATCTGTGTGTGTGCTCATGGTGTGGAGCAGCAGGTGGTTCCAGTACTTAGCACATATTGTCTCAAGGTTTCTGGGTTATACTACCCCAGTCCCTGAAAAGTAAGCCTCCCACCCCTCCTCCTCAACTGTAAAAGGAAATAGCACCCTGCATTCTGCAAGGCAGTAAGTTTAGGGAAGAGGAAAGGTTGGTAGGGTTTGACATTTTGGTGGCTGTGTTGGAGGATAATCCAATCTTCATTCTTAATGGGGTTTGGGTGGTGACAATTGGCCACTAATAAAAGCTTGTGCCATTTATGCCAGTGGCTCTTCAGTACTGCTGAAGAGTCTCTGCTCTGTTTGGCTATCATCAGGCTTGTCTAGCATGTTACAGTCTGCAGACTCAGCTTTCATGGTGATAACGACAGTGCAGGAGGATGAACATGGCCGTGTGTAGAGAAGCACAGAGCTGTTAGTGGGAAACTCTCGAGGGAAAGTACTATATGTAGATAAGCTGTCTAATGAAATACTCAAAAAATACTGGCCCCCCTCTCCCACCAAGTTACATTGCAAGCAGAAGTGATCTTTTAGATACTTCAATGACACATGCTATTTGAATGATACATTGCGTTATTTACTTTAGAAAATCTGTTTAACCATATTGGAGAAGAGCCATTGTCTGAAAATAATCACCTTTTTTTCAGTGCAGGTGCTTTCCCAGTAGGAACACAAGAGCAGATTCCGCTTTTTTTTTTAATTGTGTATGAATTTGTGTATGAGAAAGATTTCTTTTATGCCTGTTAGAGTATCACAGATCTCTTTTAACATAACTTTATGGAAGCTGTTTTTTAAATGGGGTATTTTTAGTGCACATGTTTTTTTTCCCAATAAGCAATCTCTGAGCAAGTGCATGTTATGTTACTTAACAGCAGATTTCTGCAGAAATGCATGAGAAAGCGTTACCTTTAAGATTAATGTTATGAACTGCATGATGTGCTTTCTAATTGATTCTTTGGCTATGCTGCCTATTCTGAAACCACTGCAAGATGTCAGGTGGGCTAAATGTGTGCTTTCAATTCAGTTCTTGATGAATTGATTAAGAAGGGCTTGGTACTTACATAAACAGGTGCTTTTGTTTAGGTCTAGAATCCTAACATGAGTCAATGTCAAAAACAGTAGACAGTTTTTCTTTAATCTTCCCTGAATTAATCCTGAATATAGACTTCTTTGTACTGCTTATTGAGCTTTTTGATTTTTTTTTTATGTTTGCAATTTTTCAATCCATTTTTACTTGCTAAAATTGATTCTCTGTGTTCCTGGTAAAACAAATAACTGTGATAAAACATTTTTTTCTTAAAATGGTTAGTCTTACCATGGTTAAGCATTCAGGAATTGTGAGAATGCCCCCCTAATATTGTGAGAAGTGCAAAAAGAACAAGTTTTTGGTTTTGATTGATTTATTTGCCTCTTGGCATGGTTGCCACTAGAATACATTTCTTAATGCAGGCTGAAAAAAGCTGCTTTCTGACCTTGCCTTGCAATTCATAATTACTGTCTAACAAGTAGAGTTGGAAGATGCATTTAGAAAGGTCTTCTATTTAGACATCAGAGTTTAGGCATCTCTTTCAATTTCATTAGCAATAGTGAGACTGAGACAATCCACAAAATGCCACCATAACTAAAAGGCTAAATGTTCTGCTTCTAGTAGCATTGAGGTGAAGGGTTTTAAACAATTAGCATTCAGTGGCTTCAGATTTTAAAATAGGAACCAAGCATGGATTTCAAAACATGGAGAATTTTGTGTTTGTGTTGCCCAAAGCTGGTCTATTTTTTCCTTGATATATCACCTGATCCCGTCTCCCACTAAATCTTGCAAAACTCAGTGTACCTCTCACAGCTGTGACTTCTTTGCTTCCTGTTTTTGCTTAGGAGGCAGCTGGTTGAGGACCAGGCTTTGTGGAACCAAACAGTAATTTCTTGATGAAACATTGGGAGCATTCAGGTTTTCTTGTTTTTTTGTTTTTTTTTTTTTCTTTATATTGCATGAATACAGACTTATCAAGAGGGAAACTTAACAGGTAAAGCAGCTATATTTCTTGCTGCAGCAGCCCACTTCCCTGCGTTTAGGCTGAGAACCTGTGAGGTGGGAGTTGATGTAGTGTAGAAGGCAGAATAATGAGTTTGCAGCCTTGGGAGCTCTTTGCAGGGATTTCTATCAGGGATCCTGAACATTTCATCCTGGAATGCACATACTAAAGCTTTAAAATGCCCTCCTGTACAGATCAACCTCTAAATCTGGGAAATAGGTGTTTGCCTTGTTTCTGCATGCCCAAGAGTCACTGTGATGGACAGATGGGATTCAGTGCATGTGAAAAATGCTGTTTGTGGTGGTGGGTTTGGATGCTGTGTTTATAGGTGTGTGTATTTATATACATATGTATCTTTCTTGTTCCTTTTCCCTTAATACCTAATCTTGGAGTAAAGAAGAGAAAGGAAAGGGAAATTATTAGCCTGGCTCCTGGCAGACCTTGTGTGCATATGTATTTACCAGCTTATTTGTGCATATATAAGGTGGTCCATGCTTCACAGTTAAACATGCCTGTGTTACTTTCACATATGCTGCTAATCTAAAGGCTGGTGGAAGTGTTAATTGTGTAACTGTGGCCGAGTAAAGGCAGCATGGAGGGTGCAGGAGTGCTCCAGTGTGGTAACAGATGCCGAAGCAATGGAGTGTCTCATGCAAAGAGGAGGCAGAAAGCTCAGGCCTCCCAACATGGTCTGGCTGGAGTCCAAGGACTTAAGATCAAGCCTCAGAATGCAGTGGTTTTGTGCATTAATATGTGTTTAATAATTTATTAGCTTGTGTTTTATCTTGGTCTAGAGGAAAGGATGTTTGCTTGCAAAAGCATTCCTTTATTATAGAACAGAAAACCTCTTGGATGTGGAGGATACAATGTAAATGTTCTGAGGAACCTGAGAGCTCTAATTTTCTAGATTTCACTGTTGCAGCTCTGTATTAGTAAGACAAAAAAAAAAAAAAAGAAAAAAAGGCTATCTCACCATAGCAGCAAATGCTTCAATTTCCATCCTGATGTATGTAAATTAGGGGGAAGAAGCATTTGAATAGCAGGAAAAGTTTGATTCTGCTGTGGGCAGACACACTGCTGGGCAGTGATGTAGACCTCCCTTTTCCAGAAAAACACGTGAAAAATGTAACTGGGAGATGAGAGAGAGCAACTATCTGCATCAGGAGGGAGCCTTGTTGGCTCCCCACAGGTAGAGTCCAGGCATGTCATTGGGCATGGTCCGGAAAGGCATGCTCACTCCTATTTACACTTGGGACAAATGTTAGTGGAATGAAGAAAGAACTTTGCTGTGCTAGAAGTGAGTTTGCCTCATATACGTAAATACTGTATTTTTTTGGAAATGTTGCGTTTTATTTTATGTTATTTTATGTTATTTTGTGTTCTGCCTTGGATGCATAAACAGCTCCATGAGCAAACACTGGCTAACTGGATAACTTGGTACAAACAAAAAAATTCCTGTTACTTAAAGGTAATCAATTATGCACATGAAAGGTTTAAATTATCGAGATCTGTAAACTACAGGTTCATCTACATCCCTAACCCAGTTTCTGTAAAGCTCCTTCTCTACCAGAGACTCAGACTGTTTGCTGGTGGTGAGTGTTCTGTTTGATTTGTAAAATAATTACCTTGTCAGATTTTACACTTGTTTGAGTGTAAAACAGGGTCAGTCTCCCCTACTATCGATCCCCATTGTAATTGCTCCATTACTGTTTTATATATGTGGTGTAGTTGTTTCTTAGCAAAACATGCAGATTAAACTGTACCTTTACAGCGTTTTGTTTCCTGAGCTCAGTGAACACAGACGTATGAAATTCTGGCTGTTTATAAAGCTGCCTGCATTTATACTTTTGTTTACTGCATGTCGTTTGGACCCGTTTGCAGAATAGAACATGTGGTAGAAACAAGTGCAGTTCTTTTTTCACTTTTCTTTTTTTTTTTTTTAATGCTGCAGCCCAATGGGGAATGTGCAGTTATGGGTTTTCATTTGCATTATTTTCAGTTTTAGCAGTGTGAAGGAGAAAACATTTAAAGAAGTGGACAGCATTCCCTGAACACTGTAATCCCAGCATACCAGGGTACTAGCCTATCTCCTGCAATCTAGCCCAGAGTGCCTGTCAGTCTGGCAGTCTGGTCTCCTTCCTTCTGCCCAGATAGCTTTCTGGCAGATGACTTTCAGACTATTCCTGGGCTCTACAACATACAGATATATAAATTGCCTCTGTGTGTTTGACCTTTGGGATCCTGTATGTTGTGGCTCTGTCTGTGGTCCTACTTAAAGCTCTCATTCTTCTAGGTAGGCTTTTCAGGTGCTGAAAGCAGTCTGAGGGCCATCACTGAGAGGCAGTATGGACTTCTGTAGCTGTTAACATAACCAGAATCAAATTTGTCCCCTGACCTTTGTCTGCAGAGCTATGCAGTGAAAGGATAACTGTTCATTGCAAGAATACCCTGCTTTGAAGACTCAGGATTTTGCATCAGGCCAGATGCACAGATTCCGTTGTCCTGCCTAAACAGACCCAGATGGTTTAGGGTACTGCAAATGAGGGAGGGCTGTTTGTTTGTAGTTTGGGAGTTCAAATCCAGATTTAAGTTCTAGACCAAAAGAAATTATCAAGTCACTCCCAGCTTGAAATGCTTCCTTCTGTGATCCTGTGGCATCCTTGGCATTTGTTTATTAGAAGGCACACGGTCTGAGAGACTCAGCCTGCTGCTTGGCTCCTTCAAAAAAGGACAGAGGTGCTTGAATTTGTGTTATCATTTTTGAGAATCCAACTGTTGTGTGAAGGTGGAAGATAGCCTTCTATCTTCTTCACAAAACATGACAGGTGACAAGATATAAGACCCTACCAACTCTTAGGAAAACTTTTACTGCTGTAACTATACTGACGTGGGTAAAGTGGGGAAACAAACCCAATTGCAGTGCTGTTACTATCAGTGTAGGAGTACTGACATGTTTAACTCATTCCAAGTCAGAACAATATTAGCAGAAATTTAATTTCCTCTGGAGCTTTTAATAGTAAGATCATGTAGATTAAAAAAACCAAACAAAACCAACCAAAAGGAACAACAAAAAAAGAGCTTTGTCTTCCTGGAATAGTTATGCTGGTAATAGTTACTACTTAGTGTATCTAAGTGGAAGTTTGCATGTGACCCTTAACCTCATCCATCTATGTAATTGTTCAATTAAAATTAATACATACAACTCAAGTTTCAAATGCTTGTAATAAAGCAGTTGCAAAGTAGTTGCCAAAACATAGGTAGAATTTATCTGGTAGATAGTTTCTGTTAGTAAGTTCTGAGAAATGTCCATGCTCACAGAAAATTTTGTGATCTGGAAATCAAGCCAAATTGTTAAAATAAAGGATAAATACTGCGTGTTCTTATTAAAATGTTATAGCTGGGAAACCCTTTTGTGCAGTTCCAGTCCACAGTATGGGTGGGTAGTTTCTCTGTTAGCAGTAGCAGCAAATTCAGTGCTGTTGATAGATGTAAAACTTACTTCATCCTGCAATGTTATTCCAGTCATCAGAAACTCGGGGTTGGGGGTTTTTTTGGTGTGCTTTTTTTTTCTTTCAACTTTTTCAGATACTTAAATGGGTCAGGTCTCTACAGGATGCTGCTGCATGGTGGCTATAAATATTGCAGTGAGCAGCCCAACACTTGCATCTGTCCATGGCCTGTGGTGGGAGGAGGCTGAACTGCTCAACTATTTGTCAATGTCTGGGTTGCTCTTGTAAATCAAGGCAAGCTCTACATTTAACTCTTGTAAGTTCATTGAAAAAGCAAACCCCATGCTACTGAAATGGAGATTTAATTTCAGCTTAGCAGGCTTAAGTTGTGCTTTGCAAAAGAAAGCACTGTCCCAGAGAGCTGAATTCGGTGTGTACAGTGTGAAATTGAGTGGCCATGACACACAGTTTATCATGCAGTGTGAAATACAATTTGGACGTGGATTTATGACAGTAGCTCAACAGTGTAACTCAGCTGAACACTGGCTGTGTTCAGCAAGTAGCAGGAGCTTGGACTTAAAAAAGAAATTATGAGCTTGGCCAACTCTCTCCAGTTATACACCACGATTATAAACAAATAAATTGGGTAGTAATAGCTCTTTCACAAGGAGTGAACTGGAATGTTATCATGTATTACCTACCTTCTCAAATAAAACTTCTGTGGAAATGTTACATTCTTAGCTACTTTGTCCACAGAAAGCGAATGGAAATAGTGACTTCAGTGTTTACATCAAACCAGTTGGGAAATGTGTCCCAGATACTCATGACTGAACTAGATTATTTGCTTACCAGAAGAATAAGATGGTAATATGGTAATGGTAATGGTAATATGTCATCTATGCTTTCTCCTAAGAAACAATCTGTGAAAACCTGAAACCCAGAAAAAACATATTTAAATATTATTATTAAGTGGAGAAATTAGCACTGTTTCAGATGATTGTTGGATACCAAACTAGAGACAAAGAGGTAAATCTCTTCCTTGTATGGGTAGTAAAAGAGGTGGAATATAGCCTTCCCTTTCCTGATGACAGAGGATCCTTCTTTCTGCCTACTCAATCTTTATGAAAAGCCAGTGAAACAGAGGAGTGTGATTCTGAAATCTGCTCCGTGGGTGAGTACTGTCTCTGTCACTTACTGTGCAGCACCAAGTGCAGCAAAAGCTTCTCTTTAGCTGCAGCCAGGATAAGGTGAATTAGCTATAACCCTGACTGTTGGATTCCCATCAGTCTCATGGGGACCTTATGATTCCCTCTATCAATCAATTTTAGAACTGTGTTTCAACTGAATTTAGCTATTTAGAAGTTATTTTGAGCCAGTTGTAAAGTGCAACTGTCAGCTCAGAATTTGGGTGAAGAAGTATCAAAATCAGAACTGGAACACATTTGCCAGTTTGGAAGACTTGGCTGCTAACATTGATGGAATGATGGTTGTGGATTGCGACATCATCATCTTGGCAGCATTTCCATTTTAAAATTTTTATATTGCTATTTAAACCCCCAAAATTCACAGGCAAATGTAATTTTCATCCCAACTGTAAAACCATTCAATTTCTCCTACAATTAAGATACAGTTCAGAATAAAACCTGGTCAGAAAGCAAGTGGATTTTTTCTCTTTCTGTTGATGGAGATTAAAATACTCAGTGTCATGCTGTAAAATCCCTTTTTTCTCCTTGTAACTGAACATATATTATTCATGTTAAATATATTATACCTTGGTAGAGAAACCAGTTTTTCAGGCTCTAAAGGCTGAAATGCTGAATGATTAATTAAAACCCTACTTTTTCCTTGCTTGACTAATGTAATAGGAGCAAGATAACATACAAGCACATGCTGGAATGAAAACAGTTTCTGTCAGCAGTAAACTTCCATCATTTATTAATTGGTGGTGAAAGACTTATTTGATAGCTGCCTGAAAGGTCAGTGAGGGAGGTCCTGGCAGGAAGGGTAAGAGGTGATGTTGCTGTTTGCTTTCCTTTCTTATCATTATTGCTAGGTTTGAGTCATCTTTTTTCTTACATCTACCACAGAGCTCTTGACCCCAGTCAGAGCAGTTATTCCTTTTTGTGAAGTGGCCGTTGTGCTGTTGTGTACCGGAGCCAACAGGAGCTCTCTCCTGGTTGTGGTGGCATAAGTAAAGGATTTGCCTCTCACCTGATCTTGTAATAATGAGGATTAATGTCTGTGACTTTGTCCTAGCAGAATCAAGAAACAAGTGACCCAAAATGTTCTTTTCTTTGGCTCTGCTGAAAATGTCTTTCTTAAAGCTTCCTTCCCCTGTTCTTCTCAAGCCTACTACCTTATGATAAAAATTTAAAAAAAAAAAAAAAAAAAAAAAAAAAAAAAAGTGACCCTCCTGTCCTTTAATATCACAGATTTCTTTCTAATTGTAACCCATCAGCTTCTCTCCCATAAAGCACGTGGTTTCCTGCAGGAACTGAGTGCTTCTCTGGCAACCAGAAGACTTTTCCAGTGTGGTATAATAACAGAAACCTCTCTGTGAAGCACTTTCTGTCTATCGGCTCTTGCTTGGCAGCCTAGCATTAAACAGACACAGAGTAAAAAGGAAAGAGTAAAGGTTTTGAATTGCAAGAGAAGTCAGATCTTAAAGTGTTGGTAGAGCTAGCATGTTTGCATTAGAGTAATTCACATCTGTGCCTTCCTGAGTAGCTCTTGTCAGTAACCACCTAATTTTGCTCTGAGTTGCTCTTATAGCTCTACTTCATTAGAGCTTGAGTTCCTGACTCTGCTTTTAGATGCAGCATGAGCTGAGCACTTGCACACATGTTCATGTAGCCACTTTGTTATGTGAATGTAGACTTAAAAATTATGCTGAAGTGCCTTACTGCAATTCAGGATCTCAGTGTTTAGCAATGTCTTGCTCCTTCTTCATCCATGAGGTTTAAGTACCAGTAATTGGTGTCTGGGACACACTGCATCTTAATGGTTTTTTTTTAATAGCAAACATTAGGTCATGGCTTTTATCTCTGTGTTTCTGGAGCTGATGTGGCACCAGGCTCCTATGTGACAACAGCAGTCAACCTGTTTGATTATATGTTTAAAAGGAGGGATGGGTTGTAGATAGGAGTGAGATAAAGTGCCCTTTTGTAAGCAGTGCTAATTGCTGCCAGCAATGTTGATCTTTCTCAGATATATACTGTGGCCATTTCAATTTGCAGATTCTAACTGAATCAAACTGTTTCTTATGAGTTTTCCCTAAAGAAGATATACTGATATAAAGAAAAGATTTCTATCTTATATTGCTTAAATACATTACAACATTTAACAAATATTTGTTGCTAAAGAAATACCTGGTTGCACACAGATATATTACATGTGTGATATACCCATTAATATATGTTTGCAATGGCACTTGGCATTTTACGGTTAAGAGTTTAATATCACAGTCTATAGTGCTGTGAAAACATTAATTAAATGAATCCTATCAATAAATAAAATAATTAAACTGGTACTTAGAAGATTATGCTGTTTTACATGGGAGGCAACTGAAACAAGAATATTACAGCTCTAATTGCCCAAGATTCTCCTAGTATTAGGAGATGCTGAAACTCATGTCGTCCTAAATTTAGTCCTGGCTCTGTCCTAGAGCAGCATTGCTACCATGTGAAGCGAGAGCAGAGAGGGAAATAGCAGAGGAAATGGTCATGGGTTGAATGATCTTTTGAATGAGAGAAGGTCGTTTGAGGTGTGAAAACTTCTACAGAATATTAACATCTTGAGAGATGCTTTGAAAACACAACAGAAAATCTAAAGCATGACAGGATACCCTGAGGAGCTCCATTGCTACAAGCAGGAGACAGGCACTTCCAGACAAAATTTTACTCGCCTTTGTTAATAAAATGTAAAACTGGCAAAGCCACTTCTGGATTACCATCCTTTCCCCCCCTTTATTCTTACAGAACTGACTGCTTTAGACAAAATGAATTATGGTTAATTAACTTGGTCAGGTACTGAGTGACCAGCTCTAAAGAATGTCTGGAGTCTGATTTCTGTTTGTCTTTTTTTCTAATTTTTCTTTGTTTAGGTTGGAGGGGGAGGTGTTTGTTTATTTTCTTTTGTTTTGTTCCTTTCTTTCTTCCTTTTTTGTTGTTTTTTTTTAGGGAGTGGAGGTGGTTTTGTTTTGTTTTAATGGGATGTTAAAATTCTCCCAATTTGTGTAAAAAAACCATTTTGTCTTACACATACTTGCTTTAAGAAAATTTAATTGTTTCACCTGATAGAATCATATTTACTTAATTATTCTAAATGAGGTGTATGTTTATCTGTTGTTTATGTGGTTGTTAAGGAGTTGTGTAGCTAAATGATTGGAGAGGCTGTCTCCTTTTCCCAGTGGTCATTTGTTGCTGCTAAAAATGACAACACATTTGGTAGATGCTTCCAGTGACTTTTCTGGTGCTGAACTCCAGAATTTTTTCTGGTGCCCAGGGCTTGACTGAGGTTCTCTTCTTTCTCTCTCTCTCTCTCTCTCACACACACACACACACACAACTTTTACATAAAGAGGACATAATGTGATTGCGCATCCTTCACTTCAGTCTGTCGGCCAAACAGTAATATTCACCTACTTCAGGTAAGGACAGTCTGAATTAACCCAGAGAGTCCAATTTGAGATCTAGTGTATGAGCAACAACATTCTTCTTGAAATCTGGGAAGTATCCTGCTTTCAACAGGGCATGTGGTAGAACTGATAACGGTGTTTACAGTTACTGGGGAGTAACGGATAAAACTCTCTAAACTGAACAGATCCACTTCCATAAACTACAATAACTGTTTTAAAAGCTTCAAATGGCTTCTCCAATTCACTGATGGAACTATGAGCAAATCCAGAGTCTTGTCACTGATGACTTGTATGACTATGTGCTTGCAGGATGGAGCTTCTCAATGACTAATTTAACAGTGATAGAGATATAGTAAAACCTGTGTGATTCATTCAATTGCAGATCAAAATCCAAATATCAAAAACTTGTAACCAAACCAATGGGAGCAATGGATGTTTTGTATGTGCTTGGAAGCACTGGGTGGGGTAATGTAATAGCAAAACCAATGAGAAAATGAGAATAGGCATTTAACATCAGACTTGATCTACCTAGACAACGGTGCTTCTCTTACAGACTTTGCAGTGAAAGAGCTCCTGGGGCTCAGCTCTCCTTGTATGTTAACATAGCTACCTCATATAAGTGAGATGAATCGTGCTTTGAAAGGGCCTCTTCTTCTTTTGCCATGAATTGTACAGGGTGTTTAGGTGAATTCCACATGGACATGTAAGTGTAATAGCAGTCCACAACCAGTTCAGTTTCTTTCATTTCCTTCCAGGTTTTTATTAAGCAACTCATGTCCAGCTATTGAGAAGACTGCTTAACCTTGTTCTTGCTGCAAGCAAGAGGGACTAGGCTAAAATATTTGTTTTATCCTTTTGGATAAAATAAAATCCAAAAGCATATATTCTGCAAAATCTTTGGACATCACTTTTGACTTTACACTTTTTAGAGGAAAGGATATTTTGCTGTGGAGGTCAGGAAACCTTTCAGAAACCATTGGAAACTACTTCTGCTGGCTTGAGAAGATGTAATAGAACTTTTAAAGCAAGATTGCTGTGTTCTTACAGGATAACAAATATTCTAAATAACCATAACAGGTGGCCTTGTTATCATGTGTGTTACAGTATTTCCATTGACTTTTGCATCTCTCTACTTAGTCTTGGTCCCTTCTTACTACCACCACCCGTTGTTGATTCCTTTAAGAGATGGTTGGATATTTAAATGAAACAGAGCTGAAAGCATATGAAAATGTCGAAGTCAGGCATTTATGAATTAATTTGTAAGAGAATGTTTCACTTTGTGTTAATGAATTGATTTCACAAGGATGATTTGATGATGTTTTAATATGAAATGCACCTTTTGGGAGCGTTGAAGCTATGGCTATGCCTCCACTGGCCAGATTTGCCAAGAGAAGCAGATTAGGCTTTGGTAGAGGCAGCTGGCTGGGACACAGGTACAATGAGAACTGAGCCAGGAAGACTGAATCATAGCACTCAGACCTGGGCCTGACTGTGCCAGTCATTGGGGCTATTTGGAGCTTGTGCAGAACCCTGGCTCCATCTGAGATCCTTATTTTGAGCCTTCAAAGTAATTATAGCACACAAATGGGAAAGTGTGAAATCCTTGCCTGGGGCCGTGGGGACACAGTGGACTGTATTTCATGTTGATCTCATGGGTGATCTCTAGTGCAGCTTTAGTCCTCTGTTCTATTTCACATTTCTCTACTAATGTTTGAATTAATCCTTTCTTGTTCATGCTTTGTTCTGTGTTATTTTTGGTGCCTGAGGCTGCCTGTATTTCTAGCTGGCTCTTCTCTTATATGGCCCTCATTGCTGAAGTGAGTGAGTGCCTTTGACTTCAGACTTGGCTCACATCTGTGTATTTCAAGGTAAAATGATTTCTAATGCTAATTGGAGTGAGGGAAAATGAGAGAGAGTTTAAAAATTCGTATTGAATATTTATAGGCATTTTCAGTGCATTTGGTGAAACTGGGATGAAAAGGTTTTGAAAAGGTTTCTAGTTTCTGCTGCAAGGCACTTAGTTGTGCTTCACTTACAATGGTAACTGAAGGTGTGAGGCCTGTGGGGCTCGTGAAGACTGCAAATACATTTATTTGTACTGGGTTTAGATCATATTTTCTGTTGGTGTAATTACTGAGCAGTAGTGGGATGAAAGAGCTCACATGTGCCAATTTATGGCTCCTTTCAAAGTTGGGAGTGATGCTTAGGCAGTGCTTGGACTCTGTGAGATGTTTTGTGTTATACTTGAAAAAAAACCCAGGAAAAATATTTTTAAATTATTATTTGGGGGATGGGTATCTTTTTTTCCCTTTAGCCTCAGTGTTTGTTTCAACCCTTGCATCCATGGCCACATATTCATACTAAGGAAGGCAAGGAACTCTCGGGAGGGTCTTTATCAGCCTGGCTGAATGAGGGCTTTCTTTGAATCCCATTCACTGACAGATCCATTTATGGTGATTTGGGTGACCAAAGAAGGTGGTAACTTGCTATACATTGCCTTTTTCTTGTATTTATAAATGATGTTGCTCCCATTAGTAACTTGGGAGAGGAACCTTAACAAAAGATTAAAGTAAATTGGTTTTAGAATATTACAGTGTTGGGGAGAAATCATTGGAAATGATGCACAAAAGCCAGCAGTGTGCTGTAAGGATTCTGCATTATGTGAAAGCATGTAAAAAGCAGTAGTAGAAGGCTGGGCAGAAATCATTCCCATTAAAACAAGAGGGGGCAGTCCAGGTTGTTCTTAAGCTTTTTGTGGGCACCATAATGTATGTAGTTAGAGCTCTGCTGTGAGTCAGTAAAATGCAATGTTAAAGGAGCCAGTAAAATTTGATGTTAATGATACGCCTTGGAACCAATGTTCATCTTTATTTTGGTATTGTATATTACCTCTGAAAATTAGTGACAGGCTGTGAATGCTGGACCTCTCCCTGAGAGCCAGATAAAATACTGATGCCACTGGCGGCTTTATTTGACTTGGGTATTTTCTTTAAAATTTATTGCTGCTTCATAATGCCTTTGCTAGATGGGCTTTTCTGGTCAGCAGATGCTGATACTTGTTTTCAGTGTTAGCTCTGCCCAAGGTGGCCTCAGTTGCTGCAGTTTGAGAATGAGGAACAGTATCTGATTTTAGTTTTTCTGTGGCTTTTCTTTAAGCTTCTGTGCTGCTTTGCAGGTGATACTGATTTCCTTTGCTTTGTGACAGGCAAAACTGCAGCTGGTGTCACTGCATATTAAAGGCAAGACTAAGAAAGAAGGGCAGTTTGATTTTCTCGGTCAAGATGGGATGGGAGCCATCAGCTCTGAGGGAACCATGTGTGCTGCCCAATCCTAGAGAGGGTGTTTCTGAGGAACAAGCTACTTCATACCTGATTTTTCCTTCTTGGAGCAGTTGAGGGCTCAGCAGTGGATGGTCTGTTTCTCCCTTCCAAAACCAGGGAATAGCTTCTCTCAGGAGCAATGCCTGGGTCTGGCAGGGGAGAATTGTAGCTGCCTGTTTACAGCCCTTCTTCCCAGTAGTGGCATCTAGGGCAGCACAGAGTCACTTCCTTTTCTTGCTGAGGAAAGACTCATATGTAAGGAGGAGAGTGCAGAAAGGTTGAGAACCATGAATTTATCTTAATTATTTTTATTTCAATAATAATTACACCTCAACTTCTGTAGTTGAGCAGTAGCCTGAGAACAGCTAAGATATCTCAGTCATCCTGGTGCACAATATGAAACTTTTCCTGCTTCTCTCTATACCAAATGGTACCTCCTAGCCATTTGCATGGAATCATGGATTGTTAAGGTTGGAAAAGAACCCAAGATCATCAAGTCTATTTTGCTTTCAGTTAAGCCTCTTCCACTGAAAGAGTTTTTCTTTCCTCCATTTAGCTGAACACTGAATTTTTAAAAGTTATTTTCTGGTCCACATTCTTTCAGGAAGAGGGTTAAACAGTTTTTATCTTTGCTTCAGAAAGTGTTAGTAATAACCACAAGGAGGCTGCAAATATGAAGAAAAGAAAGAGGCAGGTTGTTATAAAATGTTTTGCTCCACTTGCTATTTTGTGTTCGTGATTCTGGTTTTGCTTGTATGTATTTTTCATCAGTACTTCTATACAAATACTGCAAGTAATGAAGTGCTTGTAATTCCTGAGATTCTGAAAGCTGTGTTTTGTAATGGACAATAATTATACATCAAGGCAATAAGTAGGCCCATTTCTAATTCTAAGTAATCCTCCTCACTTGAATATTAAAGTGCTTTCCAGTAATTAGTTATCTTACTTAATTGCTAGTTTTTTTCTGAGGGCAGGAGGCTTTGCTTTTGTCTTACAGAACGAACCTGAGCCACCAGGATGAGTGCATTATTGTTCCGTGGTACATGCTGAGCTTGCTGTTGCCAGAATAGGAATTTTACTCCATAGCAATTCCAGCTTGACAGCTACAACATTACAGGGTGGATACTGTTGATGACACTTCGCAGTCTTTATGTACAGGAGATCTGTTTTCATTTCACTTTTTTATATGCACTGTTCATTTCACTACTTGCTCTTTTGCCATAGCTCCAAATCAGAGGAGACTTCCTGGAATAGCTGATAGCGGCAATGTAAATCCTACTGTGAGTTACTTGTGTCCTCCATTTGGTTGCTGCCAAGAAGTTACTGGCTTGGTAGCAGGAGTTGCTCAGAACTGGAAGATTCAATCATTTCTTGTGGTATTCACAGATCTCATTGCAAAATCCTTATCAAAGCCTGACATTTTAGGCCCTTTCCCTGGTGTCTGATTTCTCCCACAAGTAATTCCATTAATTTCAAGGATTTCCTGCAGAGTTTAGATTCTTCCTGAAAATTGCTTGGTTTCTGCTGTTGATTATTGACAATCCACAGTGCTGGATCACATAATCTTTCAGGCATTGCCTCACTGAGCTGCCTTCCTGGATGTCCCCCTCTAGGTTTAATTGATCCAGTGTGAAAAACCATGTGAACCATAAAACATCCAAGTTCTGTAAAGATTACTGGGATAACTGTGGAAAGAGTGGAATAGTCTTAGTCAAACTTATTCATTACTTTGTCCATAAATCTGGTCATTGTTATACTAATTGTAGTTGCTTATGGTCAAACTTGAATGCACCAGCTTTAAAAGGTTACTATATATGATATTGCTTCATGCTAAGAGGTACTAGAAACTAACCTTATATGGAAAATAAGCAGCAAATATCTGTTACATATTTCCAGATATCTTCAAAATTGCTTAGACTAATCCTTAATGGAAGAACATCAAGATCAGTATTTGACTGGAATTTATTTTGATGGTTGATACTGAGGTAAAAGGAAGAAAAGTAGCACAATTTCACAGAGAGTATTAGAGGGGTAATTGTGCCACAAACAGCAAAGGACGGTAACGCACACCAGGACAGATTTCAAGCTGTAACTGATCTGCCTATTTAGGTTTTTTTTTTTCCCCTGTGCATGTTTTTGAGGCATAGAGTAATGTATTCAATGTGGGGGAAGGGCATTTGCCTGGAGAGACAGATCTATTGCCAAACTCTGGATTGCGTAAATGCCTGATCACCCAGTTGGTAAAGATGACAGATACGAGTTTAAATGTAATGCTTTTTAAAACAATTACCTAAACCCAGACAGAATTTGAACCTTCAGAGCTTTGACTCTGAGGATATACGGGAAGTGCAGGAGAGTTTTGTGGCCTCTACTGAGAGCTGTCATAGCCTCCTTTCTCCTTCTACCTCAGCTGTTGTATTTTTCACAGGTGTGTGGAGCTGAAGCTGAATATGCTGATTACTGACCCAGAAAGACCTTCCAGTCAGCCATGCAGATCAGCTCCAGGGAACCATATGATTTTGATGAAATCTCCTTAACCTTCTTTAAATACTTTAAAAGAGATCTTTTTATCAGAACAGAATACTTTGATTATTTTAAGTTACTTTGCATTTATGTATCATACAGAATGAAACTTTAACATGAAAATTAAATGTTTTCATTTCAGTGACAGTAGATGTTTCAATTAACATAAAAAAGTACTTTGAAGAAAAAATCCAAACTTGCATACTCTTTTTGGAATGACCAGATTTTAAACTTTCAGAGTTCACTATCGTATATTTCCACACTGCTTCACATGTATAGTAAAATATTTGTGGAACTGTACCAGATATAGTGATAGATTGACTGAAACAGGAGATAATTTCATAGAAGGTAATTTGTATTCGTGCACTGTATATATTTGTATACAGGAACAGAATCTGTTTTATGGCAGCATGATGCTGCTACCTGTATTCAGCCCAGGTTTTCGCTTTTCTATCTAGACATCAGCCTTGTTATTTCAGTAAAGAACTTTGAACTCCTGCTAAGATGTTTATGTAATCTTGAAGTATAGATAATAAAGAGGAGAGGAATAAGCTGTCATAGCTGTTCTAGAATTTCTCTTTTAAGAAGTTAATTTACATGCAATTGAACCGTTGAAGTTGAAATGTTCAAAACATTAACATATCCCAACTGTTTTTTTCTTTTCAACTTTTACAAGGACAAGCTTAGTTTAAAAATGTGCAGTTACTTGCTTATATTGAAATGTTCAGTTGGAATGTCCCTATTAGGTTCAAATGGGGCAAGAACTGTTTGTTTGAGATTCAACTGGAGCTTCTTAATCAAGTGCTGGAAGTAGGATGTTGTTCTCCTAACACTGTCTGCTAGCCTTCTAAAAGCTTAATGTTTACTAGCCTTCCAGTTGCTCTCTGCCAGTCCTGGGGAGAGAAATGCATTCAATAATGGGAAGCCCTCCAGAGGTGTTTGCTTGTTCTTAAATGTCTTGGACACTGAAGGTGCAGAACACTGTTTCCACCTGAACATTGAGCTATCTGTTTTCTTAATGTGCTTTGTATGTTCCATTTCAGGGTGCTCAGAAGAAATTCCAACTATCATATTTTTCTGAAAGTGGAAATCTCTTTGCTTTCTGCCTTCCATCTTACGATATCAGTTCGGGTGTGTTACAACAGCTCAGCAAAGCACTTATGTAAGGCTCTCTTGGTGAGGGATGCTCTCTGGAGTTTCAAATCTTGTGCAGTTCGTTGTGTTGTTTTTTTCTGGCTTTTTCAGGAAATGGGAAATGCTTCCTCTTGTGATTTGGGGTGCCCATTGGAAATACTGGCACTGTTGACCTTAAATGTGAGGTGGAAAGAGTACTAAGTGTATACAAGTGAAGTTACGCACTGTAAACCTGTAGCAAACAGCTTTAATGCTGCTGGGTGTACTTTTCAAAAATAACTTAGGAGTGGCATTCTCAAGAGTGATTTGGGCTCCTTGGCATAACTCTTGAAAAAGTCTTGTTGTGGATTCCTGAATCACTTCACAGGTGATCATCCTTATTAACAGCCAATAGCTCCATGATGTTTGTTTTTTTTTTTTCTCTCTCTTTCTCAGCTCCCTTTTTTAGAATCTGGATACTTTTTTTATCACAATGGTCTTGCTAAAGCCAGGAGAAGACGCAGCATTCAACACAAGCTTCGTCTGGAAAAAGATTCCAGGGTAAGTGTGTCATCATTATGTGCACCTGTCATGTTTTCTTTGTGATGCAGACCATTTTTTTATGAGATCAGGGTGATGATCAAATCTGTGGCTATGATCGTGGGCTTTTTTCCTCATGGTTGTTCCAAGCTTGGTGGCTTCCATATGTACGCACTTCCTAAATAGCCTCAGCTTTTATTATTTCACTGTTACAAATAGTCATACATTCTATGAGATGTATCCTCTCTCCAGTAAAACTCAGTGATGCCATAGCCTCCAGAACACTTCTGTGCACTTTCTAAAGTGGGGAGAAGCCATCCGAGGTATATCTCCTGGTTGTCCCCTCCATGAATCCTGAAACCGACCCATGGGTTATTCAGCCCTGAATACCTTGTGGTCTGAATGGTGGGTGGCACTTTCTCTGCAATCACTGTAGATTCCCTTCTTCTCAAGGAATAGTTTAAACACCAGTTACTAGAGGAGTGTAAGCTATCAAACTTCAGTAGTTTTTTAGAGGCTCTTGATTGCAGTCTGCAAATGGTGTGCCCAGTTTCAGAAGCATAAACCTCTCAGACAGGAGAAAAAGGCCTCTTTTGTGGAAGGCTATGAGCTGGCACTGACAAATTCTTTTTTTCTTATATGCAGAGTTTTTGCACCAGTTTCATACTGAGCTGAAGTTGGGCCAGGTAGCACAAAAAGTATATTTACTGCCCAAAGAAAGTAGATTGACCTGAGGAATTATATCATGACAGCAGATAGAATATTTTTTAATCCTTCAGTAAGATTTCAACTCTCTGCACTGTGAAGAGGGGGAAACTATTTTGTTCCAGACAGAATCTGATTGCCACATTTGTGTTATTGTAACACCTGTGACAGTGAAACACTTGAATAGGAAGAAGAGGAAAAGAAGTTAAATAAGATCATAGTTGTTGTGACACCATAGCAAGCAAGGTCTGATGAATCCCCAGCTTAATTTTCCTGCTTCTGCAGAAATTTCAAGTGATTCCAGGCCCAGGTCCAACTAGGATGCCCATGGCCGGTCACTTCTGTTGCTGAAGAGCCATGTGAGGGAGTCACACAGGTTCCAGGTGCTGCCTGCCCCACTACTCTGTCCCAAGATACTGATAAATGGGTGCTCTAGGGTACCTCTTCCTGGTCTTGTTCTCTGAAAAGAGACCAGATACAGCTGAGGGGTTACGAGGAAGAGACACATCCAACCTGCCTTGAATGGAAATTCTCAGGCTTCCATTGTTTTGTTTAGTAAGCCGGGATCAGAAAAGAAGCAACTGGGGAAAATCTACAGTTAGTGAGTACTAAAGCAAATGTCCTTAGACATGTTCCCTTTCTCTGAACCATCCAATCTTGTAAAGTCATTTATGAGAAGATACATGAGAAAATATTAGAGAAAAAGCTCACAATTAAGTCAGAACATTGAAAAGTAGTGGCTGAATACAATCATTGTGCAGAGTCATTCCATATGCTCTTTGGAAATAAGTATTTCTGTAAGCCTGTAATTCTGAAAATTTTAGAAATACTTATGATATTTGTATGAAACCACTAATTCCCACTGCAGCCTAATATTACATGTCTGAGCACTCCTGTACTAGTTCCAGATTGGCTCTTGCATTGATATCTCTAGACTAAGTGTCTGCACTGCTGTTAAGAATAGCTTAAGTCAATCTACCGTCTCCTTCAGAGATGTTCCCTTTCGTGTAGTGTCCTGGGGTGACTTTATGATGTGCATCCCCATCGCTGCTCCATGCCCAGAAATCAATTTTTGTGCCTCTCTGTGCCTTTAAACTGAGCTTGAGACAGGGGAGAGAAAAAAACCGAGGGAACTTTTCAAAGCAGTTGTTCAAGGACACAGACACACGCTCCTCTGTGTTATGCTGCTGCAGCAGCAAGAGAGGAAGAAGCACCCTTCTTGCTTTTCAGCCAGCTCTCAGCTCCTCCATAAAGTTGAACTTGGTTTTTTTTCTGTGACTTTTGGGGTTTTTTCCCCCTTCTTCTCTTCTGGACTGCTCCACAACATCAGAACACACTGGGAGAACTTTGTTCTGCAGCCCCAGAGGGGGCCCACACTGACCCAGCTCTGAGGAGGAGGAGAGAGACTGACACCTACAGAAGGACTCTGAAATCTTTCCAGGTTTCTCTCCACAGCAAGAGATTTTATCATTTAGCATTATTATTCTTTTCTGTGTGTTTGTTAAAGAAATAGTTTTTATCTCTTTCACTTTCCTCTAAGGAAATTTTTTCCCAAACCTGGTGGGGGGGAGGGGTGGTTGTAACCTGCCTTCCCTCAGAGGATATTCTCCTCCAAATTTGGCCAAACCAGCACATGTAGGCATCTGATATTTGCAGTTTCTAGACTCACAGTTGGCTTCTGTCACGTGGAGTGAAATCTCATTTTTCCTGATAATCTCCACCTCATTCTGTTACTGCATACCAATGGCTTCTTCCTTTGATCTCAGGGAATAAAGCCCTGTGTTTAAATAACTGAGAGTATCTCCCATGTGAGGAAAAGGATGTTCCTGGGTGAATTCTAACTTTGTGGTTTGCACTGGAAGACAGAAGGGGGATGAAGCAATGTTTAATTTCCACGTGTAACATGACATTTTCTCATCTAGCCTGTCCTGTTAAATAGTCCTTGAGCTCTTATGATTCCATGTAGGTCAGTTGCTTTATATAATTCAGTTTGAGAGCAATTAAAATCATTAGTTTTATCTCCATACTTCTTTTCTATATGAAGTTTGGAGAAGTCATAAAAATTCCTGTCAAATTTGTATATAAACAGAAATGGGAGTTGTGTTGACAGTACCTAATTTCAAACTCTAAAAGTAATTTCTAAGTAATGGCAGCTTTCTAGACCATTTACAATCAATTTTACTTAGCAACAAATGTCAGCACTGTCATGGTTAATATGTTAATGCATGAAGCCAAGAATAAAATGTTCTTGTTGTCAGGCTGGCCAGGAAGGAAACTTCCACAACAGGGCTATAAAAATCTCTCAGGAACTATTTGGTAAATGCTGTTGCAAAAATTTGCTTGACCCTACCCAAATGTGAGAAAGTGGGCTGCACTTACTCTGTGTACTTTCCACTTTTAAGGAGGTTGCAATGCTTAGCTAATTTTAATTAGCTGAAAAACAACACAGATGTTCACTCAATTAATTAATGTTGTTTAATCAAGTAAGTCCCTTGAGGATCCACCTAAGTTTTTCAGGAGTCTGAGACAGATGACACAGCACTGTTCAAACAGGTTACTGCATCATTTCCATGCTCTGCATGTCTTTTAAAATGCTCAAAAATGCTTTGTTGTGTAAAATTTACTGTATGTTTCAATAAAAATAATTCGGAGCTATGCTAAACACGTTACAGCAGTTATGTGATAAACATCACTGCAGTCAGTGGGTGGGAATGGAACATTATTGAATTCCTAGAAATGCAGCAAGAACTAATCCTGAAGAACCATCTCAAGTACAATGGTTTTACCATTATTTAATAGATTCATATTGCTGAAGCCTGAAGCAGACCTGGCAGTGGGTGAAGGTACATTTAGTAGTGTCACATAGTGAGTTGTCCTATTGAACTGTTCAAGAAAAATTGCAGGTGCATGAGGCACTGGGTTTTGCTGTCAGTGCTGTTCTGTCAGGGATTCTTACTGTCAAAGGTGGCAAATTCCACAGTGAACTGAACTGCTTCAAAAGGAAATTGTTTTGCTATTTAAATTACATTATCTGAGGTACAGAGAACCTTCCAGGAGAGGTTTGCTTTGATTCTTTTGCATCGGTTGCAAATATCTGTGATTTCCAGGTGCATTCCACTTTGTTATTTTAGCTTATATTCCTTTGGTGCTAAATGAATTGCGGAGCGGGGAGGGATTTCCTTTACCATTTTTACATCTTTAAGCTGGAATTCTTAATGAGCTAAGACATAGCAACATTATTATACCTAAAGCTCGAGCATTGCATTTTTGTGTGCCTTTATCTGTTTCTTGCTTTAGCTGAAATGTCTCAGACCAAAAGGTCAGCCATTAGGCTTTTTTTGGCCTTGGAAGACTTCATTTAAAGGGCTGCTATATTTTGCCCTGAAGCTGCAGACAGGGATGCAGCCCTTGCCATGACCAATGGGCACAGACAGCTGGGAGGAGGTGACAGCAAGGATAAGGACCCTGGATGGAATAAAGCCATGAGTAGCCAGAGTAGGATGGGACTAGCCATCAGTGTAAATGTGAAGAGTGAGTAAGTGGGACAGGCTGGCACAAGAGCCCAGAGTCAGCGAGAAGGAAGAGTGATCTGGGTGTGGAGGAGCCCATGAGCTGAGTGGCACATGGAAGAGCATGGGGTAGGCTGGAGAGACTGGAAACAAGGTGTCCACATTGACATCAAAATACGTGGCTTCATAAGTGCAGGCTGCAACACAACCTCAGAGCGAAGGGACCTTTAGAGAGTCTTCCCTGTGAGCAAGGGGAAATACAACTTCTGTAGGAGCAAACTTTGCTTTTAATAATGAGGGCTAGTGGTATATTTCATCAGTGATTGCCATGGAAAAGTGAATCAGAAATATGGAGATACTTCATATTGCCTTGTTCGTTAGTACAGTAGAGGCAGGATGGGAAATGGAGTCCTTTCCTGCTTCACCGCAGCTAAAAGAAAACAAAACCATGGGATTTGCTTCTGTAGTGGGTTGACCCTTGCCAGATGCCAGGCATCCACCAAAGCCGCTCTCTCACTCCGCAGCGGGACAGGGGACAGAAAATATAATGAAGGGTTCATGGATTGAGATAAGGACCAGGAGAGATCACTCATCAAATACCATCATGGGCAAAACAGGCTGTAATTAGAGTTATGAATTGAATTTATTACACTACCAAAACCAGAGCAGGATAATGAGAAGTAAAATGAACCCTCAAAAAACCTTCCCCCCAGCCCACCCCTCCCTCCTTTCCAGCTCTACCTCCTACTCCAGTGGCGCAAGGAGACAGGGAATGGGGTTATGGTCAGTTCATTACCCGTGGTTTCTGCTGCTGCTCAGGGAGAGGAGTTGTTTCCTTGCACCATTGTGGGGGCCCTCCCACAGGAGACAGTTCTCCGTGAACTTCCAGCGTGAGTCCATCTCATGAGCAATGGTTCCCTGCAAACTGCTACAATGTGAGTCCATCCCATGGGCAGCAGTCCTCCCAAAACTGCTGCAGCGTGGGTCACTCTTCCATGGGGTGCAATCCTTTAAGGACAGGCTGCTCCAGCGTGGGCTCCTCTCTCCATGGGCCTCCCATGGGTTCACAACCTCCTCTCAGGCATCCACCTGCTCTGGCATGGGTCTCCTCCATAGGCTGCAGGTGGATCTCTGTATCCCCATGGATCCCCATGGATCCCCATGGACTGCAGGAAACAGCCTGCTTCACCATGGTCTATACCATGGGCTGCAGAGGAATCCTAGCTCTGGCGCCTGGAGCACCTTCTGCCCCTCCTTTTCCACTGACCTTGCTGTTTGCAGAGTTGTTCTTCTCACATATTCTCACCCCAGTCTTCTCTGGCAATTACAACTGCCCAGTAAGTTTTTTTTCTTTCTTCTTAAATGTGTTATCATGGAAGCATTACCACCATTTCTAACTGGCCCAGCCTTAGCCAGTGGCACATGGCGCTGCCAGGGCTTGTCTCTGCCAGACACGCAGGAAGCTTCTAGGAGCTTCTCACAGAAGCCACCCCTGCAGCACCACTGCTGCCAAAACCAGGCCATTCAAGCCCAATACCACTTCATTTTTATTTTCAAAGCTGACTTATCTTCTGGTCTCCGTATTATAAATACATCTGTGATCTCAGCTGTATTATTATGTAAATATTTTGAAAAGTGTCCACATAAATAAAAGGAAAGAGAAAATGCATGGTTATTATGTTACCTTTCAGAGTAATACTTCGGTACTTTTGCTGTTGGTGGGTATTTTCTGTTTGTAAATAGTATTCCACTGAAGGAGAAGGATTGAAACATAGTTTGTTCTCTCTAGGATTATTTTGGGTTTTTTTCGAGTTTTAGATAAAATCATTTTCCTCCCACACAGTCTCTCTTGTCAGACAGCTGCCAAGATAAATCCCATTCAGGAAAGAAGCTTTAATATACAAAGAAGAGCTGAGTCCCATTACTGATATCTCTATGCCAGTGGATCTGTGCTGCTACTGGGAGAATAAGTATGTATGTGTGGAGGGAAGAAGGGTTAAATGCAAATCTTCCACTGAGAGTGAGTTTGGCACTTAGATGATGACTTCTTTGGAATGAAACATTCTAGGTGATGGCAGTTGTTACATTTCTGAAAGGGATTAGAAAGGGGGTCTTGGCTGTGCTGATCCAGGAGTCTGAGGAGGGTGAATGCAGAGCTTCTTCCAGGAATAGTTAACCAGGTGCCCATGGTTAACAGTATTCCCAAACTGCTTGTCTCATGGGACAAGGAGAAAAAGGGGGTTGTAAATGCAGAGGATCTAAGCTTTTAATTGAATAAATCAAAATCTTTCATCTCCTTCCTCGCCTGAGATCCTTTGCATGCCCCCTTAATGTGAGTGGCTTGTTTGTGATTGGACCCTTGCAACCTGTGAAGGCAAAAGTGCTCTCTGCTGCCCCTGGGCAGGGGGTTGTCAAGTGCTGCCAGGGGTTAATATTTCATCCATTATTTAACAGGAAAAAAGAGGGGTGGATGGCAGTTTAGGAAGAAGAAGCACAGCAGCCCTTAGCAATGGCAGTGCAATATAAGTCAATCTTCAGGGCCTTTTCCAGCAGGATTAATGACAGGTTTGAGCTGGACTAAAGGTGGAGCCTTTTGCCTTACTCTGTTAGGTGCCAGCACAGATCTTCCCCTTTGCAAAAATTAAAATCTTCCTGATAAGATCAGGAAAACCCAGTTGTTCTCCAGCCAGTGTGGAGTGCAGTGATCTGGGGACGCAAGGGGTAGGCGCCATTGGAGCTTCCCTTTGTTCAGACCTCTGTAATTGCTCTGGATTTGTACTTGTGTCTCCAAGCTTCTGTTAGTGGAGCCAAATAATATTCTGCCCCTAGAGTAAAGCAATAAGAGCAATTTACAGTCGTTTTTGGTATCGTTCCTCCTGCTCCATGCCCCACATCTTGAATTCTCAGATTCCTGACCCATGCGAGTGACTTTGATTTCCTGGGAAATTTCTGATAAAAGCTTGGAAGGTATCCCAAGATGCTTCCTTCGTCTGAGAAGAAAGCTGGTTTGCTCCTGAAAGCAAAGGGGTAGCTGGAGAAGATTGCTTTCAGGTAGCTGGAGAAAAAAGACCATCACTTGACCAGTTTCGTGTGGTAATGCTACTGTTGACACTGTGGGTAGAGGAATTAGTTTTTGTGCAGTTCACCACAGCAGTGATCCCAGATTCATATAAAATTTTCAACCTCTGTGGAGCTAAACATTATATAAGTGAATGTAATGCCCTAGACTTGCCATCCCCTCTCAAATCTTAGAGGGAGTCTTCAGGTTCCTCATCCAGTTCTCTGCTGTGCAGGGAGGTATGTGTGTGTTATGACAGAGAAATTGGAGAACGTCTGATCAAAGCCCTTCATGTTTTTGTCTCTTCTGTGCTGCAGATGGTAGAGGTTGACATGCTTCCCAGTCAAGTCTATATAGCATTTTGCTGTAGTATCTGTAGTCATGGGGCTGGCACGCTGGTAGGATTATGTTCAGGAGAAGTTTGGAGCTGTCGTAATTTTATCAGACTGCGGCGTAGCATTACACCTGCATCGGTGTTATCTTTTTGATATGAACATTAGGTAGTAAAAGCACTGCTTAAGTATCTGTAATAAATATTAAGCAGCCAAGGAAAACTCATGAGAGGAAATGCCTTCCTTCCAATGCTGAAAAAAACCCCCAACCACCCTCAAACCTACACACTATTCATTGAAGCTGCACTGCAAACAAGTACTGAAGAAATTTTTGTCTTGGTCATCTTGGTGAAATGAAGCATGTTGTACAGAAAACAGGCAGTGACCTCCATGAATGGATCCCTGGATTATAATTTCTGGTGTAAGCGGTTTTAGGCTTTATCCAGCGTGTTTGAGGAAGGGTTTCCAAGAGTCTGTACTAGTTCACAGAGAGGAGGCCTCTTCTGGTGCTCCTACCTTTTTCAGATTGATACCATCTTGAATGGTATTTATTTTGCTTTCCCATACAGCTCAGGGCTGTTTTTGGTGTTTCTATTAATAATGAAGCCAGCTGGCAAATACTGTGAGAAAAAAAAGACAGTTTTGTTGAGGGAACTTTAGTCACCTGTATGTCATGCGGTAATTGATTTTGTATGTGTCTTATTGCTGAGAAAAAGTAACGCTTAATTGAGCATTTTTCTTTTATGACAGTTAGACCCTTTGCACATGGTGGGTGGTTATTGAAATATACAGATTTATGAGTGTTATTTTCCGTTAACACAAGAAGAAACAAGCAGGAGAGATTACAGCACAGTGTTAAAAAAAAAAGTCAGATGCATTTAGAGTCAGTTTCTGGGAAGGTGGAATTCAACCTGCACTTCAGACATGGAAAGAGAAAGGGTCATACAGGTAGTAGGGCAGAGATAAGTAATTGCAGAAATATGCTGCATGTGTTGTATGAACTGTGTCATTCCAAACAAAAGATCATGAAGGCTGCAAAGAAGAGATTTAAGTGTCTCTTAAGTGAGGAGAAAGATTTTCCCACTACTCTGCCCTTCTTGCACTGCTTACATAAGTAAGGGGGTATTCCTCTGCCTCCGGACTGCAGGGGATAAACTAGTCTTTAGGTCATGCAATTGTTTCTGTGATAATGTCAAAAGAAATATATCAGAAATTCAGTGAGGTATAAGTTTGGTTTGTGACTGTACTATATACATAGCATGGTTGTTGTCACTGCAGACAGTTGTGGCCGAACAGGACCCTTGTACCACAAACCAATATGATTAACTCAAGAGCCCATTTATTGTTTACATTGCACTATTCTTATGCATTCCTGCATCTGTAGTTCACATGGTCACGCATGACCCGATTGGGTCTCTATTCTGTCCATAGTCTGCAAGCACCTTTCAGAGAACCTGATCGGTTCTAGTCCCAGATGATACAGTCCCTCTTTCTATCTGCTTTCTTGCTGTTTTGTTATTCCATTTTCCAACAGCTTCTTTCCCAATTTAGAATTGCTTACATTTCTGTAACATCAATGAATTCTTGAGGTCTCTGATAGCGATAACTGAAGACAACTTGGCTGAGGCCTGTAACAGGATTTGAATGCCTCACAACAATTTCCCCCTTTTTTCTATTTTGCACCAGCCAAGTTCTCTCCACTATGTTATTCATTATGCAGATCGCTGATTATCATTATCTCTGAAATAACAATACATATATGGGATAACACAAAGCAACACAGTAATAGCTAATAGTAATTGCAAAATACCCTTCACCATTCTTACACCCGTGCTTATGGGCCCATAACACAATTCATCACAGTTCTATTCTGGCACACACTATGCTTAACACGATCTTACCTAAATCTCTATCTTAACTTACCAAATATACCTAAGTATCCAATATCTTAACTTATCCATCTTAGCTTATCAAGTATAACAGAACTTAACCTTGACATCATTTAAATTTTACAGAACTGTCACGGGTTGACCCCGACATGACAGACAGTCGCCTGGTCGAATCGCGTTTCTCTCAATGTTATCTATAAAAATCCCGCGGAAGGCGGGAGTGGGGACTTTCTTCCGGTCCAGGGGTGGTGGCTGGAGCGCCATGGTCCCACTGGGGGCCCCGCCGGGCCGGGCTGGGCCGGGCCGGGCGGCCCTGCCGGCCCTGCCTTTGCCCCTTCCCGAGGCACAGCCCGGACTCTGCTGGGGCTCTGGGGGGGGCGGCCCTCAGGCTCCCTCTGGCGCCGTCTCTCCGGGACGGGGTTTTTCCCCTCCCGGGACAGCGGGGCACTGACGGAGCCTGCAGTTCGCAGCAGCCAGCACACACTGCACGTCGGACTGAAGAAACAGCCCTACATCCAGCAGCGAAGCGGGATGGTAACAATTTCCACCATGATGATTCCAAAGCCAGAGAGAGAAAGAGAAAACCTCGTCATGTGAGACGGAGCCAAGATGGCCACGGGAGGAAAAAGGGCGGTGCCGCGGCTTCCTCGCGGGCAGCTTAAAAGACTCCTTGCCTTGCTGTGGTNTTTTTTTTCTCTTAGGTCTGTTAATAAACTTTATCATAGCATATAAGTTGTGTGCCTGCTTTTCTGTCTCCTAATGGTTTATCTCACTGAAAAGTAATCAGGGAACAGTGCATAATTTGACCATAAAACCACTACACTAAAATTTGGTGTTTCTGCCCGGTTAGGCAAACCAAACCCGCTACAAGAACTTAAAATTAACTTCACTTAACAACACTTAACAGAAATTGATCTTAACTTCACTTGAACTTTACGGAACTTAACCTTATCACTTAAAGTTAACAGGACTTAAAATTAACATCCCTTATCCAATATCTTAACTTATCTATTATACCTAAAGCTCGAGCAATATCAATATCTAAAAAGAAAGGTACAATGTTTATTTTTCAGTAGTATCAGAGATCGAAGTATCCTTCTCAAGCCAGGGATGAATCTACTTTGCTGGTATTCATTGTGATCCTTTATCTGTAATGACATAAGCACAACTCCTTCTCCCCATTAGCAACTCCATGGGTCTTTCTCATGACCCTCACATAGGATTTTTAAAACAACCTTTTGGTCAGTGCTGTGACAATTCAGAATCCTGCTGCAAACCTGAATAATGGGTTAATGCTTGTGAGTCACTGCTAGTTCTTACTAATTACAGATGGTTCATGACATAAACTGCTTTTAGTACTCTGTCTTATGAGCTCAGCTCATCTTCTCCTGTTTTTTGTTTCTCAAGTAGCTCTTCTAATACCTGATGTGTTCTTTCAATTATGGCTTGTCCAGTAGAGTTACCTGGAATGATTATGCTATGTCTCACTTCCCAAAGAGCCAAAAAATCTTGGGTTTGCTGGGCTGTACAAGCTGACACTTTATCTGATTTTATTTCCTGAGGCAAACCAATTACGGTACAACAGCCTCGCCAATGTCCAATGACAAAACAAGACCCTTCACTTATCATAGGAGTGGCTCAAACCATGGCTGAAAAGTTATCTATGGTCACATGAAGGCATTTGAAGCGACCAAAAGAGCATAGATAGTCACATCAGTTTGCCAAAATTGCGGAGGTCCTAGGCCGCGAAGATTAACTCCAGGGCCTAACCCACCAATCATACCCTGACACTGTGGACAGGTTGAAACAATCCCCTGTGCATTCCGCAGCGAGATTCCAAATTGTTTGTGTAAAGCCTTTGCACTTTTGTGAAAAAGCTTGTGAGCCCTTCTGGCTCAGGTAAATTTATTAATGTTGGGAGAAACAGTGGCCCAAAGTGGTGCTACTAATTGGTCAGCCTTTTCGTTCTCCAAGGCTAGACCTTCCGTTAATCTAAAGTGACTTCGTATATGGGTGATGAAATAATCCTGCTTGCCAGAATTTAGTAACTGCCATGGCTGCACAAAGAGTTGCCTCAACTTCTGGTTTTGAGTTTCTCTCAGTAACGATCATTCCATGCGCTCAACAATACCTACTACGTAAAGAGAATCAGAAACAACTGGCCATTTCTCAAGTAACTCGGTTGACTGTACGTAACTCAAGGACCTGCAAAGAATCAAGAATTTTACTGAGCCGTTTGCCTTTATCTTGCTAAGTCGGACCTGCAAAGAATCAAGAATTTTACTGAGCCGTTTGCCTTTATCTTGCTAAGTCAGACCTGCTTTAGAAGTCTTTTGGCTGGCATCAGTAAAAGCTGTGAGACCTTCTACAGGTTGTTTTGGTAACCAAGGCAATTCCTTGACCTGTTGATGTAAAGAAAATTGGTGAGGAGGAAAATGCGTACTAATGAGAACTGGCAAATCCAACAATGCCCATTGTATGATGTCTGAGTTCTGTAATGACCATTGCAAGTATTTCTTAGTTAATGGGAGAAGAATATTTTGGGGTTCCATTCTTGCAATTTCCAGTGTTCGTTTTCGTGCCTTGACCACAATTTTTGCTATAGCCTCTATTCATGGAGTCACAGATTTACCCAAATTGAATGGTAGAAACATTCACTCTAAGATCTTAGAGTGTTTATCTTGGCTATCCTACTGCACAGCCACAGACCATGGCAAAGTAGGAGACCAACGATCCACATAATGAATAACATAGTGGAGAGAACTTGGCTGGTGCAAAATTGAAAAAAGGGGGAAATTGTTGTGAGGCATTCAAATCCTGTTACAGGCCTCAGCCAAGTTGTCTTCAGTTATCGCTATCAGAGACCTCAAGAATTCGTTGATGTTGCAGAAATGTAAGCAATTCTAAATTGGGAAAGAAGCTGTTGGAAAATGGAATAACAAAACAGCAAGAAAGCAGATAGAAAGAGGGACTGTATCATCTGGGACTAGAACCGATCAGGTTCTCTGAAAGGTGCTTGCAGACTATGGACAGAATAGAGACCCAATCGGGTCATGCGTGACCATGTGAACTACAGATGCAGGAATGCATAAGAATAGTGCAATGTAAACAATAAATGGGCTCTTGAGTTAATCATATTGGTTTGCGGTACGAGGGTCTGTTTGCCCACAGACAGTAGTTGCTGAATCCTTTGTGATTGCCTGTTGAAAACTGAATCTGAGGGAGTCCAGTTTTTGTTGTCCCTGGCCTTTGTAAGACTCTCTTGCTGCCCAGCAAGGGTTGCTGGATTTAACTGCTCATGGAAAGCCCTGTCTAGCTATGTTTTGTGTAGTTGACCAGTGGTAATTCCAGCTGCAAAGCACTTAGCTACTCTTTAATTCAGATATCACAATTATTATATGATCAGTTTCTGTTGTAAAAAAAAAACCTCAAAAAATAATGAGGCCTAAAATTATTCAGATACTTAAACTGTCACTTAGATTGACATGGAAGTCCCGTTCACTGCAATGTGAGGGTATTGAGCATGTGCTGAAGAATTTCACAGTTTCTAAGTTTAAATTCCTCAGATTTAGCATGGCATTGCTGGCTCATCTTTGGACTGCATATGTATATTGTATTTGTGATGTGCAATACAGTTCTAAAGTAAAATATCATACCAGCATTGAGTATGGAATATTAAATATTTCAAACATGGAGAAAATTATATCCAGCATAATGTAAAAGCTAATCTTAACTGAACTATTATTTCTATTGGTAACTAGAAAGATGGAGGAAAAAACCCAGTCAATCAACATCAACATTAAAGAATGTTGGAAATCTTTTATAGCTATGTTGTATGAAAAAGTACCATTAGTTGCACACAATGAAATAACAACTATTAAAATGACATTGAACTCAAACATAGTGTCTTTTATGAAAATACTGTATAACCGAGATTACAGGGTAAACAAAAACTGTTTCTATTAGAAAAAAAATATAAAATAATGTACTGCAGTGTAATAGACTGATAGGCAAAGGCAGTGCTGTACAGATTCATGTAGAATTTTCCAAAAATAAACGTCTTGATGTGCTGCACTTCTGGTACCACTAGGATCTGGGGAGTCTGCATGGTTGGTGGTTTTAAGACAAGGTTAGGCAGTGACCATGGCTGAATTGCATGTGGCTAATTCCTCTCTGTGGCCCTGAGATGGTTCAGGTGACCCCTTGAAGTTGCTTCATGTCACATATTGCATCATTTTCATATTGCTGAACACGATACACGAGGCAATAGAATGAGCTTTATCTCTCAAAACCACTTTTAACTGTGAGGAAGTTCAATACTTTTACAAAAACCTGTTGTTACAGCTGGCCACATTCAGCCTCTGTTCTGCTGCCTGTAAATCGCTGCATTTGCATTAGTTAAATTTCTCCTTTATTGTTGATGTCTCTTCTCCTGACTGTAATGTCACTCCCCCATCTCCCTGCCTTTTCCTGTCTCCCTCTTGTTTCCTGCCTGATGAAGAGAGTCTCTGTTATGTAGAGCAGGCCTTGCTTTTGTTATTTGTCTGTGGAATTTCCAGCCTTGGATCTTCAGAGAGATCCGTTAAATATCACAATGCAAGGAGTGGCAGTGCTGAGGCTATGTGGTTTAGGGTTTTTTTGTAGAGTGTAGAGAAGAATGGACAGAGTGAGCCAGTGGCAACCCACTGTGATGCAGAATTTTGTTTTGGTTTAGGACAAGTTTGGTTTGAAAAAGGAACGCAGTGCTTTGGTATGCTGAGTCACTGAGGGTTTTGAGTATCTCACCATTCACTGGCTCAGGAATCCATAGGCATACTGTTGGTGCTTGATGAGTGCGAAAAAGTGGGGGTTCAAAAATGACCAAGTCACCAACATTAGAGCTATGACACAATTCAGACTGCTGTGTGCAACTCTATCTTCAAGGTTGGCTTCACTTCCAGTTTAGGAATTGTGTGTATTCAGCTATACTTTCTTTTCTCCTGTACAAGTATATTGTATGCTAAGAAATTTTCCTCAGGAACAATGCAACAGACATTTTGGGCTCTCTTTTCTTTTGGGCAAATCTCTAAGCCTAATAGAAAATATGAAGGCTGGAAAAATGCCTTTCGAAAGATTGCAAGTATATTGTTCAATATACAACTTGAGAAGATTATAGAATTAGTAAAATATTGTACCTGATAGTATATGGTACCCAGACTATGAGATGGTAGGTCTAGAATGAAACAAAATAAATTTGTAAGTTTATTTATATTCTTTCTTGATGTCAGAAAATCAGCTGTTACAACAGTTGATGGGGTTTCTTGTGTATACAGAAATGACCAGAACCATTTAACGTATATGACATTGGCAGTAAATAAAAAGCGGTGCAACTGAGGGTGTACAGTTAAATCAATAACAACATAAGACTGGAATATTTTTTGTTGTAGTTTTTTGGGTTGTCTAAGCGTGCTGTACCAGAACTTGTGTCACAGAAGCTGTAACTTTAAAAACCCCACCCCCTTTCTTCTAAGCTAAAAGAATCAATGTAATGACATATGCTACTATATCACATAATAAATGTATTATGTAGTGCATCCACTAATGTAATTTAACATACTTTACTGTTTAAAATTTTATGAATGTTTTATTTTGTGAACAGCATTTTGCTCTGTTGGTTTATTGCAGTCTTTTCCAAAACTGTGTTGCTACAAGCATTCTGTGTTTACAGAACTTCAGTGTGTCTGCAATATCTTAAGTATATTAGTAAGGGTTTTGCCCTTATAATAGTAAGGGTTTTACCACCAACTCAACAGCCCAGAAACCAATATGGAGTTTCAAATACATCTGTGAAATCATTGCTTGTATGCATTATGTGCTCCATGAATACAACAATGGGTTTTACAAAGGTCACTGAAAGTTGATTGCAGTATTTGGTGATACAATGGAAATAAATTAAAGGTTTAGATTTAAATTATTTCTGAGTAGTTTGCTGCAGTAGTTACTTGGTGCTGCATTGGAACATGGCCTTTTCAGCCTCTAACAGCTGAAGATAGCCAATAGTAATTAAAATGCTAATATGTATGTCAAGGGTTGGTGAAGTCGAATAAATGCTTCTTGGCCTTGAGAACTTCCATACTGAGGGAGAGAATAGGTCTGGGTAGGACAAAACATCTTGGAAAGACTAAGAAATATTAAACATCTCTATGGTACATATTTTCCCTAGTTACTTGTATAGTATCAATTCCTATAGTATCAATTCCATACCATTATAAGTGGACTCTGGCAAATGTTACAATTTTGCTTATAAGGAGTGATATCTGAATGGCCACACTGCTGTGAAAATACAGCCTTTGCATTTTATATTGCAAGCTATCAGCTCTCTGAGTGTGCTGAAAAGAAATACATTCTTAGTATGGGTACAGATTTAATATGTAAATGTCTGTCTTCATGCTCTTTATCTTACTTGATTCTGAGCATTCTACTTTCATACAGAGGAATATAAGGTAAGGGATCCATGAGCTTTGCAGACATGAAGTCTTCACAAGCCTTCAAGACAAGAAGAATGACAGTTGCCAGATGTAGTTATTATTATGCTCCTGGTCTCACAGCAGTGGGTTATGCAACACTGCAGTGTTATTGTCAGTATTAATACCTGGTTCTCTTCTTCCTTGCCAGCTCTTCACACTCCTATTCCTTTTCTTTGGAGGAGGTAGAGATACATTGGATCTGTACTGCACCAAGAACCTGAAAAATCAAAGAAACCACTGGGGGAAGGAGATGCCCTGTGCTTTGTCTTGGAGTCTGAGGCTGAGGGGTTGATTACATTTGTTCCCATCTAACTTGGCTTTGTCATCCAGCAAATATGATAAACTCAGTGCTGAGCCCGTCATCTGTGCTTGGCTGCTGCTTTCCCTGGCACTCAGCCAGCCTTGCCCTGCAGAGCTTCTGGATTGCTTTTGTTCTCCCTATGGTTCCACCAAAGTCAAGGCTGTTAAGTCTGGAGGCATTTTGTCCCAGCAAAACAAGGAGTTTGAGGAGCTGTTGGCTGTAGCTACTCTGTGCTTTGGAGAAACCACAGTCTAGTCAGTGGCTGCACGGGGACTTAAAAATATGATACCTTCTACAAACCTTATAAGTACCACTTTAGCTGCTTTTTTTTCCCCCAATTCAAAACAAGCTGAACTTGTGTTATAAAACCTTCATTCATCTCCTGGACCTGCTCCCTTGGGCCAACAAGTATCACTGGCAGAATGTGAACAAAAATGCTGGATATCTTTGACCAGGATTTACTAATATAATTGTGCAGTGCTTGGTCTATTTTCACGTCTCAGTTGTGATGCTTTCTTGGGAAAACATTCATTAGAGTATGTTTTACTTCTTTTGGAACATGAGCTTTTCTTGGAATAATTCCCTTGATTGTTACTGGACTGTTTCTTTTCTGAAAAGAGGAAGGGTCATATCCATCTTAAACTTACTTCCATGTTTCCAGCTCTGTGTATATATCTCATAAATCTCAAGGGTCTTTCCCCAAGTTGTGCAGGGCATGTTAGAAGGAAAACTTAGGAAATTTTTTCCACTGGACAATCAACTATAATTACTATTTTCCCAAAGAAAAAATATCTTTAAGACTTCAACTCATATTGTTGATAGTGAGTCACAAAGAAGTAGAATCTACATTTTCATATTTTAAATTCTTCATCAGGAAAAAATTATTTTATTTAGGCAAAAAGTAAGTCTCATTTTGTTTCAGAGTTTCTGGTTGGAACCTTCTAGATTTTGTTTCATGGTCACTTTTGACTGTTTTCTTCAGTTTCATTATTCTTTCCAAATGAACATCCTAATCTCAGACTTCTGTAGGTCTGAGTCCAGTTTCTAGAATGTGAAAAGTATGTTTCATGCATGTTTGAAGGAAAAATAGCTAGTGGGAGACAACCTCTAAAAAAAGCATTTGATGATCAGCCAGGGCTCCAGCCTTCTCCTGGGTAACTCGCTGCTCACTTTGCTGGTCTTCTTAATTGGATCTAGATGGCTAAGAACTAACTTAGAGGCAGCAGTGCCAGTGTAAGGGACTAGAGCTTCTCACAAACAAATCCAGGGGAGCTCAGCTCACCCTGCCTTTTCTAAAAAACATCTATGGAGTCTGAGATTTCATTCAGCCAGAGCAGACTTAAGATCTTCTTGAACCCATTCTGAGGAAGTGATGCAAGCTGAGTGATGCAGTTCCTCAAAGGAGAAAGCACTTTACTCATAGTCTATAGTTCACTGCAAACCGAAAAAGCCCACCACTTAACTTGAGAAGATGAGATATGGCTAGTATTTTTTTTTAGATCCCGTAAGCTAGCTTGTGAAAAAACTGAAAAAGGGGATAAAAATGATTGCGTTTGGGTAGTTATCCCTAAGGATGAAAACTTTGTATGGAGTGAGCAACTTGCCATAGGGAGAATATGGGTTTTTTTGTTTCATTTCAGAGTTGCCATATGCTGTCTCAGTGGAATTTGGATTTTAATGATGAAGTGTTTTCACTTTCATGTGCCAGCAAGGTTTGGAAGAAGGTTTAACTGTATGAAAGAAATGCAAATTCCAGATTGAAATGGAAAGGTACGGAAAAGAACATTGCTTTTAGGAGCCTGAATTGATCTAACGTTTATTGGTGTCCTGCCATTCACTGTGGAATACTGAACATTTTTGCACAGAGAGAGGATGCATTTTTTTAAGGGCAGGTGTTTACATGTAAATGTTATTTGTCAGAAAAATCACTCATCGAGGTTTTCTTATTAGCACTGCACTTGAGAAGTGTGTGCAAGGTGAATTACCTATTTGACTTGAAAACAATTCAGTGTGAGCCAGAAAGTCAGATCAATCTTCCCAAATACTTTCTGTCTGCCTACAAAATAGACAAAAGTGAGAAAAGTACTGCTTTGGTGATTTAATACATGCAGATCTCCCACTGAAATGATCTGTCCATCTGAAATAATTTGTGGTCTTCTATAGTATTTAATGAAATAATATTTAAGTACAGGTTTCAAAGCACATTTCAAATATGGATTATGTGTATTTCACAAATGCTGGGAATAAATGTGGGAGGAAGAGAACCTTAATTTTTCCAAAAGGTCATGCAGCAAACCAGAGCAAAAGTAGGAGTAGATCTGAGATGCCCAACTTATTGTCTGGAAGAAAAAACCCCAAAACAAATAAAGCCCCCCAAAACCCAGAAAAAAATCCCCAAAACAACAACAAAAAAGAAGTTGGATTACAGCCATTGTGGTCTTTACAACACCTGGGCAATGAGAAAATTGAGATGAGAACTGTGGGAGAAAAATGAAACCCAAGAGATTAGAGCAAATCCTCTGAAGCCCAAAAGACTTAAACAAAGGACAGTAACCTTAAACTGTAATTAGTTGTCTAGTGTTTCCACATGCATGATCTGGAGGTGCAAGAGAAATCACTGTGCTAGAGACTATCTAAGCATAAAATAACACTATTGCATGGAGTAATTTCTCCCTAGGCACAATCCAGTTCTAGTGGTCCTGCCTCTGTTCCTGTCCTTGCTTCCCCACGGCTCATTCCAGCTATTCCTATGTATTTCCTTAGCCTGGGTAAAAGCAGCAGCAGATGGAGGAAACCTCTCTGCATTAGTAGGGATTTGAGCAAGCAGACTTCATGTTCAAGAGACTTTAACCTAAGTATAATTTTTAAATTTACTATTTTCATTCTTTGCTATCCAGTGAGCAACTCACTTTTTGCATAAGTTATGCACAAGTTATTTGACTGAATGTGTTTTACTTCATATATCTAATATATACAGGTACACAGAAGGTAAAATCCAACAGCCCCTTGCCTTTTTATTTTCAGGTGAAAAGCAGCAGAAATTTGGGGAACTGTGTGTCATTTTGCTACCTTAGACCTGCTTAAGACTATACTACTGACTCCAAACTTGTGATGATTGGCTGGGGAAGGTAGGGTTTGTCAGACAGATGTATCAGTGATTTCATGGCAATAAGAGTTAACGTAGGTGTTTCAGGTTTTTATTGTAATGGTTGCATATGGAAATGTGAGGTCTCCTGGATCTCAGCAGGTAGGAAGCTGTTATTTAGCTCCTTGCAGTCCTCCTGCCCTGACTACCAGGAGCATCATCAGGATCAGGAATCTTCTTAGGTCTGATCCCACACTGCAGCACTGCCTCCAGGCCCAGGTTCTGTTGTCTTTGAGTGCATTACACTCTGATGGAGATGGAAAAAGAAATGATAAATAGTTTTTGTCCCCTTTGTGATTTGAATCCTCTTTTAATATGTTTTGCTTGATTAAAACAGCAGCTGCCCGCCCAGCCTAGACTAGATGAGCTAATGATTTTGATGAAAGACATGATGAATAATTTGCTTGATATTTATATGGGGTTTTTTGTCAAGTCCTGAGTTAAACTGAGAGGAAACATAAGAGGGGGGAATAGGAGAGAACTTTTTTCAGTTCTGCCTTTATTTTTTTTCTTGTGAAGGTTGACAATGGATAAGGTGGGTTTTTTCCCCCTATTTTCTATAAGGACCTCAGATAAGTTTTTCTGAACAATAAATTAGCTTTCAAGGACTGTGTTTTCATGAGATCTCAAGAAAAAAACCAAACAAAATAACCATCTGCTTCTTTCATCCTTGACCAAGCCATGACCTCAGCTATACACTCATGTAAGGTATGAGCTTATGCTTGTATCCTCTCTAAATGCTGCCTGCTTTGGGAGTTAATATAAAGGGAAGGAAGAATTGCCCTGTACAGTTTTCATCACCTGTTGAGACCTGTGGAGTTCAGCCAGAGGGAGGCTTTGAACAGTGTTTTTCCTTAGAGGGATTGTGTTAAAAACAAGGGACAGATATTTCTCCAGTTTGCAGTAATCTCACTGAAGTAATCTCACTGAAATGAATGGAGTGTATTTACCCTTGGGCAAGAAGAGGTGGAACCTGGGTCTTTGCAATTCTGGAGAACTGAATCTTTGCCAAGAAGCTAATACCAAATGTATACTGTTGTTCCACTGTAGAGGCTCTCCAATTTTTTTTTTTTGCTGTGGTGTTCCTGAGTTTAAGTATTCCTGCCTCTTCCATCCTGACTGTTTGTTCCTGTGAAACCATTCTCACTTTTTTTTAAATTTTTTTTAGTGCAGGGGCAGTTGGTGTTGGGATAGGGAATATGATTACATTATAAGAAGTTCTTTCTAAGCTAGAGCATTACCTGGAACTCATTTACAATTCAGTCCATGGTGAAATGGGATGAGATGAAACAAGAGAGAATAAGAATAATAATTGGGTTGACCCTCCCTGAAAGAAAAGTGAAGAATGATGAGGGGCCCTACCCAGAAGACACGAAAGAAATTTTCAGTCCTTTTCATGGACCCCAGGGCTTTTCTATGTTTTTTGTTCAGGTTTCCCTGTTTTGCAGAATACTACTATTACCCTCAGTCTCATAAAACTATATTTAGAGCCAAGACTTTGGCAGTTTCATCCCTTATATAATTCTGCTGTATCACTGGCATCACTTTGTTATTTGTCATTTTTCTTTGGTAGGTACAGCTCACCTTGCCCTTAAAGGAAAGGCCCAGAACAAAGGACATTATCTCTGATGTCATTGCATTGGTGACTACTTGCCATGTCTATGATTCTGTCATTTAGCAAAGGATATTTTATATTTCTTCAGGCCCAAGACACATGGGACTTGATATCCTGGTGCCAGTCTAGGCATCTTTTCAAATTGCCATGAAGTGAATCCTTCTGCTGTAATAGTTTATGTTCCCAAATCTCCCTTTTGTTGTTCTGGGAAGATACTTCTTGAGTGCTTGCCATAACACAAATTAATTCTGGCTTATTGGAAATATGAAGAACCCCTAAATGGGCATGCGGCAGGCACTGTTAGTATTAATCAGAGATTTATCACTTCTCATACGGAAGAAATACAATTTCATGAGGGAAGCTTTTCTGTTAAATTTTTATTCTGTGGACACCATAACATAAATTTGGTTTCAAAGTCTGGACACAAAGAGCAATTTCCATAGAATTTGTATGCATCATTTTTGATTGCCTGCAGTGGGAATCCTGAGCAAATTATTTTCTTCCATGATTAGCTAAACATCTGTCTCATTGGAAATAAACTAGGAAGATAAAGAAGTATATAATGAAGACAGCAGTTTACAGGAGTCTGTGGAAATCTTCAGTAATAGACTAAACTCTAAATATGGTATTGAATCTCTGAATATGCTTTTGCTTTTCTCAGTCCTTTGAGGTACAGGCTCCTTTCAATGAATGTGAATAGAGAAGTCCCTATTAATATTAATGCAAGTTATGTATATGCACTGGGAGCAAAATATACCCCAAAGTCTAATTATTTTATCTTAATAACTGAACTGAAAAGATACTTCCTCATTCTTGGCAGGATGATCATTTTATCACTTCATTTAAACCAGCCTCTGCTCTGACCCAGTGGGAACTTGGAGAAATTCTGGTACCAAAATCCCTGCTAGTGCACATGAAAATGCAATTAATAACGAGTTTTGTATTCTTCAGGCAATGGATAGATAGAGGGACTTGTGACCATCCAAACCACTTGGATGACCTGGTCCCTTGAAATCAAGGCAGAAACCCCTTTGCCTCTAAGATTTTTGAAAATAATTTTAATTGTGCAGATGTGCTTTAGAGAGAGGCTTGGCCAGCAGTCTATGGGACAGGCTGCTGGAAAACCTGAGCAAGGATGTGAAAAGCCTCTCTGCTAAAGTGGTTGTTGAGAAAACCCATAAAGAGTATTCAGACCACACTTGTGTGCTTTAGTACCAAAGAGTGATCTAGGTTGGAAGGGACCTTAAAGACCATCTAGTTCCAACTTCCTTGTCCCAGGCATCCCTGCCTGGGACAAGGGGGTTGGAACTAGATGGTCTTTAAGGTTTTCCAGTAGACCACGTTGCTCAAAGCCACATCCAACCTGGCTTTGAAAACTTCAGGGAAGGGGATGCCTTGTACTGTCTCTGTGTTGTCACTGAGGAGAGTTTTCTCTGGGATGAACTTTGAGCATATTAATACTTGTCTCAGTTTCACAGGTTTTTCCTTCCCTGTGGGCTCTTTTATGCTTGGGCCAGCTCTGTGTGTCTCTTCCTGCATTGTTGACCTCACCACTGCACTGTGTTAGCTCTCCTGCCTACAGTTTCATATGGGATGTGATCCCTTTGCCAGATCACTCATCATCTGGTGCGTCTCTTGTCAAGGAAAGAACTACAGACTTTTCTGGGGGGATATGGGTTCAGTATGCTGCTCAAGCTGAGCACTGGACAGTTCAGGAGTTCAGGTGTAGAACAGTGCTGTTCTGCCACTTGATGGCAGCCAGAATCTGGGACGGTGTGGGAAAAGTGCCCTGATGTGGCTATCCCTGTCTTGGTGCTGAGCACCCACAAGCTCTGCAGCTGCATTCTGCAGGCTCCAAGGCTGGAACTGAAAGAGAACATTCGACAGTTAAAAGACAGGATTCTGATGTACGTCTTCACAAGGGTCAAGCACAATCCCTTGAAATTATCAAAACAAAAAGTAGTTTGGATAAAGGCCAGAACAGTAGGACTCTGGCTGTTTCTTTCCTTTTTGTAGGCCAGTCTCTTACTTCCCAGTTTTCCCTACCTTTCCTGTTATTACAGAAATTGTTCTCTAGAAATGATTCTGTGTGGCAGAAGGCCTGTCCCTGGCATCTATATTCTACTAACCCAGTGCTGTACTGCAGTAATACATAAACCTCTGCTGATTTTTTTAATGTGGTTTGTGATGGGGATCCATAAACCTCTGAACCTAGGAACTGAAAAAGTGCAATTGCAATGTGCATAGCTCAATCAATATAAATCATCAGTAGCTTCCTACTGGGCTGGGAAAGGCATGCATGAAAGCAACCTCCCATGTCTTTTCTGTCCAATGTATTATGGTGATAGCATAAAGTAGCTGTGAACAACTGCTCTGCTTTTGGTTGCAGGAGCAGATATTTGAATGTCAGCAGCAGCATAATTGCACTTTTCCTTCTGTCAAAAGACTGGCTTCTGTTTTGTGTCTGGCTTCTAGTTATGAAATTTCCTCAGAGAAGACATTGTGCAGCCCATGTAATATCCACCAGACAGCACTTTAGGAAGATCAGTGGTTTGCAATTCTTTATCTCATTTCTAGTGCAATAGCAACAGAGCTCTGAAGGTGTTGCAAATGGACAAGAAAGGCTCACTAGTATATCACTACCACTCATGTGAACATTGAAATTTAAGTATTACAGGTTTGAAATACTAGAATAAGCTTAGACTTCTTTGGCAATTTTTGCTATATCACTCCAGGCAGGTAGCTTTGTAAAAATAGCCTTTTTTCTTTATTAAAGTTAAATGCATCTGCAGATGTGATTACCACCTGGTTGGGAGGTGTTGACAGCAGTGGGCCGTAATCCCTGCTAGCAACCTGTCAGCATGGTGTAGTGGGGACCTGAGTCAGAGCAGGGACCAGAGGAGCTCCTGGAGAAGTATGTGGCGTCTGTGACGTCTTCTTTTGTCTGTGCAGAGGTGCTCCCTTTCATGGTAGCCAGCCCATCTTCTCCTCAGCTTCAAGCTATCTCATTTCCTCACAGAGCAGGAAAAGGAAAAATTTTATTGAGGAATAGCAGTGCAGAAGAGGTTACAAAAGAGAATAATTACATTCTGCAGGGCACTCTGAGGGTTGCAGCCAGGAAAAAGCAATCAAAAGGCACTTGATGTGCTTTCTGAAACCAGTTTTGAGAAAGCCTGGATTCTGCATGGTGGAGCCAATCTTTACTTCACTGTCACCTCCTGACTCCAGGTTTGAGGACCCACAGCTAGTTTTAAATAATTCTTTTAATTCAGGCTTTCTTAAACTAATTTAGGTCAGATTGATTTTCAGCTTAGTTCATGTGCTGCATGTAGGACAGCAGCACTGACACTTGTCTGCCTCCCTTCCCTCCCAGAGCTGTGGTACCTTTTTTATTCTGGGAAACTGCTCTTCAGCTGAGATTCTGACAACAATTTTGAGCGAAAGTATTTCACTACCTCTGGATTTAGTGGGGCCCAACTGCTCAGAAGGAGCAGAGAAAGCTGAAGTAAACTTTTACTCTAAGCTCCATAGCATGAAGGAAGTCCCCAACATGTTCCTGCCGTGGTTACCATGACTGAGTGCTGTCATTTGGTTTGGGGGTCAGCTATGTAAAAATGTCTGGGTTTTTGACTCAGAAGGGGTGTAGTAATTGAGTACAGGTGAAGAGCAAAATAAATTACATGAAAGACAGCACAGTAGATGGCTCTTCAGTGAGTGGGACATTATGGCATATTTCCTGTAACATGGAAACAGGGTAATCTGTGCCAGTAATTCTGTAAGAGAAAATGCATATTTTAATTTTCCAAGCAGATGTTTCAAGGTGAGTGATGACCTATTTAGATTAAATTTGAGTGGGTAAGAGGCTGTGGAGAATGAAGTGGAAGTATGATGAGTTATAGCAAAGGTTAGAAGCTGGCTTTTAAGTTCAGAATCACTTTGGAGACCAGGGGGTATATTTTCAGCATATGCTGCAGACTTAGTTTAAGATCTCATCCTGCTGACTTAGTTTCCCGAAACTTTACCTCCACAGGTGTATTGCAAAGCACTTCTAATCTGTCCCTATGGAGTACACTGAAACTTAATGTCTGTAAAGCAAATTTGCATCTTTAAAAAGGAAATATATGAAGTTAGAGGTGAAGCTGGTACAAGCGATGCTTTATAACTCCAAATGTGTTTGGGCATTAGCACAGGTATTCACACATTTACAAGAAGTCTCTTCTGTGTTAGGGTGAGTCAAGGGTACATTTCAACAAGAAGAATAACTTTATCTTTTAGTTGAATCTTGCCATGCAAACCAAATTCAGCAGATTTTTCTGCAGGTGGTATTTTCTCACAGTCCCCACATACCTGGAGACATGCTTTGTGACATAAATTAACTTAAAATCAACAGTTAGAGAAATCTTTAGCCTGGGAGCACTCCTGTTCTCTTGGGATGTATCATATATTTATCACTTGTCTGGAAGCAGCAACTGTACTAATGAAACCACTACAAAGGAGGTTATATAAAGGTGGACTGTGTAGTACAAATCTCCTTAAAGGACCAGTGAGTTGTGAAGTAGGAGGGAAGTCTGTTGCTGGATGACTGCCCAGGGGTATAAGAAATGGTCCAAAATTACAAGTGATGACAGAGAGAATAATTAAATTAGAAGATTCAGCATCATGTGTGCATCTCTCTTCTTTGTATTGCACAGACACAGCCAAAAGTTTTGCAATCTTAAAGGTGATCTGGGCCTGATTCCCATTTAAACTGTAACCCTTTTTATACCAAATATGCAAATATAATTTAGATCTACTCTGGTTATCACCTCAAAGATTGATGATGGCCTTTGTAATAAGCAGAAATCGCTCCACAAAAAGACTTTTACTATTGAAGAAGAAGGCAGGTTTGGGTTTTTTTCCAAGCATAATGTTTTAAGAAAGTAACATCTGCAGTACTTGGCAACAGAATATAAGATAAAGTTTCTACAAGTCACAGTTTTCCTAATTTTGCTGCTACGGAGGATCTGCAGTCGATAATGACCTATATACATAAGGCCCAGTTTTCTTTTCTGCCACAGGGCATGATGTTTATACCCACACTGAGGGATGATGATTCTGACTGATTTGGATAGGCTGATCATTTCTTTGACCCATGTGACTGGTGAGACAGCAAAGTGCAAAATTTACCCACAAGCTGCTGATAAAGTGTCCCTGTGGTTTGCAGTCTCTGCAGATCTACTGGAAAGACCAATGTATGCAGTTATAGTCCAGCTCCAGGGAATTTCTTTCTTACAGAGATCTTTGATTTTGTAACTGAAGTGACTGTCCTGCTATCTTGCAAGAAAACATTGAAGAAAATATAATTTGCTTTGTCTTTTTTGGTATTATGTAGAGAATAAGAAGCAGTTTTTCATTCCTTTGGAAACTTCCTAAGATTTCAGAAAAGCTCTTGCTCTCATGCTGGCTTGTCTAAGCAGTGGAAAAAAAAATGGAAACAGATTTCTGAGAGTAGCCTGCACCTGTGATAGTGTAGATCCTGATATGGCTCTCCTGCCAAACTGAAGAGAAAGTAGAGGTGTGAACCAGTTTGCTCATTCTTGAGGCAGTGCACAGAATACAAAGATACGCAAGGTTTTTTCCTCTGTCTCGGTGTTTCCCCTTAATAAATTCTATCCTGGGGCAAAAAAATCTTGTCAAAGAGGGCATGATTCCATGAAAATTTCTGTTTTACCAAATTGGCATTTTCCATTGTAGACCATCCATAACTCATAATTGATTTTACATTGCAGCCTGACCAGCTCACTTGCATTTCAAAGTAGAAGCTAGAGGAGCTATTGATTGCTTAGCTGAGCAGGTTGAATACGATCTGCAGTCTCCTCTTACACATTGATTCCTTGTCTCTTTACTCTCTGCTTCCTGAATGTCACTGAACTGTGAGAGGCCTGCTAAATGGACAAAAATATTGATTTCCTTTCCCCTTCTTTATTTTTGAAAGCTCCTTATTTACCAAGAACTGAACTAATATCAGGAAAACAGAAGGTCACAAAAAAAAAAAGCAAAAGGACGGTAATTTTTGTGTATCTTAAAAAAACCGTATAAACTTGGTTGCAACCGAAGTCCTTTTAAGTTTTGTTTCCATCAAGAAAGGTTATTTGCCCATGTGAAACCTTTGAACTCAGGCTGTTCAGCTTCATATTTTACTATTGTCTGATTGATGATGAACTGGGGTGGTTTCCTAAATGGCTGTACCTCTGGTGTTATGATTTTCTCTGATTTTTGCAGAGAAGTTAATGAGCAGTACCATCTATGCCAGATTTTCATGTGGAATGCAATCAGTAAGCATTTTGTAAGAATTTATTGTACAGTGTTTTGTCCCTGTTTTGTTCACCCACAAGTGTGACACTTTGTAATACCGGGTTCAAAGGAACAGAGCAAAAGTTCAAGGAACACAAGCTGGAGTCAAGTGAAAATGAAAAGACTTGCCAAGAGGGGTCACTGGGGATAGCGTGAGTGTCCAGAGACTTTAGTATCTGCTGATGATCTGTGTAAGCTTAAAAGTGGGCAGGCAAATGGGGCGGATTACAGAAAGGGTAAAACTAGAACTGGTCCAGAACATCCAAGTGTAATAATAAAAAAACCCAGCAGGTCCTTGATATCCAGTGAAATTGTTTCAACTAGTAACAAAACAAAAAAGTAAAAGCAAGGCATAGGCATGGCTAAAAACAATGGAAAAAAGATCTATTTTACAGGGAACATTGTTTTTCCTAGAAATCAAAGCAATTCTCATGCTGTCTGTGCTTGTCATTATGAAAATATCCATTTAAAAATACATAAACCAAGAGTGATACAAGTATTTTATGGAAAGAGATGCATTTTTCCTTTAATGAAATCTTGAAATTGAAAAAAAATTAAATTCTTCATCTGGCTTTTGCTTAGAAGTGGTGGGGAAAATTGTGTTGATAAACTTCCAAGTTTCTAAGGATTTGTGCTCTAACAGCTGCTATGTCTTTGCTATAGGGCGAGTCCCTGTACAAAACGCTCCACAGGGATTAATGGATACAGCTAGAAGAGACCCTTGGAGAAGTTGTTATGAGTAATCCTCCAGAAACACCTACGTTTATCAACAGGGACTTGCTGCTAGGTATGGAGAGATCCAGGAGAGCCTTTGAAAGTCCTTAGTTTGCTTGAGAGGACCATTTCTCATTTTATTAATAAGTATCGGATGGTCAGTGACACTCACAAGGCCCCTGATATCCCTGCTTGTACTTTCTGGGCCACATAACAGGCTCAGAAAGTTTGAAATTGAGCAGGTGGACCCAACTCTGTCACAACAAAAGGCATCAATTTTCTGTCTTGCTCTATGTAATGGGTTGACCCTTGCCAGATGCCAGGCATCCACCAAAGCCGATCTCTCACTCCGCAGCGGGACAGGGGACAGAAAATATAATGAAGGGTTCATGGATTGAGATAAAGACCAGGAGAGATCACTCATCAAATACCATCATGGGCAAAACAGGCTGTAATTAGAGATATGAATTGAATTTATTACACTACCAAAACCAGAGCAGGATAATGAGAAGTAAAATGAACCCTCAAAAAACCTTCCCCCCAGCCCACCCCTCCCTCCTTTCCAGCTCTACCTCCTACTCCAGTGGCGCAAGGAGACAGGGAATGGGGTTATGGTCAGTTCATTACCCGTGGTTTCTGCTGCTGCTCAGGGAGAGGAGTTGTTTCCCTGCACCACTGTGGGGGCCCTCCCACAGGAGACAGTTCTCCGTGAACTTCCAGCGTGAGTCCATCTCATGAGCAATGGTTCCCTGCAAACTGCTACAATGTGAGTCCATCCCATGGGCAGCAGTCCTCCCAAAACCGCTGCAGCGTGGGTCACTCTTCCATGGGGTGCAATCCTTTAAGGACAGGCTGCTCCAGCGTGGGCTCCTCTCTCCATGGGCCTCCCATGGGTTCACAACCTCCTCTCAGGCATCCACCTGCTCTGGCATGGGTCTCCTCCATAGGCTGCAGGTGGATCTCTGCATCCCCATGGATCCCCATGGATCCCCATGGACTGCAGGAAACAGCCTGCTTCACCATGGTCTATACCATGGGCTGCAGAGGAATCCTAGCTCTGGCGCCTGGAGCACCTTCTGCCCCTCCTTTTCCACTGACCTTGCTGTTTGCAGAGTTGTTCCTCTCACATATTCTCACCCCACTCTTCTCTGGCAATTACAACTTCCCAGTAAGTTTTTTTTTCTTTCTTCTTAAATGTGTTATCACGGAAGCATTACCACCATTTCTAACTGGCCCAGCCTTGGCCAGTGGCACATGGCGCTGCCAGGGCTTGTCTCTGCCAGACACGCAGGAAGCTTCTAGGAGCTTCTCACAGAAGCCACCCCTGCAGCACCACTGCTGCCAAAACCAGGCCATTCAAGCCCAATATGCTGGCTGAGTGGCATTTAGCAGCCTCACCACCACTTGTTATCGGTTCATTTATAGAAGTGAGCTGTCCCCATTGCCATTTAAAAGTGATTCAGTTTTGCTTGGTTCATCTGACTCTTTGCGGTTCAAGAAGATCTGTATTTTGTTTTTGCTAGTGAGGAGCTTCAATGTTACTCCTTTTATTTTGGGGTGGAGAGTCTAGCAAAACTTGGTTACTTTGTGGCTTTTACAAAAATGTAAAATGTGAGATGAGTGTTCCTCTCTGACACTGTATTACTCTAATATGTATCTCTCTCATGATATGCAGATGGAGTGGGTAGTAAAATAAAATGTCTTTGTGTTAACTTCGAAATCAGAGATGAAAAAGACACACTCAGTAATTCTGTATTGGTTTTAGCAACAGAGGGATGTCATTTATGGATAATACCCTAAAAGCCACCGTGTTTCTTTGGATATCAGAAATTAATGCTGCCAACAGTCAGGACAGTTTTCCATGACCTGAAGTCGGTTTATTCGGTGATGCCTTTTTGCATCTGGACGCACTGTTCCAAACCACCTTCAAGGGATGTTCATCTTCAGTAAAGTTTATAGGGCCAAAGTCCAACCACCAGCCTGACTTCTTAAAAAATACAGGCTATGTCTACTTCTTGCTTCACCTTCAGGAACAGACCTGTATTGACCCTGAGTCTTTAGACAAAAAGCCTCATTACTTACCATTACTTCCTTTGATTGATCAGCTGACTGCTATATGTTTATTTGTGTTTTTAAAAAATCCCCCAACATGCCTATTTGATGTAATCAGTTGGGACTGCCTTGCTCCTCTGGAATTTGATTCAAAGTTTCCTGTTTTGAAGTTCTTGATATTTGAGATTCAAGTTGTGGGTACTGTTCCACTTTTGTACACCCACTGGTATAATTTAGTAAATCGGTCATTCATGCACAATATAATAGAGTAATTTAACTGCAGGATCTCATCAGTGCAATTAACCCTGTTCCTTTAAAATGAGGAGCTGATCGTCTTGGCGTTCATGGGAACAGAGAGCAAAGTAAAGTGCTGCAGTTTCTGGCCTTTCCTGAGCAGTACTGCAGTCAATTGATTATTTCATTAATTGCTTTTGCATCAGTATCCTGCTGGTTTATTATCATCCAAGTGACTTTATGTACCATGCATAAGTACAGGTATAGTAAAAATCAATACTTGAAACCTCTTCTTTGTTGTAAACATCTTAGCATCCATGGGCTACCTTTGACTACATGACCTTCATTCTGCTTGCAACACATGATTTAGTCCTATGCTAATAGAGCAGATGCTCAGATCCTGATCTGTACTTAATCTTGTATCCTAATGAAAAAGGAATAAATTAATTAAGAATGAAATAAACAAAAGGCTGTTATTGTATATAAATAAGCCTAAGTTTGAGGTGGTAAAATTCATGCTGTTTTAGTAAGAAAATCTTGTTGCTTCATTATTGGGTTCTAATAAATATCATACTTTACAGGTTTGAATAATTTAGTGACTGTTATCAAAAGCCTGAGTCCTATGAATGCTGGTTTTTCTGCTTCAATTAGAGAAACAAGGATTTAAAAGGTGGTATGAGGTTGCACTGTGCGTGGGATTGAGGGTTGGGTTCCAGGTCTGAATGTCACACAAACAGATGGGATTATGGATGTTACAAGATGAGAATGTTTTCCAATACTTTTCTACTGTTGGACATGCAGATGTTCTCTCTTGCATGTGTTTTTGGAACTGTGATGTGGTACATAATGCCTTTTGTCTCTGTTTGAGACAAATTCAGGAGGAAATGTCCTGAAATGGACAGGACGTTTTCTAAAGAAAAGGCAGGTTTCAGCACTCCCTCCCCCACCAATATGAAAGGAATTTTCATGTATGAAAGTGAAAAAAACAATTTATTTAACAAAGTGCCACCAGGGCACAGGAAAAATATGAATAATGTCAGATAATAAACTTCCTCACTGCAGAGAAATCTGGTGGATTTAGAGTTCCCTCTGTAGCTGTCTCGGCTCCTCCCGAGGTCTGAGGCCAGGATGCGGCATCCCTGCAGCCTCCCTGCCCATCCATGGGGCCTGATGATCTGGTTCTCAGATCCCAGCTGGGCCAAACAGTTCCAGAAGAAGATGAAGAAGTTACTGGAGGATTCGGTGTCCCAGTATAGGAAAACCTCTTGCCTCAGCTAACAGGCTAGCTAAAAGCAGGAAGCTGCTGCCTCGGCTCTGCAGCAGTGAGAACGTGGGCAAGTGTATGTGAGTCCTTGAACACAAACTGCACTGAGGAATTCGCCCAGCTTCCCAGCCTCTTTCCTCAGACCCAGCTTAAAGCTGCGGGACCCATTTCTGGGCATGAAGCAGACAATAGGGGAATAAATACAATATCGTCATAAAATCACCCCAAGACACTTTTGCATTACTGATGTTCAGGGGAGGCCTACTCTTCTTTCAGAGGAAAACCATGAAATAGAAGCAGAATCAGATGCAGTCCCTCTCCTGATTTAGACTAATTATGAAAGCAGAAATTTCCTTCTCAGAAAAAAATGCATTTTTCTAATGTAGGTACCCAGTTGGCAAGAAGACTAGGATTTTGCTGAATCAGCTGTGTGCAGCCCTAAATGGGCAGTTTTCCACCCAGATCACTGGATTTGCATTATCGTTTTCCAGGTTTGTTCTTTGGGGATCTTTTTTTCCGGAGTATATGGATGTTATCTGTTCTTGGGTTCATTGTTTTCTAAACACATCTTCGTGAGGAGAAAGGCAAGTTCTTACCTTATGCTGGTTAAGATCATGCTACAAGGCAACTGACTGAGGCAATTTGTAGCTCATGGAAAAAACTACCAAGACCTTTTCCAAAACTGTCAACTTTTTTTTTTTGACAAAAATGCCTAATCTTTTCCAGATTCAATTGTGTGACTTACTGTCATTTGCAAATACGAGGAAACCCCCTTTGTTTTTGTGGTGAAAAAGAGGTCCCAGAATTTCTGAGACTGTTTTATCTGTGGATGGTGACATCCTGTATGCCCTTTCTCCAAGTGAAACAGTCAGAAAAAAGCCTGCAGAGTGCTTTCAGTTCAGCAAAGATTATGCTTCTTTGTATTTCCTTGTCTCAGGAAATTTTAATGTTATACAAAAAATACATTATGTTGTATTGTGAAGATGGAACAAATCAGACAAATGAGATGATACTGAAGAGGAAAGATAGCCTGTGCTATTTCTGCAAATTGTTTCCCCTCTTCCTCCCTGTTGTCTTAAAAACAAGCCAGGGCTCCCCAGCATTGCTTTTTAATTAGTAAAAATCCTTTTGTACTGAATCCTAATTCAGTGCCTTAATGCAGCAGGTCCTGCAGAGCCAGGAAGCTTACGTGGGAGCACAAATGCCTGAAATCTTTTTCTCTGGCATCCCTGTGAATGAGGCTTGTCTTCTGTTCCTAATTATGTTCTGTGGTGACAGCTTGGGGTTTGCAGTGGCGAGCAGAGAGGCAGGGGTAAGACTGGGGAGGAGGGAGGCAGAGTGACAGGTTATCACTCTGTCTCCATGGCGTCACTGAGCTTTATCTTAGAGCTGTCAAACACTGTGCTTTTTTTTACTGTGTACAGCGACCTGGTGCCACAAAGTACACCTTGTATGGGTCCTGCTTAGTCACTATCCTCTTATCAGGTTATTTCATATTAGGCATTTTCTTTACTTTCAATCCATTCCACTTCTAATGCACCTGCACAAGGTATTGGGAACATGAAATTGCCAATTCAGTATTTTACCATTTGTTGCCTTTAGTTAAGGAGTTAAAATTCATACAAGTAGATTAGTAGAAACCTTTGACACTGCCTTTTCAGGCCGTGGTGTGCCCCATCCTGCTCATTGTGAACTGGTATTAGGTTTTTGGGGTTATAATGAAACAATACAGCTGTAAGGAAAACAGCTTTTAGCCCCCATCAGTTAGATGCCAGTTTCATCTCTGTCTTAAGACACCTCACCAAGCACTGTCTTTTATGCTCCTGCTTTAATTAACTGAGACAGAAGGACGCCTCCAAGAATGATTCAACTGACCTGAAATCTGATTGAACCTTTGGATGAATTTCTCTTCTGTTGATTTTGACTGACACTATATATATAGATTGCAGCAGTGTAACTCATATGCATGTATTTTTAATCCAAAATGCCAAAGCCACCTATGTATAAGTGGTTCTCTGAGTTATTATATTTATTTAATAACCATGGATTCTTTTCAAGAACGTGCCTAAGTAAATGTTAGGGGTCTTACTGCTTTCTTGCTGCACCTAAGCATGTACTTAGTGTATGGTTTTGTGGTTTTAAGCATTCCTCTTTGATCAAGAAGGCTAGATTTTTTCTTTTATTTTCTTTTCCTTTTTTTTTTTTTTTACAATTAAATCTTGGTGCTCTTCAAGCTATCTTGTTTCCAGGTGTTAGGGTTAGAGTACAAAATGAGCATGCCAAAGATGACAGCAGTTTTGCAAGGTCTGTGAATATGTTAGTAAATGCTACAATTCTATTTACAACCACCGAGTCTTCCCCTTTAGGAGTGCTCTTTTACATGAGTACAAATAAGGTGATTATGGTCTGACATTTGAAGTTCCTGCTGTGAAAAACGAGGTTCACTNCCTCCAAAGATATTTGCATGTTTAACTTGTATTTTGCAGTGCTTCCTTAAATGTTTTGTGGATTTCTGGTACATAAAGAAAAGGATATCTAAAAAACTGTGACGACTGAGGTGTTTCATAACCTGTATTTTTACATCTTATACTTCAGCCAGTGTGGTCAGTTTAGTGGCTTTTTTGCCATATAGTTTTTTCTTGCCAGTATATTTATTTATCACTTATTTATTTCAAGGATAATCCATGAAAGTAGATCACTTTACAAGGCATTTTTGAGACCCTCAGAAGTATGGGTAAGCTCTCAACACCAGGTCTTTTTCTCCCAGAAAATTTCTTTGGCAGTGTCCCTTCCTGCTGTAAAAAGGGGAGTTGGGGGGGATTCTTTTTGATAGATTCCTCGGATGAAAATAAAATGCAAATGCAGTAATATTATATTTGAGAACCGTTCATTGATAAAAAAGGGTAAATGTTCCTACTGAGAGGTGATAGAAAAGAGAGCAGAGCAGGAAAAAGAAGGACGGAGAAAGAAACAGAAGACAGGGATAGCGTTAGTGCAAGATACCCCAGCACTGTCTCGTCGTCAGCTCGGCAGATGGAGCATGCGTGCCGCAACCTGCGATGAATTGGCGTGGCTTCCATAGCGGGCTAGGCGTGATTTCCAAGCAGCAGCAGGCTAAGTGTCCCTTCCGTCGGCGAGAACCGGCTGCCGTGGCTACGGACGCACTCCTGGAGCAGCTGCGGGTTCTCAGGGTTGGGGCATGGTGGCTGTGGGCTGGCTGCAGGCATTGTCTGCCCTGTCAGGGAAGCAGTGGACTACGGGGTTGTCGCAACGACAAGCTGTCTCGGGGGAAGTGGCGAAGCACAGCGGGACAGGGTGCGGACAGGGAGGACAGCCAGGGAAGAAGCTGGACCGCAGAAAGAAAAAGGTGAGGGAGGGAGGCCAAGCTAAGCCTCGGGCGGCGGGGGGACGGGGAAAAAAATGGCCCCCGGTTGTGGTTGTGTTGCAGTTCACTGCTTTTATCTGCTAAAGCTCCTCCCATAGCCCGATTTCCCAGGCATTTTTTCACGGGGATCTGGGGCTCTGCTCTGCTGGCAAGTGGGGGCTGCTTGCAGCCTGCTTGTGGAAGCTCTCTCTCCCCTGATTGGCTGCCAGGGGAAGTCCCCCTGGCGACAGGGCTGCTAGCACGTGTACAGCCCCTATAGGAATCCTTCACCTCGTCTGTAACATATATTGAGGCATAAATGAAAATCAGATTGGTCCCTCTCAGACAGGAAAGGCTGTCTAATAATCTGGTAATGGCCTGGAGAAAAATCTGAAAAAGTTGAAGTGTGGTTGAGACCTGCATGCTCATTTTATTAAATGTATACAGGTTGGAGCTGTGACATAGTTGGAATTAGTTAAATAATTTTAGCTCCTATTTTGGTGGCAACAAAAAAAAAAAAAAAAAAAAAAAAAAAAAAAAAAAACAAAAAAAAACCCCCCCGGCAAGAAGACCCACGATAATAATGATGCCTGGAGAGGGGCTCACTCTTATCCTTATTGTTTGGAGTCTGAAACATGTTCAAGCTGAGCTTTTCTGCAGATAAGACACTCTGGGGAGTCTCTTCCCCTCACTGCTGTTGCAGTAGTCCTGGAGCTTTTCCCGTCTTCGTAAGTTCCGACTGGAATCAGTCCCTGGTTTAGAAATTGCAAATGAATGACACAGACACAAATAGTGTGTTTTCATAACCCTTATCTCTCTTTTTATGTGTATCAAGAATGCTGAGCTAAAGATGTAAAAATTAACCTTCCAGGTGAGGAAAGCTGTGCAACAGGAGGGCTTCAGCAGAAGGAAGCGAGGATATAGAGACATCAATGATATTGACATCAACATGAATGATCCTTTATTTACAAAGCAGTGGTACCTGGTAAGTTTTGAGAGAAAATCATGGTAATCATAACTAAATAATTGTCATCCAAGCCATTTTGTGCAGTTGCAGTGTTTTGCAACAGTTCTTTCCAAATGCTCCATGAGGACTTGCTATGGATCCAAGGCTCTGTTGTGTTGGTTTTAATTGTACCCCTTTTATATTGGGAAGATCCAGCACATTTCAAGAGATAAATTTTGTTTCAGTCAATGGAAAGATTCTTAGAAGGCTTGAAAGAGAACTGTATTGATATCCTGTGGGCATTGCTGGTGTGCTGATGTAACCCCTAAAACTGCATATGAATCATGTCTTTGAGCTGTTGCCAGGTAAAATATTGTTATGGAATTATAACAAAAGATTCTAGTGTTTGCTAAGAAGTTGAGGCTTTTCTTTTCTTATGGAATTTGATTATAATTTCTTTTGTCAAAAGCAGAACAGCTGAAAACTGATGAATTTTAGTTTAAGCTAATGTCAAAGGAAGTTCATATTTTGCTAAATTATTTCAGTTTTTCTGTGTCATATTTTTATTGGGAGAAGCCTTTAGTCAAGAAAAGTTATATTTTTACTTTGAAGTGAAATGATATTTTTTTATTTAAAAAGTTGATAAAGTAATTCTGGTCAGTTTTATTGTTGCAACATATTTATGATGAAATACTCAGTAAATGCAGCACTGCCTTGTTAACTTAAGGAGGCTATTTTTGCTTAAGAGTAATGTTTTTTCATCTTAATCAGTTTCTTATGTTTCTTGAATCTGTCCAACATGGCTGCAGGTTTTTTTTTCTAAGGCAAGAGTTTTCAAATGAATGGGGGTACATTAGCATGGATGTAATTTTATCCTTGATGAGTGTCAATAAACTAAAGTAAGAATTAATTCACTTATCTTCTGGTAGTTAATCAGAATGTTGCAGTGATAAAAATAACAACGATTTAGGAAGCTATACAGTAGATCCTTGCTTTCAAGAAGAAAGTATTTCCTGCTCATAAAAAAGTCCTCTGTAAAATCAATTGATCTGACTTTTTTCCTGGATTGATCTACTGGACTGACATGTTAAGTAGAAAAGTTCTTTTTCAGGGTCCAGAAGATTCAGTGTTTAACCAAATCTTATAAACTACAGAAAATTAAATTTTGCGAGTGTTGGATTTTTTCAGGTTTTTTCTTTTTTTATAGCTGCATTATTGCAGTAAATATGATTATGGACAGATGTGTACTCCAAAACATATGAGATATATTTTCCGTACCAAAAATACATGCAAAGACAAAAAGGAAAAAATCAGTCAAGTAAAAGAAGCTATTTTTCTTTTTAACTCATGTATTAGATTAACACTGGTCAAGCAGATGGGACTCCTGGACTTGACCTTAATGTAGCCGAAGCATGGGAGCTGGGATACACAGGGAAGGGTGTAACCATAGGAATTATGGATGATGGTAAGTGAAGACTGAGTGGAAATTTAATACTTTTAAGTAGACTTTTTTCATGTAATTTAAGAAGAAAAAAGAATAAAAAGTAATAATTGATTGCTTGTAGTGGTGAGACTGCCAGCTTACATAAATACTTTGAGATCATCGGGGAAAATACAATACAAAGATAGGGGCACTGAAGCATGGATATCTAAGCATAAAAAGTAGTTTGCAATTATCACTCAGATGTCTTCCAGGGCACACTGTAATGGCTGTTAAACCTAAGGAAAAACTCCCCTTGACTTCTGTAATTGCTGTACAAATAATATTTAAGAAAACATTTTTTGGATTACATTATTTTCAAAGTCATACATGATAACTGAAATAATTAAACACTTCGATGCTGAATGTCAATAAAGATCTGCATATTAGATATATTACTAATTTGAGATTAAGTTCAGGAAAGATAAAAGGTACATTTGAAATTACAGCTGTTCTACCTATGGGTTCTTGCTGAAGTACAGGAATTCCATGCAGTCTCTTGACATTCTTCTTTGGAATAAATTTTGAATATTTTCCTTTAATTGGGCTGAATAATATTAAAAATAAATAAAACATCTATATCCACATATGTTTTCTAGGATCTGTCCTCACTTATTTCTGTTTCTCACCTGCTTATTTCTATGGCAAGGTTTTTGTGGAAGTAAGAAAGTAAACTCAGACATCTGGATATTAGAAATAAATTCTTTGCTATGGTGGTGGTGAGATACTGTAACAGGTTGCCAAGAGAGGTTGTGGCCGTGTTCAGGGCCAGGTTGGATAAGGCCTTGAGCAACCTGATGTGGGTATTGATGAAAGATCATTCTCATCTGAGAGATGATCTCTTGAGTCACAATTTTGCTGATCTCACAGAGACAGGACTTAGCTTTCAGATTAGCAAGGCATGATTATGATAGGAATGATGGCAAACTATTTGAGCTTTGCGTCAATAAAACTGATGGTCCATCAGGTACAGCTTTTAGAGAAGGGAGTAATTTGCCTTATAGTCTGTTTCCAGTAATTCTAAAAAAAGAGGGCCTAAATAACAGGATTCTTTATTGAGATTTTTATTGTCCCTCTACCATGTGGATCAGTAACAAGGGTTTCCTAATGAGTACTAAGGATCCTACAAAATGAGAAGTAATCTTTTCATCAGAATAACTATGATAATATGGCATTCTTCTGGCAAATAAAATAGAGCCTATAATGGTGAGGTGGTTGGAAAAACAGGGTTGAGTCGTGATGATGAAAATATAACATGAGATTGGTGACCATTTCTTTGTATGTTTTAACTGGCTAGATAATAGATCATCTTATCCCATCTCAGTGTAGATCTGCTGCCTCTGTTACACCATCCACTGGGATTTGTACATTTGCCTTTTGTAGAAAGATGCCATGCAATAGAATGAGTATATTACACATCAGTGCTCTGTTAGAATCTTTAGCATGACACCAAAACATGGAGCCTGTACACAGATACTTGCTAAAATGGTTTAATTCAATATTAAAAGTTCTCTTCCATGCATATAATCTGAAATGATTGCCTTAGTGATAACCCCATGTCTACTCTAGGTAATTTTCTACTTAGTTTACAATTTTCAGTGGTTAAAAATACACATTTTTCTATCCTGTACTGATCCAGTGCTTACCAATCTTGTCAGTTTTGGTATGCTTTGAGATGACAAAATCCATACAAGCATAAATTGTCATTTAAACTAATCCTTATAAGTAAATATGATTTAGTCTACAAAATAATAAACTTTGTCATTCAGCTCACTTTTTCAATTGGCATCTGGATTTTGACATAAATGATTGAAAAGCCCACATTTTAAAACTATAATTTAACTTCAATCAGTTGCATTATTTGGCATGATTATTTTCTTGTGGTTATAAAGGAATCTTGTTCTGTGATCCTTAGACAATCTTTTTTGAAACTCTTAACCTTTGGTTTCTGTTCTGTCTTTGTCTTATTGCAGGAATTGATTATCTGCATCCAGATCTTGCATCAAACTATGTAAGTTCATGCTGACCTTTTCTGTAAGATGTGGATTTTCTTATTATTGTAGTCCTTCTGCTACAAAATTTTAAATAGGGAGTAGAACGGCATTACAGCTGGACTCCTGATCTTAGTGATGATATATTTTCCATTGAAAGAAGAAGACTGAAAATGGGACTGCCTATGCAAGGAATGGAAATGTGACAAGGCTCTTGGTGGAGGAATGACAGTCCTGTGTCACATTAAATAAGCTGCAGCTTGCAATATTGGATTTAGGAGAGAAATTAATAATCTGTGAATTGGCTCTAAGTCCTGCTATTAAGATGCAGAATGCCCCTATCACTTGGAGTGCCATGGAGCTATGGGCTGCAGCAAGGCATGATGTATTCACCTTTGAAACCTCCAGGAACAGTTTAATTCCTTCATAACAGGTGTTTTGGTCCAGTGCTTCAAAGCATATGCAGGGCAGATTGTGTATGCTCAGCACATGCTATGGAAATTGTTTGTTCCTCAAACCTAGCTCAGGATTCAGACCTTTGGACTAGAGGGTTTTTTGCATTTCTTAAATCTTTGTCTCTCTCCAACCCTTCATTGGCACTAGCACTCCTATCTCCAGGTGCCTGCAGGTCCCTTCCTGAGGGAAGCCCAGGTTGCATCAGCTGAGCAATGTGGTTTAGTTTGCAATTGCAATTAAATGAAGAGGAACAAAGAGGGCTGGAGATTTTGGTAAAAATACCAGCCATTTGGATAGAACAGCTCCAAAATGAGAAAGACAGTTACTTTTACATACTTGCAGTTTGGAAAATAATAGCACACAGGATGAAAATCTATTTGTGTTGCAAGTACCAAAGCACATTTGGAGGCTAGTAAGTGGATATAGAAGGTGTTTGCTTTGGAGAAGCAATGTGGGAAACAGCTGATCACAGAATGCAGATTAGCCAGTTTCACTCCTTATGAACTGGCTTAATAACTTGATAGCAGCTAATGAAACCCTGTGCCCTAACTTCAGAATTCTCTTGCAAGTGAAATAACTCAGTAGGATGTTCCCATAAATTGATAGAAATAAAGAAGTTTGTGAAAGGCAGTCTTTTTTTTTTTTGCAGGAATTGTGCTCTGTGTATGTTCTAGCACGTGATGTGGACAAAGCACATGCTCTACACTCACTTTTAAGCAGCAGGTGTGGACAAAGTATGTGGGAATATTCTGTTTCTAAAAATCATGTTTTAAATAAACAAGCAAAAAGTCTGCACAACATGCCTGATCTAACAGTTATGTTGTTAACAGTGAATCTAGGATCATGCCTAGAAACCAAAACTAGATTATGCTGGAATACAGTGTTTTCTCTTTTAATTCCAAAATATTTTCTGTTTGATGGATGAGTATTTGTCAGACTTAGTCGAAATATATTGGTTTTAGAGCAGCAATAGTAAGTATTGTGGAAATTAATGGGAAAACAACACAGAGAAGAACAATGCACAGACATGATGGTAGAAATCCTGAAATAATGGAGCTGGAGAGAAATCTGAGAGTTGATATAAGAGATACTGGGATGAAAATTGGAAAGAAAAGCTGTCTGGACATGGCAAACCTTTAATAGCAGTCATGAAAGACTTGTGAGAAGACTGATTTTGAAACTGAGGATCTGAAAAGATAAGTGTAGGAGTGACTTTTTCCAAGTAAGGAGAGGTTCTGTAGTGGAGCAGTGATCAGGCTGTGGAGGAAAAAGAGAAGATTAGCTGGCTAATACAAAATGAAGAAGCAGATGACTGGTTGGTAAGACTGTTATTAAGCAGCAGAAACCCCATCTGAAAGATCTTGAAGGAGATAAGACCTTCATGGTTTAATACTGAAATTCAAAAATAGGAGTTATCACATGAGGTCTATGGTCCTGGGCTGTCACAACCCTGTGTCTGAGAGGTGGCTGGATAGAGACAAGGTTGACTCCTTCTCCTGCTGCTAAACCGTGCCATTGCCTCCCTTGCCACACCACAGCAGAGTGAGTGCAGGGCTTGTTTCACCTGTACTTTACCTCTCCCAGTGAGGCTGCATGGGCCTCCTTGAGTCCCAGGAGTTCCTGCTCTGGAAGTATGTGCTGTCTCTCAGAGGCCATGGGGTCCTTTTTCCCAGCAGGTAATAATTTGGGTGTGAACTAAAGATGGGGACTTAAATTCTGCTGAAGAAAAAATCAGTGTAGATGTAAAAATACAATGAAATTAGTCTCTTAAGGGGTGAGTTGTTAACTCCCTTCAGGCTGGCACAGATATTATAGTCATCTTTGTACAGCTCCTGTACCACATTCTTGGTGTTTCACTACATCTACAATTTGGGGCAGCTTTCTTGGAAGTTCTGTTGTTTATTTTTAGGAAATAAAAAACTTTTTGATTGTAGTAAAGCCTGCAGACTCTGTCAGTGTCTGTACATCTTGCTTGGAAAACTGAGAAATTAGAAAGTCTCTCAAAGGTGGTGGATCTGTTGAGCATTTTCAAGTGTAAAAACCTTGGCATTGGTTCCTCAGTTTAATTTGGCTGTTATGATTTTGACTTTCTGGTTTTCTTGCTTGAATAGTTTAATCGAGGTTATCACTTAAATGAAATGCAGGGCCAGTGAACAGAGTCTTTCTAAAGAAGAAAACTTTGTATTTTCTCTTAAAATTGCTGAACTCTGTCCTATCATATGGAGTGCACTTCCATCCATATTTTTCTATGTAGTCTTTTAAGATTTACTGCTTGAATCATCCATTTCTGGTTTTAATGTTCTTTATATATGTGGAAAGACGTGCCTGCTCATGGTGTGGGTGGACTGTTCTCCCAGCATTGCCTCTTGGCTTGCTGCAGTATAGCTACTTGCTTTTCTGGGATCAGGTGGTTATGGCAAAGCTGGAATTTTCTATTCTACACTGTGAACACAAAGAGACTCATTGTGAAATGATCTATGTTTTCTTCCAAGCCTTGGAAACCCTGCAGGGAACCTTGGAAACCTTCAGGAAATTACTTTTTACACTGCAAAGACAGCCCTTCATTATGAACTGATAATTAAAAAGCTGGGGGCTAATGTACACCATGGTTTGCTTTCAGATCATAATGTACATATAAACCCAGCAATTTTCACGACTGGCTTCTCCAAGCATCTGAGTGAGAAAGAAAAGTCAAGTTACAGGGGCTGCAAAAAGGGAAAAAAGCAGCAATTGGGAATGTACATAGCAAACTATTTTAAAGAAAAAAACTAACCAAATGAAGATTTGTTGTGCCACAAACAGAAACATAAGCTGAGCTCTCTCTGATACCAATTTTTTATTGTGGTGTTTTATCCTTGGCCACTGTGAAGGTCAGTGTAGCAACATTATCCCACTTACAGCAGCAGGGAGCTGATCATCTCCTATAAGTGGATTTGTCCCTGATTAGCAGTAGTTAGAAAAATCAGGATCCCACCAAGAGACTTGTGCCAGAAGTAAAAAATTGCTGGTTTCAGTGTCTGAACTCTGCCTGAAGCTGAAAGCTTGTTTCAAAAAACCTAGGGAGAGAGAGAAGAAGCCAAACACTTTGGGAAAACTGGAGGTAACTATGTGAGCAGGTAACATTTTCACAAAGTATTCATACATGTTGAATGAGAATCAATCAGCAATTCTTACTAATAGATAGTAATTTTAAAGATTTTGAATTCTGTAGAATTGCACAGATAGAACATGGGCAAACAAGCATCAACCTGAGCAGTGCTTCATTGCTGGCCTTCCCCAAACCTCCCTTTTCTTCTCCGTACTAAGAGTCCTTATGGTGCAGCCTTACCTTCCAAGGTCCTTGACAGCTGTCATACGAAAGCAGGAAAGGCCCTATGTAAGGAATGAGAGAAGACTTTCTGGATTTACCTCAGGGTTAGTCAGTTTTCTGTCATCTACCATTTCTCATTCAGATGTGAACAGCAGATGATCTTACCTGTCTTCTCTTCCTCTGTGTCAGCATCTCCAAACACAAAGCAGTCTCTCTCTCATAACTTTTGGTGACTTGTGTCCATCCAATACCATAACGGCTTCCCCTGCCTTGCTGAGAGGCAAGTGGGAGCATATTCATAGAATAATTATGTCATCACGTAAGTAGTGAAGCAAGGAAATGTTCCACTTCTGTTCTGAGCTGCATTTGCCATTGTTTGCTAGAGGAACAAAAACATCATTGAGTCAGTTTTACAGCTACAAAAGTAGTAAGAAATAGTACAGGCAATAAATTTCACACTGCAATATGTGCAGCAAAGCGTAGCTGTTGGCGATTGAGGCACAGACCCAGACCGGCAGGCAATCTGAATCCTTTATTCAAAGGAATGAGCTGGGTTTATACACTTTTCCAAGGCACAATTATTCCTTATATGGCGTGACCTATCCCGTGTTGCCACATCAGAAACACACTTCCTTCTATGGAATGATCACTCACTGTTCACCCATCAGTGTCAGTCAGCTCCCGCAGGCTCCTCTCCGTAGGGGTCTGCCCTGTGACACCTCCTCCCCCCAGGGCCCCCCGGAGACAAGCCTCTCTGTGGGACCATGTGCTCCTTTGTGCTGCCATGTGCCTCTGCAGGCAGGTGTTACAGCTCACAACTCAATTCTACTTTATTTCTCCTCACATAGCAACAGCATGAAGGATCTTCTTACTTTAAGAAAGTCTGGTTTTCCTTCATTAGCATGAATTTCTGAGTATGCTTTGGCCTCCCTGCCCACCACAAAAAGGACCAATAAATTTTTCTGGCAGCCATGAGTCTGATCTCAATGATTTACCGGTACAAACCATCAATATCTCCACTGAAATCTCTGGGGCCTAGTTGTGGGATTTTGTAGAGTTGACAAAGCTCCACTGACATTTATTGAACCATATGGCTTTGGCCTTGGTGACCCACCACCCCCCACCCCAGAATTCCAGCTGATTTTTTTCCTGAGTCCAAAAGAGTCCATATATAATTGGTAAGGAGAAAAATGTTACCCTTATAAGACCAAAATTTGTTGGAAACACTCTGAAGACATGGAAAAGCTCCCACTGTCTCTGCACTGACATTAATATCAACTCAGGGAATCCTCAGGGATTGTAAAGCCAAACCATAGCAAAGTCAGGTTCATACTGGCCTAGTGTCAGGGAATGATTTCAGGCAGCTTTATGAGATCTGATTCCCATGGCATAATTTTCAAAAGACCCTGAGACAGTTACATTGCCATTTCCTACTGCATTTCAAAGGATTATTGAGCACCTGCAATAGACACTTCATTTCAATGAACCTTTGCTTCTGATACGTCAAAGGTATTTTATGGGCAAATTCTGTGTGCTGACCATCATTGCTAGCACTTATTTTTAATTGTAATGTTAAAAAAGCATTTATTATCAAAAAATAAAGAACAGAATAAACTTGTTTTAGCACATCACTAATTAGACTTGGGCTTTTGGTTTCTTTTCGGTTTTTTGGTGTTACTTGGAATTGGGTTCTTGTTAATAGGTTTTCTAAAATAAACACTAGCATAAAACCTAAAAATTATCAACCAAACCCTGGGATAAATTCACAATACATCCTTCTGCTAGCACCAAAAATTGAGTTAGAACACTGATGGATGAAGGCTGTTAATGAAATTTCTGCCACAATCTACTTCAAGAAATTGCTGAGACATAATGAAGCCTCTCTTTTGCCAGGAGGGAAGGATCGATCAAAGTGTTTAAATGGCAGGCTGTCTGATGCCTTAGCAATCAAAACTGGTTGCCTTCTGTTGGGCTGTTTATGCTGCTCAGGTGGCTTCTGGGAGCTCAGGGGCCAGTTTTAGCATTTAAAATGATTATTTAGCACATGTGTGACAATGAAATTTCACTGGCAAAAATCAGAAGTTACTGGGAAGAGAATGAAGTTCTCTCTTTCAGACATGGCTATTTTTTCTGTTATTCTGAGCAGGATCAGCTTGTGGGCTCATTTCTATGTTCTGTACAATCTGGTTTTTTTTTTTCTCAGAACATATTAAAGGCTAAAAAGAGATGATGCCTTCTCTGACCATATCACTCAGGCATGTAAGGTTCTCAGTGTACCTGAAAGTGTGTCCTGAATTAGTCACGTGCAGAAAATGCTTCAAATCTTGAAAACATAATAGGCTTCTACAAACAGTCCTTCTCCGTTCCCAGCAGTAACTGTTTCTAAAGGTACATGTCATTGGGGCTCATGTATTAAAGTCTACATAAGATGACTGTGCAGTTCCTCTGCTCTGTACATTGTTGCTGCTTAACGTGAGCACTGAAGGACAGAAGCTTGTGTGAAGAGTATGTCAGGGTCTTCCTATTTAATGAAAGATAAAAATTTTCGGTAATCGTAGATGTTATCACAACCCTGTAGCTTTCAACTTGATTAAAAACATGCAACAGCAAAAAGAATTTGAAGACTCTTTGTCCTCCACTTTGTCCTCTGGATTTCATATGGCCAGAGGGCACAGAAAGAGGCTTTTTCTGCAAAAGAGGCTGTGATTTGTGAGGGAGGTGTGATTGCCTTACAGGGGGATGATTTGTGTCACAGACCTGTGTTTACAGCTGAAAACTGGATTTCTTCCACTGAAATTTGTTATGCGAATGGCTTTGCTAAAGCCCATTTTAAGATATCTGGACCCTGAATGCTTGGGGGTTGGTGTTTAGTACCATCCATGCAGCTGAAGTTGGCACCACTGCGCTGATGTTGGCCTCTCCAGGGGGATGCACTTATTTATACTGGCTATAAAATAGCCTCAAAACACTGTTCCTTTGGAATCAAAAGATACTCACATACTGTAGTTGCATTTGCCCGAGATTATTTTCAGATCAGTGTATGCTTCAAAAAGTTTCCAGCTTTATTCTATATTAGAACCACCTAAAAGGGATGATTTTCAGGTTAAATGCATGTCTGGTGTGTAAGTAACATGAGATGGTGCCAAAGATACTCACTTTGCAAGCTAACAACCACTCATTGTCTGCAGCATTTATTTTTCTCTATAATCAGTGCACTTAATTAATCAGTTGCACACTGAGAAAGTGCAAGCTGGCTAATCGCTTTAATCATAAAGCAGTAGTATTAATTTTCACTTAAGGCATCATCTGTGGAAAGTAAATTAAGATTGTTGAAATGAGAAATGCACGCGGATGAAAGAGCAGATGACATTTCTGTAGGAGTTCTGGCTGGTGCTTTTGGAATTAGCTTTTGCCTCTCTCCAGGGTTTTTCCAAGTAAGCCTTTATATAAAATTAAAGTGTCCATTGGAAAATTAAAGTGAAATATTTTAATTTTGGATCAGTTTAACCTAATTTTAAGTATTTGACATCCAGAATGTGCTGAATTAAAACAACAGCAACAAAATCCCACTCTGGTGCATGGTGCACTTGGGAGAAGAGGGTCAGACACATGGTCTCCTGGAGGCAGTGAGCACCATGTAATTTTAAAACCTAGTTCAACAAATTGAAGAAGAAAGCTTTCCTTTCCCCAAAAATGAAAGTAACACATTTGTCATTGAAAATGGCTGAAACAATTTTTAAAGATTTTTCCATTTGAAGGCCTTTTTTCATTGTTTCTCAAAGAATATTTATTTTAGCTGCTCATAGTGTTTAAGACCCTAACCAGTGTGGAAATTCCTGAATATCCATCAACATTTAAATGCAACTTAATTAAAATGCATGCTGTAGTTATTTTTGGTTACCAAGGTATCACCAGGGAAGTCTGAATTAGATGGTGCATGTGGAGAACACTAGTCCCTCACAAAGCTTCATCAAAATTTGATGGGGTTTAGGGAGAGTTTTTTGGGCCCAGTGATGATTTTGGCAAGGAAAGTCACAAGCCCACTCTTAACTTCTGGACATTCAACTGGTTTTAAAAGGAGAGTTTTGGCCAAGCCCTTTGGATAAGCCAGTCTTGCAAAGTGAAGGAGGGTAGGAGACCTGGAATTCACAAGTGGTGCCCTTTCTTTTGTGAAATCAGAATGGCCTAAATACAGTCAATAAATTTACAGATCTCCAATACTTTAAACACTTTTCCTTCACTGTACCTGTAAATTAATTTGGTTAATTTGAAATCAATTCAGTCTTTTCTATCCTGGCACTTCATCTTGGTAAGGTTGTTTGCTTTGCATTGTTTGATTTTATTTGTATGCATTTATGTTCTCCATATTAGTATTTCAGTTCTTGGTAGCTATGTAGGTGATTAAGATATTTTTAGGCACCTGCCTCATTTCAGATTGCTTTAAGTATAATGTTCGTAATTTCTGTTTTATTCCAAATAAAAGCAACACGCATAATGAACATCTCTTACTGGGGAACAGAATAGCAGTGTACAATGTCTAATAAAATGCTGGCCACATTGAAGTCACTGGTAGTTTTTGTGTTAAAATCAGCAATTTGACAGATTATATGAATAGCAGATTTTTGATGTTTGTTCTGCTATGCATTGCCTTTTTTTTTAAGCATTACAATAAGAGGCATAGAGTTCAGCAGAGCAAATAATAATACTAAGGGCTGTGGAAACATGCCTGCCTGGGATAGCATGTTTTGCTATAGAACAAGAGCTTGTATTTGGTGAAACTTTGGCTACTTCCAGTGATGTATAGCTGTTGTTTGGTGAAACTTAAGTTGATATGGTAGTGGATACCTCAGTCACACGTTCCTTGTGCTGTCCTTACTTGTAAGCACTGGTGTAGATTGAGGATTGTTGGAAATGTTTTTCAGGCAAATTGTGTTCTGAATTTTGTTAAATGAGGTGTATCTCTCTTTAAATATATACAGAGATTGTGCTGTGTTCAAGGACTTCATAATTTCAATGCTAGCACTTGTTTTTTAGAATTTCTTCTTGTGAGAAACTAAATCACTAATTCAGTGCACTTAACTCATTTGCAGGATTAGTCAACCATGATACTGTGTCTGACAGATGCAGTTGTTAATCTTTCTGTCAGCCATCGCAGGTTGTAGAGGAAAGTTCTTAAATTTAAACATACAGTAAATTACTGTGAAAACATTAGCTGTGATCAAATACACTAATCTTTAACAGAAGAACCTGGAATGATCATGTACTTAAAATCTTAAATACTTGAAAAATTTAGTATGTGTGGATTTACATGAGCACATTCTGAAGATTCCACATTCTCTGTCTGTAATTTTGGATTTAGGTGATTCCACACAGAATAAGCAATAAGAATAATTAACTTTTCAATTAATGCCAAGGCATATAAATTAGTGCATTAAAATCTGTGAGAGCCCAGGATGTCGTGAGAGGTATTAATCACATTATTAATTCTCCCCTCGGATGCTCACAAACTATGCTAATGAGGTCAGCATGCAATTACAATAAAACACAAGAGGTCTTCAAGACCTTTTAACTCCAAGACTTGTAAATCAACCTGTATTTGCTTTTTGTGACAGAAGAAATGTAGGTAATAGTTTGCATTATGTTTTCTGAGTCTCTTCTCGGAAATCTTCACCTCCTTTTGCTTCACCTACAATGTCACTTTTATGTGTTCATTAATCTTCCATGTTCATGAAATTTAGGTGAAATACCAGCTGTGTGGTTGTTAACAGTTCTCTCGTCAGTTGAGAAGCCTTTCATGAGAAGGAAAATACCCAACCAATTTTCTGTCTTGTCTGCTTTCACTTTCAGATCCTCTATCTTTCCCTGTCCTCCCCTCTCCATAACCCACATGGACCTGGTCTCTGTTGTAGGTCACCCCACAAACAACCTAAGCCACTTTGATTTCCCTCTTTGCAAAGCCACAGATTGGCTGTTTGGTAACAATAGATTGGTGTAGCCTCTAGAAGTGGTCATCTTTAACAACCTGTCATGTTTGTTTTCTGAGAGCCATTGCAACCACAAGTCCAGTATTCCTGCCCTTTGCTGTGAGCATTGCTGATAACTGGTCAGTTTTTATGGGCTCCGCAGTGTGGATGCCAATGCCTGCTGATCACGCGCTGCAGCAGGGAAGGGTGGGCTCTCCCAGCATAAGTGACCACTCCTTGCTAGACCATGTCATGCTAAATGACTGGACTTCAAGGACTGCTGAGTTTGTATTGCAGGCTCTGAGCTATAGATTTTCTTACACTGATGGAAAAAAAATTCTCCCTTAACCCCCATATGATGCTTAAGAGACCTTGATGCTGGATTTTATCTGGATCTTGCTATGTTTGATGAGAAGAGCCCATGGCAGATTTTGCTGGATATTGCTCATTGGCAGGAGAAAGAGGGTTTAGCTCCTCTTTCCTTCCTGCTTATCCCTCCAAGAGGCTCTAAGTGCTGGCTGCTATCAAAACATTGGAAACACAACCCTTATTGCAGCTCAGTGCCCAGCAAGCACATATTTGATGTGTGGGCAGACTTGTCAGCTGTTCCTTACAGGGACATAACTAAGAATAATGGGCTTGGATCTCATTTCTCTGCTTCCAGCTTTATACCTCTATTGCTCTCTCAACTTCAGTAGGTCATACTAATGCATAATCAAAGTATCTGAAGGGGAAAACTGTCCATGTATTGGAAAGGGAATGTGGGCCAGGTTTTTAATAAAATGGAACACTAAAACTAAATTAAAAGTGTGTTCAGAGTATTTTTCAGTGTAAGTCCCTGCACAATTCGTATATCCTATTATAGTAAAATAATCCAAAGGGTCATATCTCTCTAACAACTTATATGCCATTTTTTCCCCTTTTCTTTTCCCCCTGAATTAAAGAAACCAAGGAGTTCTCTCCATGATCCAAAGCTTTAAATTTTCTACTTGCCCTGAAAATCTTTAACAGCAGCTAGTTGCTTAAATAATTTTTATTTTAGTAATTTCATTGTCTTAGCCATATGACTCCCTATGAACATACCTCCTTGGTATGTTGTAGGAACAGCTTAAAGATTCTTGTGCACCCCCTCTGAAAATAAAGGAAAGTTTGGCTGAGCAGAAATAGGTTTCAGTGTTTTGTAGGTTAACTTGCTTTTGCCTTAAGAGCTCTGGCTCTGAGCAGTTAACAACTGGTGATGTGCTTTAGGTTTTCTCCCCATCAAAATGAAAATTGTGGAGCAGCCTAAGAATGTCAGGAGGTGAATCATGAAGCAGTGTATTTATTATTAACAGAAGTTCATTTGCCTGCTTCATTTTAGTAAAGTCTCATGCCTCCCTTAATTTCTTACTCTTTTTTCATATGTCAGGTAAAGATGCAGGGGAGAAGAAGTGGAGGGTATCTCAATAAGCTGGTTTTCTTTTTACAAATTGATTTGAAAAAAGAATTCTCTACCTCTTAATAATTCTGCCCAACCTACAATTTTCTCTCAGTCTTTTTTATTCCCGTTTTTTGGTCCTGTTTGATTATACACCTCTGAGCTAAGCATTAGCAAAGAACCACATGGTTAGATGGCATTTAGCTGGATGTGTTTGGATTTTCATGTTGTTCACTGGGAAAACACCTGACAATCTTGGTACCTAAGAATTAATTTCTGACTTCTTTCCAGTTCTTTGGAGCTGGGAAATATCTGTGCTTAAATCTGCCTGGTTGGTGTACAGCACTGCTGTACTGCCTGTGTACTTTACCCTGTGTGAAATAAAAAGAGTGTTTACTGTACCCTTTTTTTTTAAAGATGCTCGCATGGTGAAGAACACCAACCAGCAGTGTAACTCATGTTGGTTTTCTCATTTTGTCTGTAGGGGAAATAGGAAGGCCATTACTGTGGAAAAAGTAAAATAAGTTATTGTGTGACATTGTAGTGCTAAGTGATATCTAGAGAGGATCATCAGTTACTTGACGAAGAAATCTGTTTAATATAGAAAGAGAATCAATGTAATATGACCTCAACAAAGCTATTTTTCTTCATAACTGTAAAAAAGTTTTTAAAAAATGCTAACTTAATGAAGATAAAAGCAAATGTTAAAGTGAGACTTCATGTATTTTTCAGCTGTGTTTTTGTTTGTTTTTAAACAAAGCAAAGAAAGCAGTGAAGAGCTTTCAACTTTGCAAAATAAGTTGTTAGATAAGAGGTGGGGGACAGCCAACCTGTCTTTGTATAAACTCTGAAGCTGGATTATTAGAATTCTTACTTCTTCTTATCTCAACTATTTTAACTGTTGTAAATTAAGCAGTAGTCACTTGTTTGCTGTCAGTTTATCTTCTTTTGACTGTAATTCCATTAGTTTTTCTTTTGACCTATACCCAGACGCTTGGTGATTGTTGAGGAAATTGAAGTTTTTTTCAGTAATAACCACAAAATGAAATCACTCTTGTGGTGAGTTCTTCACCTGCTCGTTCTGTGGCCAAATAGAGCGTGTACTGAATATCTGGAACTGGAATATTAGGAGGGCTTACAGGCATCTCAGGTGCTATTCTGGACCCAGGACACAACTCCATCCATTTCAAATGATGTTCTGATTTATTATTCTGTTGAAATAAGACAGAAAAATCTGTTGATTTATTATTCTGTTGCAGTTTTGAAAAGAAGAACAGCAGAAAGGTGTGCTGCTGTCTTTTTTATTATTCAGGGTCTGGCTGGTGTTGTCTGGCTCAGTATTTTTACTTCTGTGATGCACCTATAAGAACTGGGTAAAAAGCTGTTGTTTCTGGAGAGACATGGCAGATTTCACCACTTGTGAATTTGCTCTTTAAAGGTAATATTTTTGAACAAAACCCATTACTTAGTGGATATATTGTTGGTGTTTACAAGGTCTTCAATACACTCCTGAATTTTCTGGATAGAAATATAGGACATGTACGTTAGTTCATGTAGAGGCAGAGGTATTTAAAAAGTTACTGAGTTTTTTTCGTTTCCATTTAAAAACCCCCACAAGCCCAACCAAAATAAAAGTGTGCTTCTTATGGCAGAGAGGAGAGGGCTTATTGTATAATGGCTGACTTAGCAACAGTGCCTCTGTTTTTTGCTAATAATCTTGAAGTCTTGCAGCAACTCTGCTAGGTTAAATAGTGTCTTGGTTTGAAAGACAGNTTCGGCTCTCAGAAGGCAATGGCGGCTCAGGGTCCCTGAGAAGGGATGGAACAAAGGCCTCACAAACCCCCTGGGCAGCTGGTCCCGGTGTCCAGCAGAATCCTCGGTACAGCAGGCTGGAGCAGCAGGGACGAGCACAAATCCTGGGTGGCAGATGAGTCCGGAGCCGCAGCAGGAAATCCCGGGAGGTCTCGGCAGGCAGAGTACACGGGGCTACAGAGTAGCACAGGCTCAGAGCAGCAACAGAGGCAGGGTGGCGACAGCCCGACTCCCAGCAGGGCAGGAAAGAGCAGGCTCAGGAATCCTGGGGCTTCTCCCACAGAAGGAAAACAGCCAGAACAGCAGAGGCTCAGCTTTGCCTTCTCCTCACCAACACGGCAGGCAGCAATCTCTCTCCTCGTGCCAAACGCTGAGTGCCCACCGGCCCTCCGAGCTGAGTTCCCACCCCCAGGTGCCAGAGTGTAGCCTCCTTGGCCTTCCCCTTTTGTTCTCTTAAATATCCAACTATCAGTTCCCCCAGCAACACACACAGGGAAAAAATTACTCAAGGGAAAAGAACAGAAAAGGAAAACTTTCAAACCCCAACAAATATGTTGTCTCCTTTTTCACCTTCTGGTGAACATATTCCATTTATTTAAGCCTGTGTGTGCAAAACTGAATTTTGTTTTTCCACCACGTGACGTTGAGTGTTATTTTCCCTGAGACATTGTATGTTGTAATTTGAGTTCAGGGGTTTGCTGTCTCTTTGGATCAGTAAAGAAATCAAACAAACAAAAGGTATCTTTCTGCCTCAGATCTAGTCCAGGACATGAATGTCATTAATAAAATCACCTTGTGACCAGTGGGATGTGTGTCTTCAATTGTCGCCTGGACTAGCACGTGAGCACAGGCATATTTCTTGACTTACAGAGAAAAGGAGACATATATATGAATTGCCCTGCAGAGGCTTGTGAAGTCATACAAAAATTTATGGGCTTGCTGCATTATTCAAAGTACATAATTGTATTACAGTGCTGAGCAACACATGGGGACAACTGATTTATTGTGTCATATTTTACGTAATGAATTTTTTCCACAGATGATTTTACTGCATGTGTTTTAAAAGGTACAAGGCAATTCTTTGGGAAATTGTAGTCTAAACTTGTTTTTACGGAAAGCAGAATTTTATACAGAGGTGAAAGTAATCTATTTGTGTCATGGTATAGAAGCCATTGCTTAATAAATGATTGAAAGGGTCTCATCCTGGGATCTGATACTCTTCTGTTAGTATTTTATTTGGTGTGGAGGCTAGAAAGCAAAAATAGAGATATGCCTTAAAAAGCAATACCATTCCTCTCTGTAGTAGCATTTTTATTATATAATAGATGTTATTTATAAGTAATTGTGTATAGATAGTGACTGATAAACCACTCTGTAGCAATGAGCTGGTTTTGACTGAACATGAGGGATTAGATTCACTTCATTGTAGCACCCAGTGCCAGTGACTGGTCTAAGACCAGAGCAGTGTCTGAGGTTGGTGGCTTAAGTTCTCCCTGAAGTTAAAAAACAGGCAGCTACGTTAGAAATTGAAAACCAAGTGTTAAACACTTCAAGTTTAAGAGAAGGAACTGCCAGTAGACTAGTTTGGCAATGAAACTGGGCACTGAATCACCTGAGTGGAAAAGCAAAGTGTTCTCATTTCAGTGTGCTACTGTGGATCCTCATTTGCACTAGTTTTGATTGCAACCTCTTAGGTTCCTATGCTGATTAATTTTCCACGTTAGCAATAAATTCCCTCCTGCTGCCTGCTGGGGACTCCAGCCAGCAGAGAACAATGGCAAACCACAAATTTTAATATTCACTTCCCAAACCACAAAATGAAATATTTAAGGTATCCACTGAAGCAGTTTCTTTTGTGGTGCAATGTTGGAACTGATTTTATTTCTCACTTAAGCTAAAAAAAAAAAAAAACAAAAAAAAACCAAAAAAAACCCCAAACAAAAGCTGAGGCTTAGATATTTATGGATTTGATCTTTAAATTAGGAACTTTAAGCAGTTCATTTGTATTTGTCTCTGCTGTTTCATTATGCATTTCACTGCTTCCATAGTGTGGGTGAAATACTCCTTCACAATGCTGAAACTCACTGTCTTTTCTGAAAGACCCCGATGATGATAACTTGTTCAATTAGCAGTTTTTTCTTTCCAAGAATTCTTCTTAATTTTGCCCTTTGTGGATGGTTCCCACTCCATTAGATATCTTTTTCCTTTGAGTGCATTGATCCAAAATGAAGCAAATGAGAGCTACAGGATGTGGCTGCACAACTTGTTTTGTAGCATGCCTAAAGGCACCTTTCCATAAGCTGGGTTACCTGGGGCGTACAGCAAGGCTGCAGTCTGCTGTAGGGTATCTGAATCATTCAGGCTGGAATCCCTTTGTCTGTCACTACTATGGATATGAGTGGTACATCAGCACAGATAAGAGGGCTTTTCACCCGTAATTTTTGCACAAGGCAATTCCCCAGTCAGGAGTGGTTGATAGCAAGTGCAAGGTGCTTGGATATTTGATGATGTCCTGAAAAGTCAGCCTCATCGACCCCCTTTGAACTTAGGGTATGTAAGGGGGACTGCATTTCTTCCAGATGGGAAAATAAAACACATTTGACACATGACTGAATTTAAATTCTCATTTGTGCAATATTTTTAGAGTGGAGGCAGAAGTTCTGAGTGAATATGAAGCTGGCAATATGTCTATGTGGTATCTACATGACAGTGAATTTTGTAACTCATTACATGTTCTGTGGAAAAGTACTCCTTGCTTCCTCCTACATCTAAGTCTCCCACCTAGTAATTTCGATTTCTTGAATTATGAGAACTAGTAAAAAATAACTCCTTGTCCACCTTCTCTGTACTACTCATGATTTATAGACAACTGTCAATTTCCCTGTTTTTCCCTGGCTGAAAAGTGATGTTCTGTTAACTCTTAGCTCGTGCATTTAAAGTGCTGTATAAGCAACTGTGGTAATTAAAAGAAGCAAATTAATCAGACACCTTGGCACAAAGACTTAGAAGCACTGGGAATTTGTGGCTAAAGCTGACATGATTGGAAGGCATCTTCAGGCTGAAAATCAGGGGTTTAGTGTGGAGATACAGGGAGATCCATAAGGATCTCAAAAAGGGATTAATCTTTGAGCTGGAGGACAACATCAAGCCATTTGTGAGTCATTCTTAAAATGTCTGATTCATTCAAATGATGCAAAATATTTACTGTCTGTGCTGAATATAAGCGACCAGGCTTTATGAAATGACCACTCAAAAAACCCAACTATACAATAACTTGAAAGATACTTAGTTTTACCCTCCAAGTATCAAGGACAATGTTGTCCTTATTTTGTTCTGGAACAAGTTTTTGCGAGTTAAAAAGGATTTAAATCCAAAACCCAAGGACTTGGGTGCTACAATGGACTGTCTGTTCCTGTTTCCCAGGAACTGAGAATCAGATGAAGGGGAATGTTTTTAGGAGCAAAGCTATTCATGCACAAGTCTCAAATTATCTTCAATAGCATGCTCAGCCAAATCTTAAAAGGAATACAAGTACACATTAATTAAGAATTAACATAATTCTGTTCCTTTGAGTATGGTGATTATTAAAACATAAACTCAATGAACATACACTTGAGAGGAAGTTTCTAAATATTTTTAAAAGTCTCATTTTCAATCACCCTTTATTTTTTCATTAAGAGGGAAAAAAGAACAGGGCACTTGACTTCCTGAAACTTTCCATTTGATTCAGGTCAAAAAGTTGCTGAGTATCCTTAACTGCTGATAGAACCAATCAGGAATGATTTAGATTTATGTGGAAAGCAGAGACATGGGATGATGTTTTGAAAAGTGCCTGAAAGCCTCATTTGTGAAGCTGTTCAGTCAACTAAAGGAATGAGAAGATATGCAAAGAAATTTTCAGGCATATGTGCTGGCCATTAATGCAGTTTTCACGTTGAATTTTGAAAAATTTTCATTCTTAGTCATTGAAATGCTTTTAGAAATCTGACTGTTGTAGTACAGCAAGTGATGCTTGCAAAAATACTTCTTTTGTGGAAGACCCATGTGTCTTATCACCTCCACCATTGCTTGGAAAATAGGATTTAACCTTTGCTTTGCCACACCAAATAGTTTAATACCTGAATACTTTTCTAAGTGTTGATGAGCAGTCCCTCAGTAGTGACTTGAGCTCTCACACCACCTCACAATTAACCGCACTGGAAATATCAGTAGTGTACAGGAGGCTTTGCATGTCAGAAAACACTGTTTCCCAGGCTTGCTGGTGTGGAAAATGGGAAATGGCACAGCACAATAGGGACAGGTTTCTGTCCAGATACATCTCGCAGAATGAAGAGGGCAAAGTTTGGTATTGATTCTTAGCTTCTCATCAATTTGTGTTTCATTTTGCCGTGCATGTCTGTTCTTCAGCCGATTTTCTGTGTTCCCTATGTTTTGCAGAATGCCAAAGCCAGCTACGACTTCAGCAGTAATGATCCCTACCCCTATCCCCGCTATACAGATGACTGGTTTAACAGGTAAATGGATTTTGGGCAATCTGCCCTCCACTTTGGTTTCTGTAAGAAATTCTGCATCTTTGTGAAATATCTGTTTTCTGCTAAATTCAGGTCACAGAACAGGCCCTGCAGTCTCACTAGTGCTTGAAAATCAGAGGTTACTTACGACTTCATTTTTCTAGATTTATAGTTTATAATGAAGGTGCTGCTCCAGAAAAGTATATTTTTAGATGTTTGAATAGGTGATAGCTACATATCCTTTTGTCAGCTGTCTTAGGACAGTCCAGTAATCCAAACCTATATAAACTGGCTTCCCATCTGCTAGCTAAATTTAAAGGGAGTAAGCTGGAGAGAGGAAAGACTTTGTGGGAAAAAGTCTTTTCATCCTATTGTAGCCTAAGAAATCAGAAAAGCAGCATGGTGTAGAATGACCAGTTTAAAAACAATTAGATCTTAAGTTCTGAATCACCTTGATTTAAGGACATTTTTCTAGCTGCTGGAGTAGTTAAAGTCCACATACAGTGGAAGCTGTTCTGTTGTGTTTATAAATTTGGAATCAACAGTTCAGCTGTGCTTGCAGTGTTATTTCTCCCGAACACATATTGATTGTCCAAGACCCATTCCTTCTTCACTATGTTCTGAACTTATCTCTGAACTTGATCAGTTTTCAATGGAAGAAGGACAGGTTCTCAAGGTATGGTATAAATAACGATGGCCCAAAAGAAAAGGGTTAAGATTTTAGGGAGTGTGACTTTCAGTTTCCCTAAACTTTTTGGCTTCTTTTTTTAACATAGAATGGAAACATGTTTCGACCATTTTTTACAAAATGTGTCCTGGGTTCTGTATCTGCCCCATGGCAGGCTCTACTTTGGATTTACAAAAATTATTTCAGGATATTTTCAGTGAAATTTCCAAATATCCCTTAGACAAAAGTTGCCAGTAGTGCTAATGCTTTGAAAACTTTTTAGAGATTTCAGGGCTCAGACTGAGTGTTTATCAGTAAAGATTTCAGGCCTATTTGATGGGGTTTTCATCTCTAACCTAGGATGACTGGATGGTCTCCAAGTTCTGGATGGGGATTTTTGTTTTTATTTTTAAAGAAATCAACTGTAGTTCTGTCAGAGTGATACAGCAAAGAAGCAGCTGTGCTTCCACCTCAGACATGGGCCTCCTGGAATGGATTAAACAGAGTTAGGAGCTGTGATGTCCTTTATACTCCTGCAATTTTTCAGCCAAAGCAAGATCTTGATGAGATTTCTGCTTCATTTTGGGAAAGGTCATCTGACATTTTTAAAGTAGTATGATTCCAGTTAGTGAATGGAAAGTCAGAGAAAGACTAGGGCTCTAATTTGTGAAGGTCTGCTGCTTTTCTTGCTTTAGTTATGCAAAGGATCTTTTTAGGAGAAGGATACCACTTAGCTCTGGAGAGGAAGAAAATTAAATTTAGCTTTAGTGTGTAATGGTAGCTCTTGTTGTTTTCAGTATGGAACTTTTTAAAATGAAGTGTGTTCTGCCAAGTCCCATTAACAGTGATTCTGCTGCTATCAGGTATTTTTTAGTGGGGCCCAGTCTGCCATCCTTACCTGTTCTGCAACATAAACTCTCTGTGGAGGGAGAGTTACTTCCCAAAGTCTCTTTGAATAGACCTCAAGCATTCCAGATGTGGTATAGGTTATTGTCTCTGGTCTCAGGTGCCCCTGGCTAACTTCAAGCACTCAAGTTAAGAATTGAGGGTGAGCAGCACTATTGTCTGTGACCCAATCTGTAATTGAGAAAAATGTGATTCAGGTTTTCAGAGAACTGCAACACTCTTCTCTTTCTTGGGGGTATATAGAGTTCAGGTCAGCAAGAGGAGGAGGAGAACAACGGAGAAATTGCTCTGCAGATTTCCTTTACTGTTCTTTAAGATGCTTTAAGATGCAAGATTCATAGTTTTATGTAGGTTAAGGTGCAAACCAGCCCACCATATCCAGCTGTCCATGAGTAACTGTGACTGTTTTTTCTCTGTGTATTTCTTTGCTATTTTGTTAATTGAGCTGACCTACTCCTATGTAAGCTCTTGCCATGGCTTCTGACTCCTGAGTTATTGTTACTGGTAGGTAACAACTGTCTGCCTCTGACAGTCCATCTGTCCCTATGTGTAGCTGCACAGGTGCATCTGGATAGGGCGTGATTACATGGAAAATCTGTTGAGAGAAACCTGAAATAAAGGCTCCATTTTGCACAGGCAGTGATGTATCTCCTGCTGAATTTTATGCATGCAAAACTCAAAATAGGATAGCGTAATATCCTTTTTTCCATAAAGAATACATTTTTATGTGGGCAATTCAAGTGATTTGTGGAACAAGAAACAGAGGACTGATCACCAAGGGGCTTTTGTGAGCTGCCAGCTGCATGTGCAAAGTGTTCATTAGGCTTTAAGAATAAATAGGTTTTTTGCATGGAGTATTTCATTAATCACAGCTGCTCTGCTTGTAAGCAGATTCCCCTTCCATTTGGTGCTTTTTAAGTCTGCTGGAATCACTTTGGCCTTTCCATCTAACAGCCACTGGCCTACAAAACCATGCAGGGGTGGTTTTTGGAAGGGCAGAGTGGTGCCTCAGGCAGGAAATTGCTTTCAGACAGTTCAGCTGCTGCTAGGGGCAAAGGCCCATAGAGGGCTTGGCAGCCAAGGAGTTTATTCTCATGTTTACTGTACTCACTGTTTGACTGCATTCAGGTCCGCAGCAAGAGAGGGTACACTTGGTGCAATGTTGAACAGAGCTGTTGAGCATGAGGAGCAGTGGGGGGAGTACAGGAACCTGAATCAAGCCCTGCTCCCAAAACCAGAGGCAGCCCCACAGAAATCAGCGATTTTTAAGAACCACTTTGGGAACTGACTGTGATTTTGAACACCCTCTCCTTTCTGAACCACATTCAGTATCTTGGTAATGTATCACATTCTGCAGTGAGGAAGTAGCCATAGGAATCAGTAATTCCTTGGCCTCGTACAACCCTCTGATTTCATGTTGGGAGCATGCAGAAAGCACAACTTGGGCTCTCTACCTCAGAGCATTGAGATTACAAATTTCTACTCTGATCTAAATAACCAGTAATTATTTCCATGCCTGTGGCCTTTGTATTCTGTGTGTTCTCTCACTCAGCTCATCAGTTAGTAGGGCAAAATTTATTTGCTGTCTTGGAAACCTATATTCTCCAGACATAAGAATGTCTTTTTCTAATTATGGATCCAAACCAAAGTAGGGCAATGTTTTCCCTGCTTTGAACGCTCAAATGCTCAGAAACTGACAATGTCATGTGAGCAAAAAGAGGATTGCTTTTGCCCCACAGAAGTGAGCTCTGCATGTTTAATTGCTGCCCAGTGCAAGCAGCTAAAGTGGTCAAGAAAAGCAGATGGTCCCAGCTATTGAGATTGCAGTGCTGCATAGCTCTCCCCTGCAAACAGTTGAAGATAGGATGGATGGGTCCTGTCCTTTGCTGTCTGCAGAAGCATTTCAAAGCAGATGAAAAGGAGCCTCCATAAAAATCTATGCCACCTTGGATACTTTCAAAAATATGTCAATAGAGAGGCATGCACAGTACTATTGGCAGGGGATTTTAGAAAGAGAATTGTTTTCAAAGAAAAAGCTGAGTGAAATTTTCATAGCTAATACAGATTTTTTTTTTTTTTAAATACAGTATACAAAACTGGTTTTTAACTAAATCCACTTCTCCCGCCCTTCTTTTCCTGCATGTTTGTGTAAAATGTTTTTACTTACATAAAGTTTATGGAAGACTTGCTCTACTTGCTGATATATGGTTTACCTTTGAAGTAGCTTGTTCACTGATGAAAATATTTTTAATTGTTTTCTAGCCCCTTGTCTTAAATATTGAAATAGGGAAGAGGTGAACACTGTAGAGAAAGGGTGTGATTTGTGCCTGTGACATGAGTCACTCATAGAAACCACAAAGGGTTTATCAATCATACATGAACAGCAAATAGGGCTGAGTTTGAAAAGTCTGCTATTTGCCATTAATCATTCAACCAAATGCATTTCCACTAACGCATAAGTGATTTTTTTTCTCTCTAGTCAGCAGCACGATATTGAAACTCTGAGCTGCAGGCATGTTTGCTGTCTCCATTGTGTGGGCCACTGCTCTGGAGAGGCCAGGACAGGGACAGGACCTTCTGGTAAAACTTCTTTGTCAGGAAGGTTGTAATACAGTTTTTCTCACTGTAATCTGGCAGCATCACTGATTTTTTGCACCCCAGCATTAGTCAAGCCAATTTTGAACAAAGCCATTTATTGTTTTGTGTGGCTTGTAGTTGGCCATAGATGTAGTTGGTCCATATTCATAGATAATGAATGCATAGCATTGATAGCACCTAGCGATGAATGTTGTGTTTGTTACACTTCCTTGAGCAAGAACATGAGAGAAAATATGATTGTTAGGAGCAATTTCTGTAGCAGCTGAATAAGGAATTTATATTGCTGTCCTCTCTGCTCCCTTTGTAAAAGGAAGCAGATGAGATCTTCAGTCGTCTTCCTTTATGTAACTGCCTTTAAAAATACATTCTCCCAAGTAGACCAGGAAAAAGTATGTGTTGCTTCTTACCTTTTTATTAATGTTACACTGATCTCTGCCAGATGCCTATAAAGGGAAAGAAATGAAAAGATGATTGAAACAGTTCTGCTGCCTCCCATGGTGGTCCATCTGATACTCAGGATAACCATAATACAGCATTTTTAATTGCATGAATCCTTAGCATGCTGTAGGATCAACGCCAGTTTCAATGCAGAGATGTGAGCAGTAGGATGATTCATATATAGATTCAACATCTTAAACTGAAAAAACCCCTGGCAGCAGCACAGGTTTCAGTAGTTTCCCTGGTGCTATGCTATTTTTTAAAGACTAGGTTATGTTGTCTGTATTTCTCTTCTCTTGAGTTTAATTTCTATGATAAATTAAGAGAAAGGAAAATGCAGTCTCTCTTCCTGCAGGAGCCACTGCCAGTTAAAGGGTCTCAGTTAAGAGCTGTAAAGCACTTCAGAGACACCAGGTATTATCGAAATACCACGTGTCGGCCCAAACCTGGACCTCTGTATCAGAGCAGAGACTTTCCCACTTGAGCAGAAAGCTGTGAGCTTTCTGTGAGCTGGAGCACCTTGTCAGCTCTTTTGGGAATTAGGCACTGGATGAGAGGGATGCATGTGCCCTTAGGTCCCACAGCTTTGGGCCTGGCCAGCCAGGTTGCAGATCTGGCTGAGGAATGCAGTGACCATTGTGGTTCCCTTCTGCTACTCCAGCTTGGTATTGCACCCACCTCTTCCTGTAGCATTTCATTTGTGGGCAGGGATATGCTTTTTGCACATGCACATGTTCAAACACCAAAAGGGCAACCAGACTTTGTTCTATGAGGTTCAAAGTAATGGGTGTCACACTGTCAAGCCACAAAAATAAAGGAATTAATATTGGATCTTAAATTTACGCTGTTCTGACAGGGGCTGTTTCCACTAAGAGTTGGTAACAAGGCAGAAGCTATCTCACAAGCTAAGAAGAAAAGGCCTGAATAACTTTAAAACTAAATGCAGTGTAAGGATACATGTTAACCTCAGAGCAAGCATCACTCATCCTGCAGACGGGAAACTGAGTATCGCCTGTTTTAGGAAGGAATGAACTAATCCCAGTATCTAGCACTCAACAGTTTGCTATGGAACGGTTTTCCTCTGCAGCACTGGGAGCTAACTGAGGCAAAAAAGCTCACAGTGATCCACCTCAGCTTATCCTGTGCATTAGCTGGGCTTCATCTGGTCTCTCTGCCTTCCTTTTCACAGCCACGGGACAAGGTGTGCGGGAGAGGTGTCTGCTGCTGCCAACAACAACATCTGCGGCGTGGGAGTTGCATACAACTCCAAAGTAGCAGGTATGGTAGCAATCCAAGGTGTAAATGGTCCACTGTGCTTCAGGCAGAACTCCTTCTGCAGAGACAGGGAGTGTTGCCCAGGACAGGGCTGCAGATTGGTACCGGACCATGTATTTATTACTTTTCACAGTAGCTGGGGAGAGGAATTTCTCCATAGCTTTGCCTTTTCAATCAAGGGCCTTATATAGTCTCTTCAATAGCAGTGCAAAAGAGCACTCTGCTCCTTCATATGCCAGCTTCTGTTCATATACTAATTTTCAGTGCTTCTTCCCTGCATAGCTGCAGAATCATTTGTGGCAAATCTCATTTTGCAGGAGGTAAAGTACAAACTCCTGCTGCACTTAGAAACTATCTGAAAAGGCAAATCTCATGCTGGTTTTACTCTTTAGGCTCTCACAGGGCAGGACCTGCAGTGCTATAAATCTCTGTGGTTGTAGGTTTCCTCTGTTTTAACAGTGATGTGGCCTGATAGGAGCAGATGCAGAGAATGAAACAGGTGGTACCTAGCACCCAGCTTCCACACCTTGGGTGTGTTGGGTATTTTTACTTCTACAAGCTTTTCTCTGCAGTACTTGGAGTGAATTAGGCTCTCAACACCATGTGTCAGTTTGGTTGAATCTGAAGAAATCCAGTTTTCCCACTCTTATTTCTGTTCTAAGGCACAGCAGGCAGAGATAGATGCTTATGAATTTCACTTCACTTTCCCTGATCCACACCAGAACATCAGCATGGATGTACCCATTGCTTCCTGGAGATGGTCCACAGTGTGTGTCCAGGGACAGTTCTGCTCTGCTTGGCCAGTCCCTGTTTCACTCTACTGTCAGGAGAATCTGGGGAAGGCTACATTTCACCTGTCACGTACCTGAGTGAAAGTTGAATCTCCACCAGAGAAGGACACTAAACAATGTTTGCTAAGTTGTTACCCAAGAAATATCACTGAGAGTTAGTAACTAGCTGGGCAGGTCTAATGACTGTCACCTTTCTTCTGTAAAGGTAACATCTCTTTCAGGGATGGGACATTCCACAAAATTTACATTCTAGCGAGAGTTACTCTTAGAGGAATCTGAGTGGAGGCATGCGATTTTGGCTGGGCCAGATCCGTATTATTCATATAACTCTACAAGCTGGTTGCTTAAAAATCAAGAGGTGTAAAGACTTTCTGATGACCAGCAGCCTACAAATAATCATCTGTTTGTGCACTTTGTAGTAAAATCCCCTCAAACTTTTGGAAGTGCCAGCCAGCCTTCCCTGCCTGGGGACAATGTGCATTGGCAACACCCCTGTGTGGTCCATGGGCACTGGAAGTCCAAGGAAATTTGAAGGTCTGCTGCTGTCATGGTTCAGAGTCCATGTCTGCAGAATTAACTGGAAGTTGGTTGCCAAGGATCTGGGACATCACTTGGTTTTTTTCTTGTACCACGTGTTTTCTTGAAGATGGTTTGGCTCCTCGTGTTGTTCCCCCACTTTTCTCAGGGTCAGTAATTAATTTTGTGGTTGTTCTGGGTTAGGTTTCTTAGGCAATTTCTTTCCATTTGTTGTCACCGAGATGGTGAATGGACAGTGATTAAGATATAAAAGGGGTAGCCAAGTGCCTTGACATGTCATTTAAATGGTCCAGGGAAGGGGGGAACGGAGGTTTTGGCAGTTTGTAGCTGGGGGTAGATATTCCTTGCCCGGCTTGGAGGGAAGATGGTTGTGGTTTTGGGTGCTGGACTGCTGCTTCTCAGAGGGCTTGGTGCTGCTGCAGAATTCTCCTTGCTGCCTGTTGGTGAGCCTGCTGCTTGCAGGAGCTGCCAGCTGACTGGGAGTTTTCAGCACCTGCCCTCTCCAGGAGAGACCTTCACCATCTACGGGTGTTTCAGGGGAAACCGGGCTCCCACCTCCTCCCTCTCTCTGGCAAGAGGGTCCACGCTGCTGGTTTGACTGGAACCTCGGCAGCCATTGCCAGGATACCGCATCGTGCATGTGAGCAACTGGGGAAACCAAACCCCCACCTTGTTTCTCTCTTCCCGGGGCCGCCAATAAGCCCCGGAGAGGCTGAGGGCGCGCATCGGAGCGCCCCCCTGGAGCCGCGGGAGTTCCTGAAGCCCCTCTGCCGGGCCTGAGCCAACAGCGCCTCCTGCTGGCTGTGGCCATAGCTACACAAAAAGGGGAAATTGCTTAACGGGTGGGAAAAGTCTGTTACTGGGTTTTTGCTGTTTGTCTGTCTTGTCATATATATTCTTGGGAAGAACTGTATTCCCTTGCCCATAATTTTTTCCTGGAAGTCCCATAATTCTGAAGTTAAAATTATTTGGAGGGAGGGGGTCATCTTTTCTTTCCAGGAAGGGTTCCGCCCTCCTTGCCAGACATCTGTCTTTTAAACCAGGACCGTGGTTTCTGGGCAGATCTGGGTTTTGTGAGTATGGGAAGCAATTTCTTACCCTTTGAGTTTGACTTCATCGTTTCTAGCTTGAATTAACCCATCAAGAACATCCAGCTTTGGTCTGATTTCTATTTGAAATTTAGACCATCTTTTTTCCAGCCTTATGTTTGACACACTGGTTTTCTATTGAATATAGTAAAGCTACTGGCTTCTAAATCAGGATCCTTATTGCCATTCACACAGTTTGACACTTTGCTACTGATTTCTGCCCCATCTATGTTCTAAACTGTTGGGAAAAACTGAACTTTAACTCAGGGCTACAAATTAGACTAAATTCCTGGTTACTCAGGTCTCATCCAGAGGCCAAGTGACACGTTGGCTGTCAGTAAAATTGTCCTATGTGTGGGGCACAATGGATGCAAGGGCTTGCACTGCTGTCTGTTGCACTCTTGGTTTGCTTGGAGTCAACACTTTGGAGATTTTATGAAGCTGACATGTCCTAAGATTGCATCATTTAAACTCTTAACTTCTACTGCAGTATGGGTTAAAGGAAGCAGGTTTTAGTTTGCTTTTTTCCTCCACATGCTGGCCATATTTTGCTATTGCATCTGCATGTTGGCAAAATATTTTTCCAGGAAATTGCTGTGTAGTGTATTTCCCCTCTTCTCATTAAATTCTGGAGATACACCAAAATAAATAGAAAAATTACTTGAAAAGCTAATGACATGTGAACACAAAACTGAATGTAAGTTAGATGAGGGGTGCCCTTACTCTTTTTCCCTCGCTTACATAATACTATTTTAAATGCCATTACTATTATTTAAACACTAAATTTCTGAGATTGCTGAATTCTGGTATTTTTTAAGTGTTCCCAAAGAGTAGATTAAAAATACGGTGTAATTACAAAGCTAACAATAAAGTTCTTTGTCTTTCTGGGTCATGTTGCCTTGGTGGCTGGGTGTTTAATACTCGCATTCTGCTGGGTAAGCACACTTTGGTGAAATGGGAATGTCAAGTGCAGAATTACTGAATGGGTGAAACTGCCAGTTACTTAAAATACCTGTAAGTGGGGGCCTTCTATAGGTGCTGAGATTACATTTTGTTCTGGGTAATGCATATTTCATGTTTATGTTGATTAAAACTACAGGTATTCGAATGCTCGACCAGCCGTTTATGACAGACATCATTGAGGCTTCCTCCATCAGTCATATGCCTCAAGTCATAGATATATACAGTGCCAGCTGGGGACCAACTGACAATGGGAAGACTGTGGATGGACCTAGAGAGTTAACGCTGCAAGCAATGGCAGATGGTGTGAATAAGGTAACAGTCTTAATATCTGAGTTTTGGGGCAGAATGGTGTGTACATGCTTGTGCTGAAACCAGTGACTTGGGAACACAATGCAGTTGCACAAATTATCCAACTTTCAGCAAATTTCAAATTTCTTTGATGTTCACTCTGCAATATTTTATCATTGCTTTCACTGTATAGTCTCAGCATATTGTGTTTATCTCTAGTCAGCTTATGTATACTTTTCATAGACTATCGCAATCAAAATGGAAGAGCCTGATCCTGTAAATATTCCCCAGGTTGAAACATGCCAGCTTGAGCTACTGACACCGCATTGTCTGTTTTGGTGTTTTACCAGTTTAATTATTGTTTTGGATTTGGAGTGTCTCTCAGGTCACTCATGTATGGTCATTATTATAGCTGTGATTGAACTGCAGTGGTTCAGCTGTCCATGGACTAATGTCATCCAGGAGCCTCTTTGTTTATTCCCATGCTTCCACCTCCTTCTAGGAATAGTCTGTGGTCTTTGTAAAAAGAACTCGGCATCATCCTGTAATCTCTTTAACCTGTACATGGTAAGAAGGCTGGAGGAAATGTGTGTGCCACAACTCACACTCAAAGAAAATAAATTAGCCCAAACAAACCAACCTTGCATAGCTTTGTCTCCATGTCTTCAGTGTCATGCAGCCAAGACAATCATGGCTGCCCCTGGTGCTGTAGGGAATGAGCCTCCTCCCCTTAGCTGATTATAGATGGGTTTCTGTATTGACAAGATCTGAAATTACCCAGAACATCTGTGATAGTTTTGTGTGGGAGGTCCACAATTACTCACTTTTCCATCCAAATTATTTCTTCCTTTTACTTGTGCCAAATTCTCCCACTCTTCATCACCAGCTCACTGTAAGCAGCACATTGTTTACCATGTTTTGTGACATGATAATTAAATCTACTGCTGTGATAAGTAGTGAAGCATCTAAAGCTTTCTCAAATGCAGAGCCTCAGATGTTTTGCCTGTAACAGAGGGTTTATAGTTACCTTCATGCTTCCACCCATAAAATTGCCAATGTACTGCAATAACACTGGAAGACTTGTCACAAATTCCTTCTGATTCTGCTCAGTTTTGTAGTACAAACTGTACAAACCTCTGATGAGCTCAGAGTCTCTCTGAAGTCACCTTACACAGGATGTGTTTCTTATTGTGATTTTATTTTATCTACTGTTTCCGTAAAAATCCCCTTAAACACTTTGGTCATGAGGATAATCTTTCTTAGGTGTGTGACAGTCTTAGAAGCATCTTGATGTTTTATAGTTGCTTAATCTCTTCCACTAATGTTGGTTGTAGCAGATATAAACTGTGAACACAGAAAAGTTTCCATGTAATTTTTGTGTTGTGCTCCTCCAATGGAGAACTTGTCTAAAAGTAGCAAAAAAGGTGGGAGAATGAAAACTGAACTACAGTTATTTTACCTTTCAAGAGAAGCAGTTTTAAAATCATAATCATGAGGATTTTTTGCAATTTGGTATATAAAATACCTTTAAATTAACTTGCTGTCATATTGCCCTACGCTTTAATTTGTGGAGTTACACTGGAATTAACCTTGACTTTCAATGTGAAGTGTTGGTGTAGGGATTTTTCTTTTCTGTTTTATTGCTAAGTTGGAGTCCCATACTCAGAGTGTTGTTACTTTTGTAATTCCTTGTCCTCAGAAGTGTTTTTGGTTCTCTTCAAGAACCATAATTTGCAGAACAGGCCCTGAGATCACTTGGGTCGAAGGTTCAGGAAAGAGAGAGAGCAGAGGCAGTGAGCTGTGCTCTGCCAAGGGTTGCTCTCATATCTTATCAGGAGACATAAAATTAACGGGAGAGCCTGCATTAGTAAACCAGTTCTGTTGGCTATTGCAGAATTTGGAGCAATGGTACTGGATTCTACCTTAAAAAAAAATTGTTGTCTAGGGGAAATTACACTTAATCTTATAGTGGCAGTATCCCAGCTATCTCCCGGCAATATGTGCACAGAAGATGAGACAGTTCCACCCCAACTAACTTGCTTTGTATTGTGATTATAGCTTTATCTACCCTTCTTTTACTCATTACATTTCCTGATAGAATGATTTGTTTGGGTATGGTTTGTTCTGATCTGGTTTCTTTGGAGAGCCAGATTTTCTAGAGATATTTCAAGCTATCAGTAGATGCTGGGTATTTGCCATGGTGCTCTGAAAAACCCACTACAGAGTTGGCTGCATATAAAGGAAGACTAACATGCCTTTGGTATAATACCCTTTAACTTAGTTTTGGTCTATAATATATGCATCCAGTTCTCTATTGACTATAAAAATGTAAATCCAGTTTATGATTATTTTTCAGTATAACCCTCCTTTCTTATTAAAAAGTGTCTTTTGTAAACTGAGAGGCAAATAAATGTAGGAATTCCTTTTATCAGCCTAGAGCTGATTCTCACCTGAGTTATGGTTCACGAATTAATGATGAAGCTGAAATACCGGTGGGGAGGAAGCAACATGCTGAAAATAAAAATATGTTCTTAAACTAAAAGCAATACATCCAAATGTTCTAGAAGGCAACATAAGATCTCTTGCATGGAGCAAGATTAATATCCTTGCTTCCAATGCAATAAAATAAAAATCAATAAGTGGGAGTGATGCAGAATTCTTACTGGGAATATGCATTTAATTGAGTTGACAAACACAGGTAACGTTTTTGCTGCCACCACACTTGGGAGCCTAGCTCAAGGAGGAACTCACTGCCAAGTGTTTAATCCTTCCCACAATCTCTATTCCACTGTCTTGTCCTTCAGAATTCCTCCTTCCAGAGCTACTGAGATGTGGGCATAACTAGTCACCTGATAATGACACTATTATAAAAACTTCAGAAACTGTGAAACTTCATGTTTATATGTCTATTTTTATGTCTTGAAGCCACCCAGCTATAACCAGGTGGGCTAAGGCCAGCACATCCTCTATTTTTGATACATATTTTTCTAGCTAAAGATGTCCCTTTTCATTGCAGAGAGGAGTTGGACTAGCTGACCTTTAGAAGGTCCCTTCCAACCCAAACTATTCTCTCTTTCTATTTTCCTGCCTTTCCTCTTGCCATCCATTCTTGGCATGTGTTAAACTCATTCTTGCCCTCTGTCTTAATCATACCTTCATTTTGGTGGGCTCTTTGCTTGGAAGGTAAATATCATTAATAGAGGCAGCACTAAAATAGCACAATTAAGGACAACACAATCTGCCATCACACTGGCAACTCCTTATGGGGTCTTTTACTAACAGTGTACCTAAGGCTGAACACAAAAGGCATAGTGTGTGTGTGAACTGGGTGTCAGCATAACCCATGTAATCAGAAGTTATTGGGAAAGGTACTCAAGCTGCTTTTTATTAGTAAGACAAAATCCCACTCATTTTATTAATGTGATCTGTCTTCACTGTGTTATCTCATGGCTTTAGTTCAGGGACAGTAGTTACTGGGTCACTGAGTAGTGGTAGTTGCACTGCAAAGATAAATGAGTTCACAGTTGAATTAGCAAGAATTTGGGAATAGGGATTGAAAAGAATTTCATACATAAAGAGGTCCACAGGTATTTGGCAATTACCATCACTGATCTGACACAGGTGAACACTCTTGCCAAATGCAACTTTCAGCTGCTAGAAAAGACATATTTGGGATGTAATCAGAGAGGACCTTTAAACACTTCTAGTTTTTAAAGATTAGGTTGAAACTTGTGTGTACACAATACTTGCCTAACGAGGGGGCCATGCATTCATTGTATGTATAGTATGACTGGACAAAGCAATGCTATGTGATTTACATATCCCTTGTCTGAGCTGTGCTTACCCATTCTGGGGGCTAGAAAGCTTGGAGAGGGAGGTAGAGATGGTAGGTAGAAATCCTGTGACAACACATCTCTCCTAACTAGAGACTTTTTGTTCTCTAGTATCTTGCATTCAGAATTGTATCAGCCATCATCTTAAACACGAAAAGGCAGCTTAGGTCAAGAACTAATTCCACTCATATTTTATGGTAGATCTTGTCTTTAGTCTAGTGTCCAGTAAACATTTCTAATTTGCCATTTTGTGAGTCCAGTCCTTTCCAGCTTAAGGTTTTGAAATTTAAGTCAGTAAAAAGAAGTAATCAACTAAACTGGTCTCTATCTATTGCATTTTTATGATGTAGGCTTTTATATTAGGAGGTTATGAGGGGTTGCTCACAAACTGAATTAATTCCTTCAAACTTCACTGGCTCAGCCAGAATATGTAAGACATGATCCATTCATGCTTGTGCTGGTGAAAACATTGTTGCTTTCCTAATGTAGTTCTACCTAAGAAAATAATGTCCAAGTACAAATTACAAGGGGAGCAGTATTAAGAATTTACAGTCACATCATGGCTTTGTAACTGAGCTCACCAATGAAGGAAGAAAAGACAATGTATAAACACAAAAGGAAGTATTTCTCATTTGCCTCTCTCCAAGTATGAAGAAATTGTGTTACTGTTCTTTGAAAATAGCATGTTAATGAAGTATACACAGTTAGATACCTCTAACATAATTTTATTTGTTCAACAGCTAAGGGAGGACAGGGAAATTTACGATATGGCAACCATCTGATGGTTCAATTTTTGAGGAAGCCCAACAAGCTTCTTAATAACTTGGAAACCCTTTACTATCATATTGCCATTGTGTCTGAAATATGCATTATAATTCCATGCCTTGTCTTATTAATGTAAGATAAAAATCAAACCTTATTAAAACCCCAGACATGTTGTATCTGCTTGGAGTTTTGAACCCTGGTGATCTGACAGGGATATTTTCTATGGAGGCAAGACAATAATGTAGCCTGAAAATGTTAATTTTGTTGTCTCACTCTGCCCTCAAGAGTATTGTTTGCCTAATCTCTGTGCCACATCTTGGCAGATACATGGTTTAGCTTCCCAGCAAGGCTGATGCTGCAAGCTGGGAACCTTTGCACAGTGCTTCCAGGGGCACAGGTGAAGCTATGGTGCCAGAGTTCATCATACCACTTGGGAGTGCCGGAAGGGAAACCAGCATTGTCACTGGTAAAGAGTAAATTGTGTGTTTAGAGTCTTTCTCAGTGATAATCTAGCTCAGAGATAATGAGAAGAGGATGAGATTGATATTTTTGCAAATATTATCAATACTTGAATTAGGCCTGTAGAATTGTTATCACTCTTGGTACACAGCCCAGCATCCAGCAAAGAAGGAATGGCTAATTAAAAGGTTTTGCCTTGGTATTTTCAAAATTCCCTCCTCATTTCCCTGCGAGACTGAACCCTAACTGAAACCTAATGCTGCTTCTCTTCACCAAAAGTATAATTTTACATTCATTTCTCTTGGCTAAGAGAAGTCCATCCAATTTCAACTGCAATTTAGATGTAGAAAATGGCTCAAGCATTATTTTTAACCAAAGGAGGTATTAACAATTATGCAATTAATTGTGGGTTGGTGAATGAGTTAAGTACTCTTCCTCAACCAATTCTAAAATAAGTTACAGAAAGCCTTTTATTAGGGTTTACAAATTATAGGGCTTAGGTTTTTTGAGAGTCTCGTATGCAGCAGTCTTTTGGAGTCAGTGGTTACTACTTGACCCAAATAGTTTCAGAAATCTGCTAGGACCAACCAGACAGATGGTTATTAAAGACAGCAAAATGTTAAAGGGACACAAACAGGAGAAGCGTGACTGAAATGTGGTTCCATGTGACAGTTACCCTTTGCACAGTAGCCAGGTGTTGAACTGAGTTCTTGTTCCTGCCAAAACAGCCTTTCCTCTTCCACAATTGAATACTGGAAGGTTAGACAGGCCAGCAGGGAAAGGACAGGCCCTTAATCAGTGGTAAATTTGAGAGGATAACCCAGCTGCTGTTTCTTCTGAGCTGAACTCCATGACTTCTGGCTGTGCTGGGCTTTTTCAGGGTTACATTTCAGCATCTCCAGGCTTTTGGAAGGAACTGGATGTAGATGTGCAAAAACATTCAGCTCAAACAAGGCAGCTGTCCCCCTGAACCTGTGCAGTAGCAAATTTGGCAATCCAGATATGTTTCCTGCTTAAACTTTGGTATCTCTAAGGTTAAATCAGGATTGCTTGGCTGGCTGTCAGAAATGTTTCTGCCTATGTTTTGCTTCAGGTTTTAACAGTCCCCAAGTCATCAGTATAGGAAAGGAGCAAAGGGATCCAAGAAGTCACAGGCTACCAGATTCCTCTAGGCAAATCATCCTGGCAGCTGGAGGAGCCAGGAAAGCGAGGGATGTCAGGAATGCAGGAACATGCAGGCAGGCTCCAGGAGATCCTGGCAGTGCAAAAAAATGGGCAGCAGTTCAGGTATGCCAAGGACTTGCTGCCTCCAGCTGGCTTAGACTGCATAGCCAGATTGCTGGTGAACAGGAACACTGTGGAGAGCAAGGCAGAGCAAGGCCTCTGTGTGATCTCATGGAGGGAGGTCTTGGGAGCAGGCTGATGCTCCCCACTGTTGCTGTTCTTAGAATGGACACGAAGAAAAACCACTGACTCCAGAAGTGTTTTTTGATGGAAGATCCTCCACTTTACTAATTCTTTGGAAGACTTTTATAACATAGATCTTGCACATGTCAGGTGTCATAACCTCATTGGCTCTGTGGGCTAAGCCCACCCCAAGGGGCAGAGCTGACACTCTGGCATGTAGCAGAAAATTGTTTACCTAACAGAAAAGCTTCTATCTGAGAAAAATAGTTTGCAGCTGAAGAGAGTTTATAACACAATAACATTGTTTAGGCTACCGTATATGAGAAAGAAAGAGTTCTCACAGAGCACTAAAAAGCTGAGATTTTCCTAACTAAGGCTGTCTCAGCACCGACACCCCACCAGCTCATGACAGCAGAAAAATGGTCCCATAACTCTTCCAGTCTGTCCTTGCCTTGGTGTGTCCCCGGCTGGGGATACACTTGTGATTTCATTTTACCTGCATGGGCTGCAGACTATACTTTCTGCAATAATTAGCAGTCATTACTGCAGACTTTAATTATGAAACGTGTAAGGATTTTCAAATAATTCAGTCATGAAGAGAAAGGAATCCTCTTTTCAGAAGAAAATGCAGTCAAAATTAACAGATGCCAGAAACTAACTGTGTCCTATTCATAAGTCAGTAGGACCCCTGAAAAAGATGAGAAGAAACTGTAGAATGTCTTGCTTTTCCTGGAAGACCAGTTTATCTCTTGCCATAGCAGGAACAAAAATTACTATTAAATTATATAGAAGGTGCTGAAACACCTTTGTTTTCCTAGGAGGAAGAATTACAAAATAGCTGTCATATGTAAAGCAGAAAGAAAGATGCTTATAAAATAATGTGTGCTTTGAATTTGTTACAGAAAGCAATTTTCAGTTCTATAATTTTTTCACTTTTTTTTCCATTATGCTCCATCTTAATTTGCTTTCATAGGAATGAAACAGTCCATAAACATCAGCAAACCATTTGGCTGTCCTGAAATACCTTTTCAATTTATATTGGTTGGAAGCAGTTGTTTCTGATCTATAACTGAAGCATTAGGCCAAGTCCATATAAAAAATGTGCTCTCAATTAGACTGTTATGTTCCTTCCATCCATCATCAGCCAGTGGCTGGGTGGCAGTGGGAGAACTGGAGGAGTCATTGCAGAGGCCATGCTGTGTTAGAGATGAGAGTGTTACTCATATGGGAGCTTGCCAGCCTTGATGAGAAAAGACAGGGAAGCTGGAGAAGATTTATTTGTCAAATACACCCATTTTTCTCTGGAAAGTGTGATCCAACAATCAAAACCTCAGGAAACACTGGCTCAGGTACTAGCCTAGCATGATGAATGAAGATAATAACAAGGGGGAAAAATATTTTAAGATATGCTTGAAGTTACATAAAGTGAGAAAGGCTGAAGTCTTCTGGCAGTTCACTTTTGCTAGGTAATTCACTAAAGACATCTCTCTGGGATTGTGCACTTGTGGAAAATGAGAAAAGCAGTAAGAATACTTGTCAGGGATATTTCTTCCTTGTAGTGCAGCTTCCCACTAAGGACACTGGAAATAAAAAAACTGATGTTTTCTCAGAGAGAGCTTCTCAGGATCTGTCTATGAATTACTAAACATACAGCCTTGCCCAAAATTTAATTCTGATTTAACCTGAATTGAGAACTGGGCCTCTCTCAGGCTGGTGCTAAGTGCACCAAGGTCCACTTTCAGCTCTGAGTGAGATACATCTTCAGATGGCTCAGAAGGGCAAGTGCCGGGCTATGCATCTCTTTTGGAGGAAATGAGCAGGTTTCTACAGGATTCTGGAGGAAAGATACTTTTTAAAATGTATCTTGATAATCTTGCTGGTGTTGTCTTCTTCCTGACTCTTCTTCAGGCTCCCTCTGGTGTTTATAGTATATGTTATTACTGCCTTCTCCAGTCCTGTTTTTGGTCCAAATGTACAGCAGCTTGAGTCACATTAGTAGCATTTTTTAGATTCACATAAGGTTGAGATGCAAATAGGAGCTTTCAGTTCACTTTAAACATGATGCTTGGTTAACCCAACTGGGATTTTTTTTCTGGCTTATCATAGATTGAGTGGGAAGGGAACTTAGTGACCATCTAGCTCTAATCCCTTGCTGTCCTATGAGCAGGGATGCCACCCATTAGATCAGGACTAGATCCATTTTTTTACTACTATCCAGAGAATTGAAATGTCTCTTCTCCTGAAGCCTTATGTTTCTGCCTGGTAAATGACATGATGTCTGAGAACAGCCAGCAAACTGTTGCCTGTGCAAACAGTCCCACTGTGGGGCCTGGCTGTGGGACATGTAAGCAACAAGTCCTAAGCATCATTGCAAATAATGCAGTTGGGCTGCTATCAGTGTATTCCAGCAGTGTTTGCTCCTCTTCCCAGTCCTTGTTAAGAAGAAAAGCAATTGAAATCAGAGCATTAAGAGATGAATTACAGGTTTTAACACTAAGATCCACTTGTGGATGGGACTCCCATGAAAGTGATATCCTGAGGCCATTCTCAGGTTACAGTAATTGCATGCATAAAACTCATCCCAGAGTTTCAGCTCCTCTGTGAATTTGCCTTGCTTCTTACCAGCAATCTGTTACATTCATTTTCTGCCATTCTGCCACCAATCCCATCTGTGGGGTAAAATACTTGGCAACGTGGAACAGTCCTGCAGCAGGGCTAAGTCTTTTTCTCTGTGCTGGACACTGCAGAGGTTAACTTCTTGTTAGCACTTCAGTGAATTTCTTATGTGAAATTGAAGTGTTTCCTCTCCCTTTCAAATTATAGGAAGGGAGATTGTTTAAGAATGGGTCTATACACGACAAGCATCCTATTCCTGCCACCAGCAGCCACCTGCTTTCTATGTTGGACAGGTACTTTCTGGACAGAGGCTGTCCAGAGCAGGTAGAAGGTTGCAAAGTGGTGTGGTGGTGTAGGTGGGCATGGTGATGGCAAGATTGGGGTGTTGCCTCTGAAGGCAGTCCTAAGATGACGTTTGGGTCCTGTAAACTAATGTCAGTCAGATCGCAAGATGGCATAAAGAAAAAGTCAAAGAGAAAAAAGGCCTAACTGGTCTTGTTCTGCTGATTTTTGTTTTATTTTTTAAAATAAATTGCGAGCATGATTTTGCTCTTCAAAGTATATATTTTGCAGCAATATCATCTTCCCTTAAAACTTGACTTATACCAGGTCTTTGTGGAAGCTCTTAGATGGATTTCAGTGAGCTTTTTCATAGTCATTATCTTTATTATGAAAATCTCTGTCCTGAGATGTTATATTTCCCAGTGTCAGCAAACCTGCTGTGCATCTCAGTGGATTATAATGCAACTCACTAACATGCTTGAAATAATAAGGTTGCTCTGTTCTGTGGGGTGCAATGAAAAATAGAAGGTACTGCTGGGAACTCAGATTTGATTTAAAATCCTGACTGAAAAGGTTCCTTACTAAAATGCCACTGCAGGTTACTAAGTTTGTATATTCATTAACTTCTGTTTCATGCTGGGCATTGAGAAGGCCAGAAGAAATTTTTTTGTCTTTTACTCAGTGCATCTAAACAGTGTGTTAAATTTCAGCCTCAGAGACTTGCAGTGCTCTTGGAAGTAAATGTTGGATTACTTGAACTAAATACAAAGAGAAGTAGTGGTTGTGCTGGAATCAGTTGGAGATCTGAGCTTTGAATTCCATAGCAGTGATCTTTCCCTGAAAGTTGTAGCTCTCAGGTCTGACTCTCTTTCAGGCAGCTCCTACCTCTTTCTGATTATGGAATTGAAGGAGCTGAGTTGATCCCTTTGCACTCCCTGCCTATCTGGAAGTAGGGGAGAGGGTATGGATTTCTTTGCTTTAATTAATGGGGAGCCTTTATAGTGGCCCTTCAGCTTCAGTCACTCCTGTCCCTCTCAACATAACTGCTGGGCCATTTTTCTGTAGATTATTTTATGGTCTCATAACTTTATTTTCTCCTTAGAATTAGAAGCTGGCTTGTCAGAAAAACAGCTCTGAGCCAATCAAACCTTTGGAAAAAGAAATCTATTGGGAGAAAAAGGTGCTGGTAGAGCTTTTTAGCCATTGTCTGATCCTAACTAGATCTTACAAACCCAGCCTGTGAGATGACCTGTATCCCTTTTAAAATAGCACTTTTCCTCATTGCACTTAGACTATGATATAAATTCTCATGAATCCATAAAATGTCGTAGCATCTGCCACAGGAGCCTTCAGGACGTGCGTGGCTAGCTCGGCTTGGTTCTGATCCAGATCCCTTGTTGATCTGTCTCGGGCTTGGAGCGTGCACGGAGGGATGCGTTCCCGCAACCCCCAGGTAACACAAGCAGCACCGGAGCTGGGGATTCGTGGACCTGCTCGACCAGGCAGGGTTAACGAGCAATTAGCGAAGACAAAGAGACAAGAGAGTGGAATTCTTCTAGCTTTATTCCAGGTATATCCTCTCTGCCCCCAGGGGGCAGAGGGTCCCGAAGGGAGCTGGTAAGAAGACCCCGCTCTTCCCCCGTGCACAAGCTTAAGAGTCCCAGAAAGAGAGAGAGGTATATCAAAGTTACCCAATCATCCCTTGCCATGTCTAGCAGGGGCCAATAATATTCCCTGGGGCAGGGATGAGACTTAAACTTAGCTAATAGCAAGATAGCTGAAGGCATTTTCAAACCACGCTATCCTCAGAGACTGGTTCCAGCGCGGGGTAATCCACCCATTCTGAGCCCCCCACGCTGCAGGCAGTCTGAGCGACTGCAACAGACGTGAATCAAACCAGGAGATAAATGGAAGTGCTCTGTATACACAAGGCTGCAGAACTGGCTTTGGCTGCGAGTTACCTGGATTTAATAACCTGCATAGGTCTGTGTATTTCATCTGAAGCTTGATGTATGTTTTGTTTCTACCAGTTTTCTCCTTTATAGATGCTCAGCTTTACAATTAGATGTGCAGTTGTTTTGCCAAATGATGGGAGGGATTTAAATGACACAGACACCAATAAAGAATGGTCTTATTTTACTACTAATATTAAGGCAACACAGAGATAAAATGATACCTTTAATAAAACAAAAAGCTTACTATGCACTTGGCTTTAGCAACAAACAAAATAAGCAAGATAATGCACCTAATCAGTACTATATGAAAGAGAGAGAATAGTGATTGAGAAAGAAACATCACCAGTTTTCTAAATACTTTACAATCATCTAGAACCCACAGTCATTGGGGAGCCCCTGTTGTGGTGGCAATTTGGAGAACTTTCCCAGGGACTGGGAGGTCTTACACAGTCTGTCCACTCATAAGTGAGGTCTCCAAAGTCACTGCAAGGCAGGATTCCAGCTTTTATAAAACACTTCCTAGCCAACCAGGACCAGGGCTTGGCTAGAGACCAGGCCACGGTGGGGGTAGGGGTTTCTTGCAAATAAGCATCTGGTGATGTCAGTTGGGAAGGTTTCTTAAAATGATGCATTTGTTAACTTATATTGCTGATAATTACACTAGATCATGTGAAGGCATTGAAGTGTTTTGATCAGTCTGTATGCAAGGTTCTTTTGTTAAATGACTAATATAGACAGTATCTATTACATGATTTTCAGGCTTCATCTGAGTCAGCTTTGCCTTGGGCCTGTTGTTCAGGCCTGAGCACTTCAGCAGTTTAAAGTTGCTGCTATCTTCTATTTGCTATTTAACTCCAGAGAGTCGATTTTCCCCTCTCACAGGGCCGGGGTGGAAAAGGCAGCATCTATGTCTGGGCCTCTGGAGATGGGGGCAGTTATGATGACTGTAACTGTGATGGTTATGCATCGAGCATGTGGACAATCTCCATCAATTCTGCCATAAATGATGGACGGACAGCTCTGTATGACGAAAGCTGCTCTTCAACCTTAGCCTCCACCTTTAGTAATGGGAGGAAGAGAAATCCAGAGGCTGGCGTGGTGAGTCCTGATACTATTGTGCTGTTGCTATTTTTGTGCAACACGTGTCTATGTGCATGACCTATTGCAACTCTGTGTACTTTGGAGCAGCAGATGGTTCTTTGTTGAGATGAATATTTTCTCATCTGCAGTATGTGATGGTGCCAAAACTGTCAGCTGAGAAGACATGGGATTTATACTGAGAACAGCAATGATCTTCCATCTCTTAGAGCTTCAAAGGAAAGTTGGTGCTTTCCTCGATTAGAAACCAGATTTAGAAGCTCAGTTTCCCTCTTCCTGGAGGACAGTGTGACAAAAGGTCTCTGTAAAAATCTAAGTCTAAAAACTAGTCAGTCTAACACATCTGAGATCATAGTTACTTGTACTGGCAGACTTTTGCTGTACAAGCAGCATAGAGCAGAATGACATTTTGTCACCCATAGAGGACATATGGGGATTCAGATCACCAGAGCTTGCTTTTGCTGCAGGGCCATACTTACAGCTGAAAAACAGGCAGGTTTTGTTCAGTTGTATTTGGGATTCTCTGCCACTGTAGTGATCACTGCTCCTCAGCTCTTCAGCACCTTCAGACTAGCCAGGGCATAGTTCAGTTTACAGAGTAGAAAATGCAGATGTACTAAATCAAGGTTAGTTTTTGCCAAAAGCTGTTGAACGTTTTCCCTGGCCCTGTCTCAAACCCCCATGACACACTGCACAATCCTAAATGCCCATATGCAGTAGCAGACAGAACACTGGTTTCTGTCTTCATATCAGCTCTGTGATGATACCAGCCAAGATGATCTGTGGCACCTTTGTAATAATTGCCATAAAATGCATTTCTAAGGTTTTCTACTGATCTCTGCTAGTGACTAATCTGTACAGAAGACAACAGCCTGGTGCTGCTGCTGGTCCCAGAGTTGGACAAATGTTAAAAAGGTCAATAGTGTTAACAATTCTAGTTTCAAATCTTTGATAATCAGAAGGGAATTTAAGGCCTTCGGTCAAACTGTGTTTATAAGAAATAAATGGGTCCTAAGTGGTAATGAGCCCTGGTTTACTGCCTGGTGACTTGCTCTTTCATTTATGCTCTAAATGTGTCTCACTGTGGTTTTAAGTTGATACAGTCTTTCAAAAAAGAAAACGGATCGTGGGCACAAACACAATTAAAGAGCAAGGGCACAAACTCTGCTTCTTGTGTTTTTCTGAGTCTGTAGCTGCAACGAAAAAGGGATAGATGGTTTCATTAATTACATCTAATATCATTGCAGGCTACAACGGATTTATATGGCAACTGCACCCTGCGTCATTCAGGCACGTCTGCAGCTGCCCCTGAAGCAGCCGGAGTGTTCGCCCTTGCCCTGGAGGCTAAGTATGCTGTTGAGAAATTTCTCATGAGCTCTAGAGAGGAGAGGGTCTGTGGGTTGTTTAATGGTGTTCATCATTTCTGTTGGCAGGCTGTGGCACGAGGCTGCAATAACCAGCTCAAAAGCCGCCTCATACATACGTGCACGGTGACTTGCCAACAGCCTTGCCAAAGTCACATATGGCAGATGTGTTTTGGCTGTCTGGCTCTCTCTGTGTCCTCTCCATCCTCTGCATCCAGGCATTAGACTTCTCTAGCACTGTTTGGAGGAAGAGATTATTTAATTTCTCCACATGTCCTCTGCAAAATGCTCAGCCTACAAAAACATAAGAATGAACCTGTAGTATGAGACAGGAGTTCGTCTTGTGCCAGGGTACTGTCTGCAATGACAGATGCTTAGGGAGAGGCCAAAGAACGGGTGTTAAGAGTGATCTTTCAACAAAAGCTTTGTCAATCCATAGTTTGTAGAGACAGGAGTTGGTCTCTCCTGTTTAATAGCCATAGGCAGATTGATCTTTGAAGCTGTCTAGCTCTTTTTCATATTGTCTATATTTGGCACCTAGGTCTTCCAGTAACAATCAGTTCCTCAGTATTTTTTTGGCAATGGTGGTGTGGAATGGTTTTTTTTTTGTTTTCTTAACCCATTGCTGGTAGCTTGGTTCTGTGCTCTGTTACATGAAGAATAAATTGCCATTGTCTATGTACCATCTCCATGGTATTCCTGACACTGGAACATTTTTGGTTCTTGGAATCACTATCTTCTTCTCTATTGATTAGGAGAAGTTTTCCTTACAATAACTTATACCAGCTTTTTACTCAATGTTAAATTTTTTCATGAACTGAGGCAATATTTACTTAATTTCAGAGCTTCAGTTGCTGTAATCACGGCATGAAGTGAGTAGTATGTGCATAGTTTCCTTCAACAGTGCAGAATAATGAAGATTTGTGAGAGGAGGCCAAGTTAACATTAGTAGAGCAATAACTATCATGCTCAGAGCATGATTTAGTCCAACTCCCATTTTTCAGGTTTTATACATGTAAAACACATGCCAAATGTTTAGCTTTGTATGATCATTCCTATCAAACTATCAAACTTATATCATACTATCAAACTCATTCAGTGGGACAGCCACTATGTAATCTATTAATGTGACCATAAAAATATAAATGTTTAATGAATTTTCTGACCACAGAATGTTTATACTGGACTGGAACCTAAATATTTCAGTAATAATTTTCATTCTTCTTCATTTGAGCTACCCATAAAAACCTGGAATTACTCTGCCAAATTATCATGAATAGGAATTAGACTTAATACCCCTGGCTTGCACTAGAATTTCCAAGCTTTACTGAGAAGGCCACTGGAGAGAGAAGGAGCTTTCAGGGTCTCCTATCTCCTTCTGGCTCTAGTAAATTGTATTGTGCAGAACTATCCTGGGTGAGCCTTCCTGGGAATGACTGACAATCTCCCATGAAGCCTTTTCTTGCCTGCATTATGTCTGTCAGGTCATACACAATATGGGACTGACATGCCTCTCAAACCAGACCAATCTATGAAGCTCTTAAAAGATTTCAATAAAAATGATGCAAGTGGTATCTTCTTTTCAGCTCTCTTGTGTCACCTTGGGGGAGTGACAGTAATTGGCTATTCTGGTGTATATTCAGCACACACACATGCTTATTACTTGGGGCACAGAAAGCTGAAAAGCAGATCCTTTTAGGCTGATGGTTTGAATCAGACATACTGTGATGTTAAAAGAGTTCATCATAAAACAACTGGAATAGCTTTAGTTATGTAGAATTAGAATGTCAGTTCTAAAGCTTTTTAGAATAAGTGCCCTTCCTGTTATCATAATCACTGTATGTCTAGGAAGACAATAGGAGATGATGAAAAACAACCATTGAAACTAGGCAAATATTACTTGACTGCATCCATCCATGCTAATATAACATGGATGACAAACCTCTGCCATATACAGCCACCCATGGCCTCTATATCCTATATATTCACAGAATCCTGACATTACTAACACCCGGATTCTTAGAGCTCATCAGCTTCATCAGACTGGGGCTTCACAGGTTGGATCTTGAAAGGTCCATGGGAAAAGCAGGAGGAGCAGGCAGGAAGAAGGGGGCAAGATCTAAGAGGAAAGCTAGGTGAAAGGTCATCATCTTTTAATTTTTTGTATTTGTCTCTGGTATAATATCTTACTCATTTTTGTTAGTTTAAAAATTGCATGTTGGATCTATAACGTCTAGTTAAAATAAGTTATTTTTAATCAGAAATTATTTTGCAATATTGGAGAACATATTTGGAAAAGTACTATATAATTAAAACCTATTCTTGTTCCCAATGAGATCAGTAGAAGCTTTGTTATTGATATGTGTGTAGTTACAATTTTGGTGTTATTCATAGAAGCAAATTTTACCCAAAGCCTTACTGAAACACAGTTTTTCCTTAATATCTGCTTGGAAATACTGTAATGTTTGTTTCCCATGTTGCTCTTCCACAGCTTGCATCTGACATGGAGAGACATGCAGCATCTGACAGTGCTCACCTCCAAGAGGAACCAGCTTCATGATGAGGTTCATAGGTGGCGTAGGAATGGCGTTGGGCTGGAGTTCAACCATTTGTTTGGCTATGGTGTCCTAGATGCAGGAGCAATGGTTAAGATGGCAAAAGACTGGAAGACTGTTCCTGAGAGATTCCATTGTGTTGGAGGGTCAATACAGGAACCTGAGTAAGTGAATAGTCTAGTGGATGTGTTTGGCTTCTTCCAGGCATCTGGGAGGCTGCAAGCATACAATTGCATTGACAAAGACTGTCAAAGAAGTTTAATGAAGTTTTTTGTTCTAAGTAACCCTAATGTTACCAGTAATAAGTTGAGAAAACATTTTTTATCAACAGTGCTTGATGAAACTACATGACCTTACAGTTCCTGGCTTGCTGGGGGAGTACATTCTGTAGCACATCCATATCCTCATTGCTAGTGCCAGTAGTGTTAATAGCAACATCCATTTCTCCAGGGCACTCACAGGTATGTTTGTGCTAAAGTTTCTATGAATAAAGAGCCTATCCCCAAATGAAAATCTGAGAGACTGGCACTGTAAATTACATAAACTGCTGCCACATGAAATATATATCAGCCAGGTCATAGCTCATTGTGAGATTCTTCAGCAGGCAATTCTGTCTCCAGAAGACTCAAACAGTCATCTGCAGGTACCAGTGATATAGTTTGAACACTACAGCATTTAATTGTGCTTGTTTTGAGCTCTTATAATCTCTAATTGCAGGGTAGTCAGATTATTTTCTGATTTACCTTTATGTGCTAAAGTGAATGAGTTGACAAGGGAATGAATAAATACTAATTGACTACAACAGCTATAGTTTAATTTAAGTAATTGAAATACTAACCTAATAATGGTCTAAATTATATCTATACCATTTGAAATTTGACTTTCCAGTGCCATTTTTGAAGGCAACATTATTCTGTTGGAAAAAGAAAACAAACCAGGATGCTACTCTAGCACACAGCTCAGCCAGGCAAAGAATGAGTTTTTCTCCAACCTTCCAGACTGAATTTTCATGATCCAGGGTTCTACAGTTGAGGTCTGAGTTTTAATTTATTTGGCTGAATTATTAAAATGTGTACATAGATCTAATGTCAATATCCACCTGAGACGGACAAAGACTCTCTAACTTGTTAAGTTTAGAAAGTGTATGTTTATTTCAGCGCTGGGGAGCTGCAGGGATAGCTCCCAAATATACAGCTCTGGAATGACAATGCAACACAAGACTTATTTATCTATAGCAATAATGCATATTCAAAATACAGATACATAAGTGCTTCCCATTCCCCGCTTTGTATGGAAATTAGCAAAAAATCATTAAGCATGCACAATTCTTAAAATGGAATTTGTGTCGGTGGTCGTAAAATAGGTCTGAGGGCTGGTAATGAGGAAGTAATACTTGTCTTCCTCACTTTGACCTCCTTGCTTGTCTGGTTTTTGACAATACATTTGACCCTTGAAAACTCCCAAAGTTCTCTTCCATTGCTTTTGAATAGGTTGCATCTGGATAGAATTTATAAATGTCTAGATTCTCCTTTGAATTTCATTTTCTAAGATTATTAATTGACCATTTTAGACACAGCTGAATAAATTTCAAATAATCAGAGCTTATCCTTCATTTAATCATCAACTTCTTCCCAGCTAAGTTCTATATATTTTATTCTAGCTGATTTTAACAAAACTAACTTTTATTTAAAACTACTACATTTAAGTGTCAAAAATAAAGCCCTATGTTTCATGGCCTATGCATGCTCACAGGTAAAAACCAAATGAGAATACTGAAGCTAATTTAAAGATATCTCTAGTTTATTAAAAATTAAATGAAGACATTTTATCTTTGGGCAGCTCCATTTATTGAAATGGGGATCATCCTAGAGGAGAATATTTCTTTCTGTAGGCTGTAAGGGTGCCACCCTGACAATTGCCTGACATATCTGTATATTAACAGCACTGCTGTAGTATTTGTGTTCCCCAATGGAAATGTCACTGACAGGAGATAATAAGCATTATGAAGTGCAACATGTACATTTTTGAACTGCACTGTAAAAAGAAGCTAGCTAAGGCCCAGCATCTACAGAGATTACTTGGAAATGAAAACTACTCTGCACTTCTGCTGTGGATAATTGGGTTATTCTTTCAGTTTGGTTTGATGGAGCAACATTTTCTATACATAGTCTCTATATTTAAGTATAGATATTTGTATACATAAAACATGTATTTAGTATCGATTTATGAAGGTGAGTAGTTGATAAGGAGGTGTGATTCAGAGCAGCATTGTCACTTAAGCAAAAGGCCAGGAAATAATAAACAGACAGAATATATAGTGTGCTGAAAGCAATCAGTATTTAAAATAGAAGCACTTGTTAGCAATAGGAACTTTTACTGATGAGGGTTCTGGCTGGTTTAGGGAAATAGAATGTTTTAAGATGTTGTAGTTCATTAGCTGAGGAACAGGAGCACACAGGAACTCCCCCTGCTCATCTCTGACTAGGTACTATACATGCCGAAGTTGATATACTGTATATAATCTCCCACTGGGTACTATGCCATATGTACTATAAATACATACACGCATAAATTGGGCAGTGGCACATTTTAAGTCTGTGGAAGATCTGTCTTCTCTTCTGCTCCTTCCACCACCCCTGGTTCTTTTTGTTTTTTTGGAAAATTCACCTGGACTACAATAATTCATCTCGTGAAGCAGAGACTATTAGATCCTAATTAATAGGAAAGGGGGAAATAGAACAAGCCTTTTGTAATTCATGTTTTTAGAGGGCTGAGAGAACTTTTGCACTGCAGTACTTGAGAAGGTGGAGAGAAAAGCTTTTTGCAGCTGTCAAGCTGTCTGCAGAGCAGATGTCGTGGGAGCACATTGCCCTTGTTTCTTTGGGTTTTAGTGTTGACATGAAGGAAAGACTCACACTGTGATGTCCCTCCTCATGAACTGGAGGAGATAAAAAACACCACATATGTGGGAATGAAGCAGTGTTTGACAAAGCTTTATCCACCATGTAAGGAGGCTGTGAGACAACATGAATTCAGATCAAGTAGAGATTGAGGCTTCCTATGCAGAGAAACTGCAAGTACATGGCAAGTGAAGTTATAATCCTTCACCTCTGTCTGTATGTAGTGTATTTTTCTTGTGCTTTGGCACGTAAAGTAAGTATTTCAAGTGTATTAGATGCTCACATATTTTGGCTATATAATATTTATGTTATACCAACTTCTGCTCCATAATACTCAGAACAACACAGGTTTTTCAGTTTAAGGTAAGTGTTTAAATGCCTTGAGGATCTGGATCTGAATGACGTTTTACTCTGCAAGTACTTCCAAGAAGTTACGTAATACTCTATGAAAGGGGGACAGAGACAGGCCTGAGCCAGTTAGTGATGTTCTAAGCTGTAATGTCTGGAGCTCATCTCAAGAAAAAACGAATTCCTGGAAGTTAGGCTTGAAATAAATGCTTTCACTGGTCTCTAAAGAACACAGTATTTCATTAGCAGAGGGAAAAAGCTGGTACTGATTTCTTTTGAAAAGAAGGTATTCATTACCACAGCGTGGTCAATGTCCTTCATAAGACTCTCAATTTGACTGCAGAATTGAGGTCAGGGAGAAGCCACTGGAAGACAACATAATTAAAAGGGGACCAGAGTCTTTTGTGACTTAGTCCCTTTTTTAATGATTGCTATAATTCTCGGCTTTCAGTTATTTCTTTTAGATGGAGGAAGATGTCACACTGCTCACAGAACACTGATGAAGATGTTGAGCATTTTTATACTTACATGTATTTTGCCAGCCAGTTTCTGAGGCAGTGGGTAATTAAAGTTGCATCCTGACCCCAAGGGGTTTAGAAGGCACTTGACAGCCTCCGCTCTTGGGCCAGACAGCACTTTGGCAGCTCAGTAAACACATTCGACTTCTTTCCTTGGTGTATGTGCTCATGTACAGGAGCTGTTAGATAATAGAAATCTTCATGGAAAAGTATTTTTCAAATGAACCAACTCTGGGATCCCATGTTTGTGCTGGTTTCCAAAGCAGAACAAGGACCTGGGCTTTTATGTGACTGCACTGAAATTCTGTGCAATTGGTTACTCCAACACCAGAGAGCCATTTGCTGCTGTCATTTAAGGAAATTGACATGACTGACTTCTCATGGTTCTTTTACTGAGTATACACATTGTTATGCAATTACCCAATACAGGAGTGCTAAGTAAAGACAACCACTAATGTTAGTTCTTAAAAGAGCAGTATGTGCTTCTTAATTGTACCTCTTACCTCTCTCTTCGTGTAGGTGTACGTTTCATAATTATTTTCAAATTAAGGTTTTGGTATAATTTTCTAAAAAGAGAACATTCACTTTTTGGCTAAGTTTGCAACTATTATTTCCTTACGTTTTCATGTATTAATAAGGAAAATAATATGATTTTTCTCTGTGAGGAACCAAAACCCAGTACTTTCAGCATAAGCCATGTTGTGCTGTTTTAATTTGCTTAATTTTCTTTTGACCCACAGAAAGATACCACCAACTGGCAAACTGGTCCTCACACTGACAACTGACGCATGTGAGGGGAAGGAAAACTTTGTCCGATACCTTGAACATGTTCAGGCAGTTATAACTGTGAATTCCACTCGGCGGGGAGACCTCAACATCAACATGACCTCACCAATGGGAACAAAGTCCATTTTGCTGAGCCGGCGCCCCAGGGATGATGACTCCAAGGTGGGTTTTGACAAATGGCCTTTCATGACCACTCACACTTGGGGAGAAGACCCCCGAGGCACCTGGGCTCTGGAGATTGGGTTTGTCAGCAACCAGCCCCAGCAGGGTGTGCTGAAGGAGTGGACACTGATGCTGCACGGGACTCAGAGCGCACCATATATAGACCAAATAGTAAAAGATTATCAGTCCAAACTGGCTATGTCCAAGAAGGAAGAGCTGGAAGAAGAATTAGATGAAGCGGTGGAGAGAAGCCTGAAGAGTATACTGAGCAAGAACTAGTGCTGTGTTGCATGACAGTGTCTTTCCTTCCCCAGACCCCTCTGCTCACTGTTCTACTATCCAAACCTCTGTGTTAGATGTATTACAATGATTGTCTCTGTAGCCAAATTACCACCCTTTCTTGATTTTAAAGTCTTATATCTTGTCAGTAATTATTTTAATTGCCACTGAAGCAGACCATTTTTTAGCTCTAAACCACAAAGTATACTCCCACCAAATACTATGTACAGTTTGTGACTGTAAATGATGATTCTTCTTTTGCGTCATGCAAATAGGTAATGACCTGTAAAGAAGTTAATGTCTTTTCCCTTCATATTTTTGTGGTAGATGTTTGTATTAAAAAAAAAAAGAGTGAATTTTAACACTGGAAGTTGGTGATAACGAGCACATTTTAAAAAATGACATTGAGAGAGAGAATTACAAAGAGGTTGTCTGGAGTGGTCTTTAAACGTCTAACAGCTCCTTCTGCATCACTGACTTCAGTGGGACTTTCTCAATTGGGTTCAACCAAAGTAGCAGTAGACCCCACAAAAAGAAATAATCCAGAGATAAGGAAAATTCACCAATCCAGTTTGCAGAAATGCAATTATTTTGAGAGTTTTCTTTCATACTACCCACACAATTCAGCTACAGGATGGATCAACTGACATGCCATAAGGAAGGCAAAATGATGCCAAAGCTGGGTGGCAGGGAGAAGTGATTTGCAAACTTGGGTCAGGGCATTCTAGAAGCACAAGTCCCAGTTTTGCTGGAGTTTTTTAAATTCAGTTGTTTTAGAGTTCTTTTCCTGTGTTGATTTTTTTTGTTTTGCAATTTTGGCAATTTAAATCAATTTGCCATCTTACAGCAGAACAAGCACACAGGGATGAGCTGTAGGATTCCCGGCAGCTTGTGTGCATCTGCTGGTTTCTCTACTGAGATGTTCTCAAGCACTGTAAAATGAGGCTGTGTCAGCATTACCAACCACAGACACCTGTTTTCTGGGTTTACAACCTAGCTGCCAGTAAACTGCTGTGGGAAAAACTTGAAGCACACAGTTTCAGTCCCAAAACAATTTTTAATTTAAATTTCTTAAACCTACATATTTGCTGGTATTGTGTTATACAAATATTTTTAAGGAGAAAAAAATACTGAAGTCATTAAAGTGTAATGCAAAGTTGGCCTTCTTGAGAAATAAAATGTAGTGCATTTGGGAATATTTGTTGGCATTGTTCTTTGCTGTTTAAAGTCAGTCCCACCTGGATTTTTTGGACATGAGTTAAAGTCCATCTCTCTCACCCTCAGAATATGCTCTAGCTATTGCTGCAAAATTTAACATTCTTCCTGGTGGAATTACTCATGGAAGCAACCACTACATGTTCTCAGGTGTGAGATCCCAAATTTAACCTTTGAATAATAAAGGGTCTTGATTCTGCAAATATTTAGGCACTTAACACTAAAGCCCATCAGTGGACCTACTCAAATGGTATTTTTAAGCAGGTATTTCAGATCTTTGCAGGATCCAAGATCTACATTTTAGCACTGACTAGTTTCAGAATTTTATTATGTATTTTTAAAATGCAGAGTATTAATCTAAGATGTTTTAATAAGAGTTGTCCTGGTTGATCCGGTGCATAGTAGTAAAACCAATAATAGTAATTCAGTAAGTCAATATTTATCTAACAAATGAAAAACATAACCCAAAGTTTCTATGGTGGATGTGTTACACTTAAGAATGTATAATCTATGCTGTTAATTCAAGTGAATATCCATCTTTTATTTTTCCATAAGAGGCCTACACTTTCCTTTTCCAAATGAAAAATAAACAGCTCAACCTACTCAAAGTCTATGCGAATTACACTCTAAAGCCAAGCCAAGCAGCCTCACTACTCACAGGTTCCTAACTGCGTGCAGCAGTCCCATCAGAGAAATTTACCATATATATATTTATGCATACACCTGTATGACTAAATACATACACACCTGTGGTATCGCTCTCTCTGTGTATATATATACATATATATTACATACGATATATATATTCAGAGTACGTTACATATATTTGCATATAAATTTGTCTAGAATTACCTATGGTATGTGAGGTATAATACACATACATCGTAACATTTTGTGTGTATGTGATCAAAGAAAGAGATTACTGAAGGTTTTTACAGGACTTCTAAAATGTGGAAAAGTTTTGGAATAAGAAAAGTCCGTGTGGAATCCTTAAATTAATATGTACATGACTCTCCATGGCATTCATGTAATTTTGCAGTTCGCTGTTCAATTATTAAATATCTTACAAAGCAGCAAAATAACTAGATGGCTGTCCATATTTTCACAATGCTGATATAATTTAGTAATTGAAAAATCACAATAATGAGTGATACACAGAAGTGGCAAGTTTTGATACATATATAAAATTACACGTATATACAATATATAGACCTCCTTCAAATTCTTGGGGATTTTTGCTTCAAGGATCACTGAAAAATGTGTCCAGTTAGACTGAGTTTTTATGGTATTGCTGATGGAAAATAAAGTTGATTTGCTAGTTTATAATAAAGAGGAAAATGAAGCTATGGTGCAAAACAGGTGAACCCTGTGATGATGTTTTGTAGTATCAGTAAAATAAAGAGCTGTTATAAACTGGCAGGTCCTATCATCATCGCCTATCTGCAGGTACACAGGAGGTCAAATGTTGGTCTCAGTGGGATGACTTCCTACTTCTCTGCTTTTTACACTGATAAAGAAATGTGCATCCTGCATATACTGGATATGGAGAAAATAAAGATGATGCTCAAAAAGAGTTGATGGCAACAGATTGAGAGTAAAGCGCTTTATGTTAACTGTGTGAAACTCTGGGACATACAAGATTGAAGCCACAGACTGGGAGGAGCTATTTTTATTTACATAGCACTATTTATGTGTTTCAAATCCATTGACTCCAAGGTCAGCTCTGCAAAGGTAGCAGCAGTACAGGTGCTGATCTGCTTTGGGAAGAGGATGATCAGCAATAGAGACTGTGACGATTTTGCACTGCAGCTCATTAGCAGCTCTGGTCCCAAGGAAATGCTACAGCAAATTTATTTTCCTGTGCTGTTTGGAGCACTTTGATTCAGATGAAACCCCCTCTTTCCCTTTCCATCTCTACTTCCCACCCATACCTTTTGGGTACTTTTAGCTCATGTGTTCCCATGGCAGAAACTATATTTCATTTTATATCTTATATCCATGTCTGCAGTAGTACAAGCTGGCAGGGAACCTCCTGATCTAGTTCTGGTTGCCTCAGAGGTGAAAATGTGCCTCTAGTAACCTGAGTCTCATTCCAGTCATTTGTTGAATAGATCCTTGCAAGTATTTCACCATTAAACCTGAGCATAAACACTTCATTGAGAATCTGTATTTAATGAAGAGGTTAGCCCCTGAATCATGAGATTTACTCTACACTTCAGCATGGTCACTATGAACCAGAGACTACTAGTGGTTTTCTATATAATTTTCATGCACATTTACAGAAAGATGCCTGTGACCTGTGGCCTTACTGGGCAACTGCAGTGTCTGTGGAAGGCAGGCCAGAGATTGTAGCAGAATTTAGCCCTCACCTCTCCTTGGTCCTTGACTTCTGCTGGTTGCTGCCCAGGCAATGCTTCCTTCAACAATAAATGCCATCAAACCCACTTTAGGAGCAGTTCTTACATCACACTGAGCTGCTGAGCAACAGTTACAGGCATCATAAACCAGGTCTGGGTCAGCACCCAGTGGTGACACCACAACACAAAAAAGTTTAAGGTGGTGGAGGTATTCACACAGTGGACACCTTGCCCAGGCTGTCCTGACATTGCCTCCTTACCACTGAATGAGGCTTTTTGTATTCTGAATATTGGGTCCACTGTATTGCAGTGAAATCAGATGGACTGGGAGAGGGGGAAGATTACCCATTTCCACCTAGGTAGTGCCTGAACCTGTTTACACCCTGTAATGTGACAGAATTATTAAGCAGCCTGCCTATTGCTGCAATGAGGATAGGGATTTTTTTTGAGTTTTTGTTCACCTTGCAGCAAACTCTCAGCAGCAGTTACTCTGAGCAGTTGCTCCCAGCTCACCAGAGCCCAGCCTGCATAGGCATTGATAAATTCCTTCTCTACAGTTATTTACACTGTTAATAAATTAAACTGAAAAGCAACACACTCTAGTAAGCCATGTCTAGTCCCATAGCATTCCAATAAAACAGCATTGACAGAAAGTCCTGACTAGAATTGTGACTGTGAGAGTCACCTGTCTCTGTGTCAAAGAATAAGGTGCCACTTTACCAGACATAACAGTCACAGAAGATCAGATGCTACACCTGTCCTGGACCTCATGAACGAAATAATCAAAACCAACATATTATTGAAGGAAAGTCTTGGGTGCTGTTTGGAGGTTCTGAAGCTCAGGCTTGTCAGCTCAAATGGCTTTTAGCCCTGCCTTGCTGCAGCTGACAGGAGTTAGCAGGCAGAAAGAAAAGGCACAACAATGCTGGAAGCTGAAACGAAAAAGAGAACTGGGATAGGATTGGACAAGAAACGTGTAGAGACTAATCTAGTATAGCCCTTCAGTAAGTCCTGGGCTTTAGTGGGATTATTTGTGTGCCTAGAGTCAAACTGAGGCCTAAATGGTGTATGAGCACTTCAGTAGAGCTCAGTATTTGCACACATACAGGTGAAAGATTTCCTTTCCCTGGTGTTTTTTTTTTTTGTTTGCATTTTTTTTGTGTTTTTTTGTTTTTGTTTTCGTGAGTTGAAGGTTTCTGGGAGCTGCAAGAGTCTGTTGCTGCTGCAACTGTTCCTTTTTGCTTCCCCAGGCGTGGGGAGGTGGAAAGGTACTACTTATTCCAACAGTCCTGTGGAGCTCCATGTGACTGCAAAGTGACAGGGCTGAGACAGGATCCTGTGGCAGTATTAAACTCTACAGTCCAAGGAAATACTTAACAAGAAAATACCTAAACACAGATTTGGCTGCAGTCTGCTCAAAAGCTTGTTGACATTCATAAGTACTTTAGTTGTGGTGGTGAAGGACAAATAGTAGCTTTTATAAGGGATATCTCCCTTCAGGGAGTTTTATTCTGAGAACATCTGCAGTAAGAGCTTATTTCAAATACAGGAAATTTGTCTTTATTTCCAAAAAGAAAGGTCTGCCAAGCTCATTGTTATTTAAAGACTGTGAAAGGGAGAGATGCAGAAGAGGTTATTTGACAGATATCTAGCCCTTTCCATGGAAGAACTCCTGCACACCAGTCAGGTGATGTTTAAAAGTAGGGACTATGAGTCAATGGTAAAGGCAAAATAAACCCACAGTGGGTATCTTCAGTAGAAGGCAAAACTTTTATTAAATTAACCAGATGTCACAAATTAACATTTGCAGTTGTCTCAGAGATGGGGGATTGTAGGGCAGTTATAGGAGCAGTAGAGGAATATGCAAATTTGTCCTGGATACTGTGGAAAGCCAGGCAGCTCTGTCATAATAACTTTCCATGTGTCCTATTCATGCAAATTGGGTACATAGGATGTGCCCTGGAGAGCACTAATGGTTGCACCAAAGATGAGCCTACATCAGACAGAACTGCCATCAAGGTTTCAATCTGTTCCATACCAAACAGCAAAAATCTCACTACTGTATCATTCGATCAGGAAAAAAACCCAGTCATTTAATAACTATGCCAGACAAGTCGACTATCGGGGGTATGTGTCACTTAAGAGCCTTTGTCACCTGGTTTCTTCTTGCTTGTCTTCTCTATCATTGTCTCAACAATCATTGCTGTCTCTTCATATGTCTGAATTCTGTCATCTGAGAACTTCTCAATGGACTCCACCACCTCTACCTTTTCATAGCTCATAGAGCCAGGTAAGGCTGCTTCCCTGAACAAAAGGCCCTGCTTATCTTCTCGCTCATATTCTGTCTCTCGAAGGAGTCCTGGCTCAGTTGGGCTTATTGGACCAGGGGAAGGAACTGTCTCAGGCTCAGAGATGTCCGGATACTTTGTGATTTGCTCAATTTTTCCTCTTGTTTTTTTCCCCCATTCAAGCATGTCTTCTTTTTCCTCCTCTCTCTGCTTGTCTGGGAGTTCAAACTCTTCTCTCCTCTCGCAGATTTCCCCTTTCTCTTTTTCTGCTGGTTCAGCAGATTCTGGCAGCTCTGGTATGGGCTCCACATCACCACCATTCATCACCTTCCCATTGCCAGTGGAAACTGTGATCCCTCCCCCAGCAGGGATAGAGGGGGCCAAGATGCATGGTTCTTCATAGCCTTCCTCCCCTGTCACCAGCACGTAACGCCCTTTGGGATGGGCATCAGACTTAACCTCTGGTCTCTTGTAGACTCTTATTTTCTCCCTCACAATGTTACACAATTTATCAAAGGCTTTACTTATCTGGGCTCCATCAGGTACATCCTCTGGGCCCATTTCTTTTTCATCAAATTCTGATCCTTCTTGCTCAGGTTCACACCTGACTGAGCCTTCATGCCTAAACTCCATCTGATCTTGGTCAAAACCTTCCAGAGTTCTTTCATACATTCTTTCAGGTGAGTGACTGTCGGTTATGTCTTTTGACATCAGCTCCTTTTTCCTGGCAATTTTCTTTGTCAGGGCTTTTTGTCTGGGCTTTACACTGGCAATGTCTTGCATGGCCTGGGTGATATCTAAAGAAAAATCAAAGCAAAGGAAACAACAAACAGTGCTTGAAGACAGTCACTGCAAATTCTAGAGCTGCCTCTTGCCCTCACTACTGCAGGTGGAGAGCCTCTGTATCCCAGGGGGGCTAAAAGTGAGCCAGGCACCTCCACTCCTGGCAGTTTGGGGTATGGGCAGATGCTGAGAGTAATGTCAGGAGAGAACAGCTGGTGGTCACAGAGCTGAGAAGCCACCCACCCACGACGGCATTACTCAGACACTGACACTGAGCTCTGGGAACACCCTGCCCACAGGCCGGTTCTGATCTCCTGGGCAATCAGTAGCCACAGATCCCATGACAGCCTAGCAGCAGCAGGAGCATAGGCAGGCTACTGATTTCCACGGCATGAGCAGCTAGAGCAGAGGAGGCAGGGGTTAGTACTGGTAATTACAAGATCATGGGGACAGACAGATATTAACACGCTTTTCCTAAGGCAGCTGTTCTGTCCCCTGCCACAGCACAGTAACACACATGAAATGCCCTGCTTGTCATACAGGAGAAAGCAGAGGTGTGTCTAGAGACTGGCCAAATCCTCAGCAGGTATAAAACACCACTTTGCATGACAGAAGTTATTTACAGCTGCTGAGGATCTGGCCTCAGGCACTACGGACCCATTTAATATAAAAATGCTACAGTTCACACAGCAGTTAGAAAAAATTACAGCTGCATTCCAAAAAAGTCCCTCATACGGTGGTTTCTCTTCATTCTCAAGGCAGTTTGTTATTATATATTATTTGGGGCTACTGGGCCCCAGATTTAAGTCATCCCATATGTTAGAACCTACCACATCAACTCCTTTGTTAAGAGCAGTCTTTCTCATTTAGCCTTGGCTATTTCCTTGTCACCAGGTTTACAAGCATCCTAATTCTAACTAGCCAACATACAACATAGAAGAAACATAATTCATAGGAAAACAGGCCTCAAAAAGGGCCTTCTGCCTGCCTGTGGCACTCAACATGTCTTGGTGTTCTTTTCACTTCACTGAAGTGCAAACAAACAACTCACAATGAGTCAGCACAAAACCTGCAGCTCTTTCCATCATTTCATGTGCCTTTTGACTTCACTCTTTTGATTTGCCTAAGTAGTAAACTGTAGAAATTAACAAAGAAACATTTTTGCTTGTGGTTTTGTCCTTTGACAAGTTGTCTCAAGACCAGCTGAGCTAAGCTGAAATGGTTGCATTTACAAGCCTGTAGTCAGGCTGTCACAACTGGTGGCCATATTGAAGACAAATGGACAAACAGCTTAAAATAAAATGATGCTGCTCTTGACAGACACAGAAAGACACATCACAGGTTTACCTCTTCCCCTTGAAGCCTGAGGCTGGACAGGTCTGTATATCTGTGTGAAGAGTGTGACGGGGGTTCCTGCTATAGCAGAGTTTAACCTGTGGAGAATATGCACATCCATCAGTTCTCTCCCCACCATTTTCAGTGAAACCAAGTGAAATTATGCAAAATGAAGCACAGATGTTGAAGAAATGTACTTCTCTATGGTGAGGAGTCAAAAAGAATGACAGGAACCTATTTCTTGTCTGGGGAAAATCAAGACAGCCATAGCACCTTCACAGGAGTGAGGCTGGCTTCTGCCAGCAGGAGACATGGGATACTCCATTAGGTAAGGTACACCAGTGATTACAATATGTAGCAACAACTTTGTATTTACCATGGCACTTTGAAATGATGGGAAGGTTTTAGATGGGGAAACAGTCAATCCAAGCCTACCAGAGGCCAACAAGAACCTCTGAAAATGCATTTTTACCATGGTAAAATGGGAAATTTGGAGCAGTCTTCCTTGGAAAACATTTGAGCAGTCAGTAGTATTAAGGGTTAAAAACTAAAATTGAGAGGCTGGCCTATTGCAAAACAGTTACTGTATCTTTGGCCTCTCAAGTCTGCTCTGCTGGAATTTGACATATTTTATCCTGTCAGAGACCCTGTGTCAATAGGATTTTTGGCATTGAGAAATACCCTGTTAACACACTTCTAACTAGAACTCAGTGTCCAAAATAAGACCATGACAATTAATTAAATACCCATTTCCCACATGTAGGATGGACTATTTAGTGAGTGTCGTTCCCCTGCATCTTCTGGACAGACTGGAGCAGTGGTTTGGGTGCCCAGAGGTCTGGCTCTGCTGCTGTCAAAGATCCTTTTCTCCATTGTGGCTGATGGTTGACATTAGAGGGAGACAGTGCTTCTCTGTAGGTTTAAGCATGATCCAAATCCCTGCCATTTCTTGTATTTTTCCTCTTTCTCCTCATACCTGAAGAATGGCTTTGCTATGAAGAGTGCTTTGCTTTACAGAACATTTGCTTCATCTGCACCCTCTAAAAATCAACCTGCTGGTAATATTGAGCAAGTGTCACCAATACCCGGTCTGGGGAGAGGATGTTCAGATTGCTTTTGTGTGCTCATGATCTCTGTACACTGATGCCAGGACAGCATATGGAAAGGAGACTGCATGGACATGACCCTTTCCTTGGCAGAAGTTTGACAAGATGTTGCATCTATTTAGATTTCTGTCCCTGGATATCTACCAGTGAAAGGTGTGAAAATGCTATATCTTTGGGTGAATCAAATATCCTTAAACATACATTTTTCAAAGGAGATAAAAGAGATCACTGGCCCCTTTGCGACTGCCCAGAAATCCAGCCTTACCGGCTGTCCTCATTCTCGATGATCCGTTTGTACCGTTCCAGCTCATTCTCCAGGGACTGCTGGTAGATCACCAGCTGGCGACAGTCAGTGGTGTACTTCTCCAAGATCCTCTCAGCCTCCTCTATCCCCTTCCTAAGGTTTTCAATCTGCTCATTGTAAAGCTGAATTTCATCGTCATAACTCTCCTGGGTGTTTTTAATTGCTTGCTCCAGCATGGTTGTCTGGTAAATAAAATTGGTGGTGAAAGAAGCAGCTTTGAAACATTCACCATCTCCATCTTTTAAGCATAATGAAAGGCAAGTAATGATTTATTACAGTATGATGCTGCACTGCTGAAACACAGGAGCAATTTCACTACCTTTGTTCAGTTATTCAAAAACAGTAACTCCTACAAGGGCAGCAAAAGTTCTTAACTAGGAAGATGTGCTCAGGAAATACCCGCTCCTCTTTTTCTGTGGTCTGCAGACAGGGCAAATAAGACCAAAGGTTTCATTTTAAATAAATAGTTCTTATTTTGAATTCAATTCCTCGGCCTTTTTACTTCAACGATAACACCAACGAGCACATCAACCAGGAGGTGGCGATGGTTGCCTTCCAAAAACAAGGGCCGAGCTTCAAGTGGAATATTTCACCCTGTAACTCTGCACTCACTTCCTTCTGCTATTTTTAGCTACTTATTATAGTTCTTTTATCACTTTTTTTTTTAACTACATTTCAAAGAGATGAACTCACAAAAAGCTTATCGGGCAATAAGTGACTTTCTTTATAACCGATTTCTTTAACAACTGATTAATTTCCAAATGTTTCAGGCAAGATGAAAAACCCCCCAGGTTTTAAGAGCCTAAATACAGAAGTGATGTCCTTTGGCATTGGTTTGGTTATGTTGTAGTGTATGAGTGGACTGAGACTCCTTTCTGTTCACTGCTCATGAGGTGGGGTCCATGACATCTCAACCACAGGGCTATCAGGTTCAGAAACAGGAAAGCAAAGGAACTTGATGACAACTCAGTCATCAGATCCAGCCTTCACCATCACAAGTAACTGTGTTACTGACCTTTATTCATAAAGCTATTTCACTCTTTTAATCTCCAGGCACAAGAATGAATGCATGAATAATCTTTTTCTAAGTGGGGTGGGAAGATTTGATCTTGAAAGCAGCATGATTAATTCCCCAAAGACTGCCTCTCTCCATCTGCCAGCAAAAGGCTGATTTTCTCCCCCTTTTCTTTCTATATTAATTCACTGTCTCATCCCTATATTGATTCTTGTCCATCCCGGAGTGTATTTGTCCTTTCCACCAGAGCATCAGACGTGAGAAAACGACCCAGGAAAATACATTGTCCTGACCCTAATGAAAGAAGTTATGCTCAGGAAGTTATGAGCTGCTGCTATGGCTGTCCAAAGGACCCCAAAATCCCACCAAAAGATGTTTTATGTCAATATGTCATTCCTCTCACCTAGATGGACAACTTAAGACACAAAGAAATCTGTATTTGGAGTCATTCTCCACCCCATCTCCTAAAAAATATTCAACTGCATGGCGGTAGAGATGCCATTGGCAACTATTTGCATTTCCACTGCAGCCTTCAGCTGCTCCTCCACCTCCTGCCACCCTCAGCCCTGCACTGCACTCATGTTTGCAGGCACTGGCTGGAGACAGAAGGTTGATTTAGGGCAGGTTTGGCTGGGAGATAGGCAAGGACAACTAGTCAAAGTCTTGGCCAGACATTTTCTGCAAATCAGGGCTTGGCAAAAAGCATATAGTTTTTCCTGCTGTTAGTGTCTAAGCACGGGAGTGATGCTGGCTTAATACTTAGTAGTGACAGGGATGAAGGCAGAAAGCCAAATGTATCTCAACAGCCCTCTCAGTTTTGCTCGCCAAATCTGTCCAGTCCTTCTCACAGCAAGCTCATCATTGGATGTGGCAGTCATAGAAAGGATTGGACAGAGCCCTGGGGGTCCCCCATCACTTTTCATGGAGCCAATTTCCAGCCAGAGCTCAGCAGGCAAGAAAGTCATAGGAGCCCTGTGGGAATTTTTCATCCACCATTTCCTGCTAATTCTGTCCTGCAGGAATCCAGTTGCACTGTGGAAACCTTCCCTCATCAGCCACTCTGATAAGCAAAGACAGCTTCATTACACTTAGGATACCTACAGCCCTCCCTGGCCATCTAAACCTGACAATTTGTACCATTGAGAGAATGGGAATGAAATGGCCAAAGAAGATGATGGAAATCTAAAAGAAAAACACACTTCCAAGTCCACCAAGTTAACACAACCATGTTAAAGCCATGTTAGAGGTTTTACCATGTGACCATAAAAAAAGCAGTTCATGAGCAACATGGTTGTGTGTATGGCTAGTTATTATAATACCTCTGTCTGCAGCTTGTATTTCTGTGCCTGTAGCTGGCAGAGGATGCTCTTGTATTCCTCCAGCTGGCTCTGCAGAACAGGGATCCTCCTCTCTGCTATCAGTCTTTCCTAGTTGGAAGAAAACAATGTGAGTACAGGAAAGTATGTTTCACTCCCAAAAAGAGCCAAAAGAAATTCCTCTACTGGAAATAAACTGCAAAGACAAAAAGAAAATGGCAAAAGACAGATGAAAAGATGGTACTGAACCTCGAGTCAAATTCTGTTGCAGGGTGGCATAGCTTCAAGAACAAAGATGTCATATGGCAGGGCTGTTAACAGTACAGCTTAGACCCTGTAGATACACCTGTTGACATCTTCTTCCAAGTAATGAATGTTCCTGGCGTAGCCACTAATACAGGTGGAAATCAGCAAGTTTTCATATAGTCTGTATCAATTAATTTGATTTAAATTTTCATCACATCTCACCCCTTCAGGATAAGATTTCCTTTCTTTTCAACTACTCGTATATCCTGCCAGCTCCTCCTCAGACAAGAAGCATGACTGCTTCAACTACCTTTGAACCACACATTTTTGGGGCTAATATGTATGCTGGAGTGCACCTGACAAAGGTAATTTCTCTTCTTGATTGTTACAGTTTTTCAAAGCTACAGTTAATTTTTTTCTACTACATTCGCTATTCAGTACTTACTCATTGTTTTGACAGTTTTCGCCAAACCTTGGATCTGGAGTTAAAGGATCTGGGACACTTCAGGGGTAAACAATATCTCTTTCTTACTTAGACCTGCATGCATTTCCCAACAGCAATACTTGCCTCACATATGCCAGTAGTTATTGGGGACACACGAGGAGTTGTCTGGATGATCTGCTGCAAGACATTGACATAGGTCTGGATTTCCATAAGGTTCTGTGATGAGGTAAAAACATTTTCATTAGAAAATGCCAGAGTAAAGTAGTAATTTGCATGTACTCCTGGGGCTTATTTCTAGATATGTGATGCTTTTAGCATATAAAAGTCCAATTCCTTTTCAGAGTTGTATTTGGAATGCAATTTTATACCTGTTTTTGAGTGCAGAAATGCTAACAGTCTCATCATACTGAGGGTATATTTCAGACTTCTGGCTAAGGACTATACACTTCTTAGTCCTAATTAAAGATTTCATGATTTCCAATTTCATAGGAGATTTTCAAAATGAGAACCACAAATACCTTCGAATGTGGCCTGAACAAAAAGAGTCACTTTTTTCAAAAACAGCAAAGATGGGACAATGGTCTGATCCCAAGACTCACAGTTCTCCCAGGAAGAAGGCAACTTATGTTAAAGTCAGCTGCAGTGGAATCATACATCCACAAGCGTATGTCTGTTGATTAACTGGAGTGCCCTGTCCCAAAAAATTGGGTGATGAAAGCAACAGCTTCCGTAGTGTGAAATACAAAACAGCTTGATCAGCACTTTGAGTTGAACTATGATGCCAGGTTGACAAATTCAAGACTGTCCTATAGTTGTAGTGAAGTGTATTTGGGTGCTGGAAACCATCCAACTGTTGTGCCCACTGAAAATAAATAGGGCTTTATGCACCCACTTGTTGGAGTGAAAGCCCCTCTGGACTCAGGCCCAGAGGAAAGCCAAAGCACAGGGATTGAATTAAAACCTTTGGATAAGCTGAGATACATGAAGTCACACCAAACTGAAATAGAAATATAGATTTTTAATTTCTAGTAGAAATGTATGCTAAGTGCTTTAAACATTGAAAAGCTGCAGCAGAGACCTTAAACACAATCCTTGCTGCAGCACAGTAAGAACAGAATTTCTTTATTTTAGACAAAATATAGATAGAACTATACTGTTCACATTTTAGATAGAATGTTCACATAAACAATAAGAGCTGATATAAATTGTATACGCATCTCTGTGTAATGCTTATGTAATACTTGTGTAAGGCCTATGGCTGTTAGAATTAGACCAGGATAGGTTAAGAAAAGACAAACTAGAATCATGTGTTAATCTTATTGGTTAATTAACAAATATGGTCCATACTTCCCTAAGAAAAGTTATTAATTGCAATTAGAAAAAGTAGCCTGGTGGCCCCTGCTCTTTCTGCCTATTGTTTGCCTGCTGCTGCTGTTGCTGCTTGGCCTTATCATGTATCCCCTTTGAACTCTGCTTTTGGAAAACTATGAGACTATGAAATAAAGAACTTAGCAGTACAGCAGCCTCCTTTGCTCTTTCACTCTGATCTGAAAGGAAGGGTATCCCATCAAAAGCTCAACACCCACCAAAACACAAATGGGATTTCCTTTAATTTGCCACCATGTGATCATGGAGAAGGGCAAAGTTCCACATCTATCTCTACAGGGAAGACAGCAGTTACCTTCTTGTATCTGTCCTTTGTGGCATTAATGTCATCCTGCAGGAACTGGGACTCAATCTGCAGCTCCAGGTTGCACAGCAAGGCTTCATCAGCTTCCTGCAATGCAGAGACATGTGGCATGGTAGTATGTGGGGTTGGAGTGCCAAACCCACAGCAGTCCCACAGGCACTGCATGAGCCACCCTGCATGCTGAGCAGCCTGCTTGGAGTGCTAGAGCCTACTGGGAGATACAGAAGCATCATGAAAACAACAAACAAGAAGCATGTTATTTACCACATTCTGCACAAATGTAATTTACAATACAGTTTGGCACTGGCACTGTAAAAATAATGCTGAGGGCCAAGTAGTAGATGTTTGAAATACCAGATTTTGATGTTAAAATCTTGAAATGGTGGATGAGTCTAAAACAAATGATATCAGCAGACGAAGGCATTGATTTCTCTAGTGTCATGAGAAGATCTGAGGTATCCTGATGCTTTTTTAAGATCCCCAGTAAAAAAGTACTTATAAAAACCCAGGATGGTCCAAAGTATTTACACTCTCTTTGGTATGTTCTCAAATGCCACAAATGTTTGTCAATTTGGAGCTATTTCTGGAAATAAAAATGAAAGCTGACCAAGTTTAGAAAAAGTCACCTTGCTGCAGAAGTTTATAATACTTTGGGATTGCGAGGACAAAACTTCCTGACATCTAATTAGTCCAGAGAAAAATTGTGTATCTAGTAACCATGATCTCAGAGTACCTAGGTATGAGTGGCGTTGGTCTTTAAATCTAATGAGATCTCTATTTTTGTTCAAAGGCCTAATTTAGATTTTTCCTATCTTATGTTATTTAACACAAACCCTGGAATTTAGAATAATTTCCATGGAACTTGGCAATATATTTTACAAACATGTAAAAGTAATGATAAGTTTCATTTTTCTATTTAATGCATAATTTCTTTATTAGGTTTGGCATTAACTACGACTGTAAAACATAATTTTTGAGAAAGCATCTTAAAAGACTTTAACTGAATCTTCCTTGCAACTCTACAAAACTTACAAGTTCCTCCACCAGTTTTCAATTTGCCTCAAGAAAGTCTGGATTTCTGCATTTAGCTCAAAGAATAAAAAAAGTAGTATTTAAAGGTGTCTTTTTCAAATGACCCATGTGCCATTAGCATCTGTAAAAATACCTTTGTGAGTGGATCATGGGTTGCAAACAAACCATTGAAATCTGTGGGTGCAGCATATGACTGGTAGAAAGGGATTTTTCCTTTTGCAAGTGTACAGCACATGCTATTCCAAAAATGTGTAGATGTTGGCTGTCTCATTGTGCTACTAAGCCTCCCAGGCAGTGAACTCTCCAGTGGGCTCTGCTTTGTGAGCCAGGGGCTGATTCAGACATATCCAGCCCAGCACATTCAGAGCAAGCCATCAGGAATGCCCGCTGCTTTTCTGCACTCCTCTCCCCTCCTATTGAGAGGAAGATCAGCAGGACAATGGCCATGTTGGGAGGTTTGGGAGGGAGCCAAAAAAAGCCCCCAGGCACCTGGATAATACCTATAAGCAAATATTTCTGCATGTGATAAACAAAAGCAGTTTTCAGCTTTCCAAATGTTCCTTTAAAAGGGAAAAATACTTCTGCTTTTATTCCATGTTTTCAAAGAGACCAGCTTCCTTGATGGAGCTGTGTTTCAGAACAGTGCAGTCTACATATTTTCTTTTGAACTTTGCAGTATTTGCTAATCACTCAACTTCTGAAAAGCCATTCTGCTTTATATGATGATTCCAGAACACTGATCCGTGTGCTGAAGCACTATTTTCATTTACTGTGGAAGAGAAATTCCTTAGATCTCTCCAGAACCAGTGTTTTCCCAGCTGTCAGAAAATAATGAATTTGCACCTGCACATGCATGTTTTCAGGCTATATCTTGGGCCCTGTACAGAAAACCAGCTGTATTCCCTCCAGTACTTGGTGCTCCAGTGCAAGGAGCTGCTACAACAGGGGTGGCCAGGGACATTCTGGGATAAAAAACACCCTTGTGCCCTTTTGTGAGCTGTGCCTCAGGTTGGTGAATCAATTCACTTTTCTTTAGCTACAGATTGGTTGAGGGGAACTGTGAAGACAACACTTACCAGCTCCAACAACGCCTTACACAAGATTTACCTTCACAAAGTTTTTTTAAGGGCTTGCAGGGTGTCCAAGAGCCTTGCTACCACACTGGAAAACAGAACTGATGCAGGATGTCAAGAGCTCACTGGAGACAAAAATGCTAAAATGCACTTTCTGTCTTTTTTTAACAAAAAATATGCATATCATTGGTGTGGCAATGCTCCATCAGAGCAGGTCCTGCCATTTGTAGCAAGGAAATAAAAGAATAATCTCTATTTAATCCACCTGTAATTGTTTCCCAATACAGAAGATGAAGGATAGCCTGTGCAAAATAGAACTGGGGAAAGATACAATACTACATTCTTCACCCAGACGAAGGCTACCAGCAAGAGAAGATGAATCAGGATTTTTCAGTTTCACAGACCTGGTTTGGAAACTTCCAAAATACTTTAGCCAACTTTTATCTTTTTCTGAGCTTTATATTATACTAAATGTTGTTATTTTTATTATTTCTTTTCCATGGTATTAGTTTAATAAAGTGTAGCTTGAAAAAAAATGAACAAACCAGGAGAGTTGGGGCATTTCTTTTATTTGGAAACCTAATGGGAAGCTGAGGGTCTGTCCTTGGAAGGGTTAACCATATCTTGCAAAGGACTAAGGAGCTTTGAGACACTCCAGGCTTCAAAACATGGACTTAATCAGCAATTTTTCATGGCATGATTATCACTACTGATTGTATTTTAATACAGTAGCTGTATTTAAAAAGTGTGGGGAAAAGGTACACACACACAGAGGCTCAGACACTTAGACAAGGCTTAGGGATAGGGAGGAAGGACAAGAGCATAATAACAGGAAATGCCTTGCTCTGACATTTTATCTACCCACTGTTTTTTCAAAGCAGCTCGCTGTAGTAAATGAAACCAAAGGAAAAAATTACAGACCTTTCCCTTGGCATTTACCCAGACTTACTTTATTAAGGCGCTCCAGGGTTTCTTTTAGCCTCTGCTGATATTCACGTTCGTTTCTATACCTGCAAGTAGAAAAAAGGAGCTAAAATTCAGTGGTTCCTCCTTCTGCAAACTGTATTTTTATCTGCGCTGTTGTGCACAAGATATGCTTTACACTGAAGGAGAATATGAATCTTGAAAGAGCCCAAAATATTTATTCATGCATGAGAATTAATTATTTTTTGGTCCCAGATGCTCAGAGTAATTTCAGAATTGCCTAAATTCTTGTCTTCAACTTATGTAACAGAATACAACAAAATGCCATATATTTGCTATCACTTTTTTACAGAAAGCCCAATAATAGATTAATTGCAATAAAAGCATACTCCATTGGTGTTGAACTACAGTGACAGCCATTATTCACTGGTTACTCTGTGAGGATTCACTACATTGGCACATGAACATTTAATTACATTGTTCTTGGTTTTTTATTCTACCTGCTGTTGTTCAATAAGCACTTTAATGACAGACACATTAAATACGAAGGCTGCAATTTCACATATTGCCTGTGTTTGAAAGATGTTGCATTAGGATGCTTAGATGGATCCAGCTTTGTGTCCCCTTTAATGGTAATTCGCATTTTAGCTTGGTCAAAACAACATGTAAGCCTTAGTAAGGACTGCATTTAACCAACTACTCTTATGCTTTTATAAAATGTCCACAAGTGCATAATGTGCATGTTCCTGGTGCTGAGATGGATGTATAATGTGTTTATCTTTGGTTTGATGAAACAGCACATATTCTTTAAGAACTAGGGCTCCACATTTGTATGTAAGTAGAATTATCTTCTAGAAAACCCTTGTTAGCCACAGAGTACAAAACTTGGTTGTTGGTTATTGTCATTGACTCCCTTAAGTAAACTGCACATAAAATGTGTAACAGTAGATGTGGTTTAATGAGACTCCATTAAAAAACAAACAAAGAAACAAACAAAAGAACCCCTGAAAAACAACCAGTCAGAAGCAATTTAGCAATACAAGGCAATGAGACTTTGCCATCAGTACTGAACAAGTGGCTCACCAAACTCCAACAGCAGCAGAAATACAGTCCTAACCCTTTAAGTTTAACACTATATTTTCCCTAAAATAATAGACGTACGAAGATATAAAAAGCTGTCATTATCTTACTTTCTACAAGAAACACTCATGATGCGTGGCAAGTCAGCTCTGGTGGTAATGGTCCTTCATTTGCAGTAGAAGCAATGGACACCAACACAAGCTGAAATTCAGAATTGAACATAAGTCCCTGTCTGTCTTCTGAAATCATTGATCCAGCCCAGATGTGCTGGTGATATCAAAGGGACTTGCTCCAGTCAACAGAGAACTTGACAGTTCCTGGACTGAACATATCAAGGATCAAGTTATAATGATCATGTCAACCTCGGTTCTTTTTTTGTCTCCTGAAGGATGAACAACCAATGTTATTCTCATCTCTTTCAACTCATACTGGAAAGCTGAATGGATGATGTCACTGACAAACTCACTAGGACCACAAAGGAAGAACTTGGCAGAACAAGGAAATGGACTTAACCCAGTGCTCTGGTTTTCCAACTTCTCCTTCTGAAATGCCGTAATATTAGCAGGGGTGGTCACTAGTCTGTTTTCAATTCTTACATGAACAGCAAAGAAACAAGTGAAAATGATGAGGTTTTATTTGATTATCACTCCAACAACTTCTGATAAGACTAAAACAATGTCCTTTTTTGCCAAATAGCACTAACACCAGTTTCACTTCCAAGGATACAATATTTTTCAGCTTCAGAAGTGAGACTACCTTTGTTTCAGCTGTTTACCAAGTAGCTCACTTCCAACCAATTTTCTATCTATTTATATTTTTTTTGTATGTGCAGTTGACAGTAAACACTTTCATAACTTAGATACCTTCTGACAGCTGAGCAAGAATGAAGCAAATTGTGGCATCTTGTGCAATACACAGCTACATTAAAAGGCTGGTTTTATACTCACAGTAATATACAACCATCTGATGGAGTCAATGTCCAAACCTCAGCCTGAATGTAATTCAGATCTTCCTCACTGCTAGGTCCTCGCTCAAAATATTTTATAATGACTAAAACATTTAGCTACATTTTTCTTCAGTCTCAAATAAACCAAATATGTGCTGTGCCACACAGCCATAAATCCACCTGGCAGCCTTGAGAGAGTTAGTATTGTATGATTATCCTGTGAAGGAGAATTGCTTTCAAGTGATGCTCAATCTTCTCCAGAAAATCAATGCAAAAGGGCTATGGCCCTCTTCGAAAGGCTTCAGAGACCTCAGGATGCCTCTGTGCCTCCTGAAATGTATTTCTAAGTGCAACGGCTGACAAGCCATAATCCTGTTATTGTTTCAAAGCTGATTTTGATGTTTAGTAATTAGCTAGACATGTCCAAAAAAGGTGTTTATAGGTGGTTGCTGGTCAGACTTTCCTGGGGCTTAAGAGCCATGAAGTTAATTTTGCTTCATTTAAAAAACCAACAAAACACCAACCTTTTCACCTAGTCAGGTAGCTTTAGGTCTACTAGAAATATTTTTGAACTGTTGGGAAAAAAAAAAGGATGTTAACTGTGGTTTTTTGCATAGGGAAAAAGAAATGGAGGGGAGGGAGCTTCCAGGCTCAAAGAAAGCAGATCAGAGGATTAAAGGCTTCCATCATCTTTCTTTTTTTGGACCCTGCCTCTGCTGCAGTGCAAGGCCACGTTACAACCCATCCCAGTGATGGACAATTGGCCAGATACTCAGTTTGGTGTCAAACCTGAGCCTTTTATCTGAAGAACTATGGTCCCCCTCTGTTGAATCGTACTGAATTCTTCCACCTCTTGGCTACTATCTTGGTAATTTTCCCTTTCCCTGATGCACATCACTAACCTTCTCTCAGCAGAAACAGTAGCAATTTGGGTGCCAAGGAGAATGCAGATGATGAAACAGAGGTCCTACAAGCATGATGAATAGGCCACTAATGTTTGTCATTTAGTGTCATACCCTAAATGCTTGGATGTGCCCAGGAGAGCTGTGCTCTGGTGATTTATGAACAGATTCCACCTGTGTTATTAAGAAGACATTACTGAGCTGACAGCCAAAGGGCAAGATTCTGGCATTTTGGAGAGTGTGGAGGGCAGGCAAATGCTCCTTACCTCAGCTGCAGCAGGATAAAGTCCTTCCTATCACCAAGAATGCAGCAGCAGTGCCAAGACAATCCCTGCAGACCAGGCTGGAAGGCAGCTTTGCCAGTGGAGTCCCTGTATCCTAGCTATGGGGTTTTCCCACTTTTTTTTTTTTTTTGTTTTCTCACAGGTGTTGGGCCTCCACTGTGGCTGCAAAGGATGGCAGCTTATCAAAGTATCACCATGCAGTCCATCTTGGAGAACCCTGTGCCAATTACTGTGTCAAACAACTTCTTTGTATATTCAAAATTCACTGTATTGGATTGTATGTGCATGAATTTTTTAATGAAACAATTGATTAGTAAGACTTTTAATTTCTGAAGTTAATTCAACCCGTTCAGTCAAGGCCAATAAAATCTGGATTTCAGCATCTTTCCCAGTATTACGGAGAGAGAAATATACAGCCAGATGCAATGTTGCTATAACAGTGGTGGCCAATAAAGGTAGCATAATTAGTCTTTTTATGAGATGCATCCAAACCATTCTCAGCAATTTTTTTTTTTTTTTTTTTTTTTTTTTTTTTTGCAACTTCAAGAGAAAGAATTCACCTCTGGTACAGAGTGTGAACTAGTCATGTTAATAAGAAAAACTATGAATGTGACCATAGAGGATTCAAAAATAAATTTTAATATAAGTTATATCTTTTGATGCTTCATGAACATTTAATTGTACAGACACAGTAGTCTTAGGCCCCACTCTGTCTAAACGCAACTTTAAAAGGCCTATTTATATAACTGTAGCTTTAAAAACTTTACTTAGATATAAATCTATTTTCCAAATTGTGAAGGCAAGTGAAAGAATGTGTTGTAGAGTTTAAATTCTTTGCATCAGTGAAGGACACAGGCATATGTCAGTTAATTAAATCACAATGCTCGCCTCTAAGATATTTTGTTAATCCTAGTGCACCAAAAGCTTTATGGTTCAAGATGAAGCAAGAATCCCCCAGTGCCTGTTACCAGCTGAATGCAGACTCAGGGAGGAGAGTAGGTCTTCAGCACAGGAATGTTTTTGGTTTCAGCAGCCCCTAATAGGGCACAGAAAATTACTCCTCCCATATTTTGTTTAGAGAGCTTTATTTATAACTTTCAGGAGCTGAAATCAGAGCCATCAGGATGGCAGAGAACATGTTACCAGAGCACTGCCTTTTTTTAAAACCTGCAACTCAAAACCCAACCAAGACCCTGAAGAAATTTTCATGTCTGGCTCCTAGTCAAATTCAGCAGCTACCAAGAAAAAAAAAAACCCAACCCTCAAATTCCCTTTTTGATCTAAACCAATTAGTGCAATTAGGTTAAAAAGCAGCCACTGCCCTTCCATTGTCATGGCCCTGTGTATCTTTAATTTTTAAATTGCAATTTTTGTCCTGGATATAGCCAAAGTCTCCTTCAAAAGTTTCCTTCCAAAGTTTCCTTTTTACTTTTTCCTTTACAGCTGCTGAGTCAATCAGAATTTTACGACAAAGCACCATCCTTTCTTTTTCTGTGAAACCACTAATTACCACATTAGCAGGTCCTAAATCCTACTTTCTGAAAGCACAGCCCCTTTTCTGGGTATTTTCTCCTCCTCTGGATTTTCAGTGTATTATTCCCCACCTATTTACAGTTTGCATAAAGCAGCTCTAACTAAAGGAAATTACTTTGTGTCATATCACTATTCCTGTACTATTCACACAGATTTTTAACTAATATGCAGCTAGAAAACTAAGTACTACATTTAGTCAAATACTCATGGACACTGTGTAATAAAAACAAATGACCAAGTATCAGAGTCAACAGCTAAATTACAGCATTGACTAATAGTTGAATTTCCTGCTCATAAATATTGGAATACAAATCTGCCTAATCAGGTGCTTATTACCCACTGGCACTGAGTCAGGACATTGTGAACATCTGATTACAGGCAGCAATAAGCCACAGTGCACCTGGATGGGTTATTCTCTTCCGTCAAATGAGAGAGATCAGGGCTTTGCATTTTTATAAGTGTGCTGTAGCTCACAGCTCCCATGTGGCTGTTCATTTGGCAGTGTGTCAAATTTTCATGGGTGAAGTAGCCAGATAGATATTTTGGGGGCAAAAAATCCCTGACCAATAAGTAACAGAAGGATTAGACTCTTTCATCCTGTGAGCAGCCCTTTTATGAGCAATGCTCACCAACTCTTGTGTAATTAAGCCATGTGACCAAAATTGCCTGTTGCTGGAAGCAAGGCATCCATCTCCATCAGCATCTGAGGCTCCTGGTCTTTGAATTATGGCACCACAGAGGTTGAAGAGGTGAAGTTAGGGGAAGCCTCCTCTTATTGTTTTAGTGGCATGAGATGGAAATACAGGATGCAAGGAAGAAGAGGAGGGCAAATTTCACACACCAGGAACAAATGTATCTCCTTTCTTTTCATCTCACATCTGTAGTGGTTGGCACTGACTGGCCCAGGTGCTTCATAGAGGCTGTAAATAAGAGCTTCTCAGAGACATCCTGCCCAGTTTAGGAGATATTTGGCATTGTGTAACTCTGGGCTGATCAGACATCAGACTTACTTTGAGACACACAGTAGTGAAATATGTTATTTCCTCTTTGCAGCTCAGAGCACAGTTCTCCTAAAGCTAATGAACAACAGCAGCCAATGCATGCTAGGGCTGCTGCTGTGGAATGGAGAGGACATTTGCTCATCTAGGAGCAATGAGACCATAAAAGGAAGCGCTGCAGCTCCCTAAGTTCTGATACTTTACTTTTCACCATGGGCTTACAAGCCATCCCTCTTGACAAGTCTGATACACATGGAGAGGCATCACCCATGCACAAGAAGTAGCTGGTGACACCAAACCCATCCTTATTACAAAGGTTAACTATGGAAATGATACCACCCATCTTCCATGGATTGCAAGCCTTACTTGTTGCGGTACTCATCGAGCATGCGCTGGGCATCCTTTTCCTCCCGCTCCAGCTTGGCTCGGTCAGATGCCAGCTCCCGCATTCGCTGGCGGTTGAACTCGATCTGCCCAGCAAAGGCCTCGTCCAAGCCTACCAGCTCATCCATGCGCTGGAAGGTCTCCAGCTGCTTGCGCAGGATGGTGTTGCGTTGCTCCAGCACACGCGCCCGGTTGATGTAGCTGGCAAAGCGCTCGTTGAGCTCCTGCAGGTTCTCCAAGCCCCGGGCTTGGGCCAAACTGTCAAATTCTGGGGAGCCTCGCAGCTCATCGTAGGCATCTGACCGCTCGTACTTCTCCTTACGTACCTCACGGAGGAAGCTGCTCCTGTACATGGCTTCAGAGGGGCTGTGCAGTGCCGGGGTCCCCTCTTGTGTGCCTGCCTGTCTCTCCAGTTTGGATCTGAATTATGTTTGAGGGGTTTGGGGAGGAAGAACTGAACATAATCACCCCCCCAGATGATTAGGACTTGTCTCCAGGGTGGTTTGTGGCACTAAAGGCATCATCTGTGGCAGTGAACTAAATAAATCCCAATGGCCCCGCCTTGGAGCTGCCCATCCAGGCGTCAGCAGTTTGGAGGAGCAGTGGGCACAGAAGGGCTAGGGGCTTTTCTTTTCGAGCATTGCAATTGCGTACAGACAGAATAAAAGAGAGCAACGTCCAGCTTTCACCCGATGGATTAAAGCATTATCCATGGAAAACAAAACAAGTGCTTTGCAGTTTTGGAGGCTGAGCTCAAAGCCTTTCATGGCTGTGCTGGGGGGATAGCTTTGTCCCATGGGGTGTCCCCAGGGCTGTGCGCACAGGCCTTTTGCTGAGCCAGGATTTTGGTGCGAGTGGGTAGCAGCACTTGATTTTTGTTATTTAACAGTTTTGAGATCATTTAGAATGATGGGATGGAATATAAAAATTATTATGACTCCAGCTCCATGGACAGGATTTGGCTCATTCCAGGCTTCATATCAGGCTTTTCTGCAGGTTAATTCTATCTGGCATGAGAAGCACTCAAAGCAGCAATGGTACTAAAAGCCCTAGGTTTAACAAGGCTCCTTTGGGAAGCCACGTTCCTTGGGACAGCCAAAAGCCATATCATCTCATGAGTTGGCGGCCTTTCTATATTATCCCATGGGGAGCCACCATTCTTCCTTTACTTCCATCATAATGGAGTATTGTGTGCTGCCATTCCCTCAGAGGCTTTAATTTCCCCTCCATGCATCTCCTCTAGTATTTTTTCCTGTCTTTCATTTTTGAAAAATCCTTTTTCTTGGACCTGTTCTTCCCTAATCTACTTGCCCAGACAAAATGCCCAACACCAAGATAGTCAAATTTTGAGATCTCTCTTAATAATTCATAGAAAAGTCAATTTAACTTTTTAATGGTCATATCTTAAATGAATATTTAAATTACATGTATTTTGAAGCTCAGCAAAGCTCAGCTCACTGATAGCAAGCACAGAGGTGAAGAAAGCAGCTGGTGCTCAGGTGACTCTAAAGTTTGGATTCTCTGCTACTAAATCTGAATCAAAAGGGGGAAAAATTCATTAGACCTTTCCTTCATATTTCTTATTCTGCCTCAGATTATTTGGAAGTACAATGGGAAAAGATCAAATGATTTTTCAGGAAAAAGAAATTAGGCTGTGCACACAGACTGTGCAGCTCCATAGTCTGCTTCCAAACTATATAAATAGCAAAACAGGGTAGATCTTTCAGAAATTTCTGGGATTTTTATGAACCAGTGAATGAGAAACCACTGGTCTCCATGCTGCACAAATGTACCAGCATTTGCAGCTCTTTGGCTGGACCAGGCTGCTTACCCCAACAATGCAGCTAAGCTTTTTACAAAGTTACTCTTCCAGAAGAGATCAGAAAGTAGATTCTGCTGGATTGTGGGCAGTGTATTTTCATGGCAAAAGTTTTTATGGCTTTAGACAGACTTTCAGTACAATAATAGCCCATGTGAGTGCCATCTCTCTCTCAGTGGCTGGAAGAAGCACTGACTCCATACTGACCTTAACTCCTTAGGTAATAAAAGGACAGGCCTTTCAACATTTCATCATGTCCCTAAACTGAGTGGTCTGTCTGCAGGGGAATCCTTTCAGTCCCAGTTTTTGTTATTGAAATTTATCCCATGCTTTCTACCGGGAAAATCTGGATTAGGTATAGCATACTTTGCTATTACATGCATGTCTCTAAGGTGAGATCCCTGATTCCAAGACCTCATCTTGGGCAGTTTCCGCTGTCGACTTGCTACAGACACAGCTTTACCAGGGCCAAGGCAAGCTTACATGACTCAGGCTCTGTGTTAGTGAGTTTTTGAGATGGAGGTGACTTAAGGAATCACCCTGGCCTCCAGACAGCTTGTGAACAACCAAATAATAGAAATGATAGAATTGTTAAGTCTGGAAAAGACCTCTAAGAACCCAGCACTGGCATGTTCACCCTTAAACCATGTCCCCCAGCTGTCACATTCACTAGTTTTTTTACATTTCCAGGTATGGTGATTCCATCACTTGCCTGAGCAGACTGTTCCAATGCTTGACAACCCTTTCAGCAAATTTTTTTTCTTAATATCCAATCTAACCCTCCCATGGCACAACTTAAGGCCATTTCTTCTCATCCTGTCACTTGTTACTTGGGGGAAGAGACAAACCCCACCTCATTGCAACCTCCTTTCATATAGTTGTAGAGAGAGAAAAGATCTTCCTCAGGCCTACTTTTCTCCAGGCTAAACACTCCCAACTCCCTCAGCTCATCCTCATCAGACTTGTGCAGCAGACCCTCCAGCATCTCCATGTCCTTCTTGTAGTAAGGAGCCCAAAACTGAACACAAATGCAGGAAACTAGAATAAGACAGCCTAAAAGGAAAACCAGTTTGGAACAGATGGCAGCTGTTACTCTTTTCAAAAAGAAAGAATCAAAAACACCTCAGAAAAATCAATCTGCTTCTGTTATGCTCTGAATTATTTGGCTCATCTAATGGACCATCAAGGTGAATTTCCTACAAAAGGATCTTGTCCACTGTTTCCTATTTAGAGATGGCTCAAAGACTGAAAGGTTATCTATATTAATGAAATGCCTGACAAACTGCTTGAAATCTTTTTAGATTTGAATAAATGAGTGTGTATTGAAGAACACTTATAAAAGGAACACTTTTCATCCTAATGTCTGCAGTAAAAACAAGAACAAACATACAGAAAGAATTTGAACTTTCTTTCTTTGTCCCCAGATTATATGTGACTTCTTCCAATAACAAAATCTGAAGGCCGATTCTTTGCTGTTTAAATGAACTATATGATACATCACCATCACCCTAGAATGGGTGTTTACCTGCTGTGCTAGTTTGAAAAACAAACCAGTGGGAGGCACCAAGTCATAAATACAATTTAATAGGGAAATTAAAATAATAATTAAAAAACCAACAACAACAACAACAACAACAAAAAACATAAACAAAAAACCAGAAAACTCTGGTTCAAACTGACAGAGTCAGGATACAACCTGACACCCTCTTAGTCAGGGTGGTGGTAGCAGTCCAATAAGACGGTGGCTGCAGTTCTCCTGAAGTGGTGGATGTGGTTCTGCTGAAGTGGTGGTCCTGTAGAAGAGTCTGCTCCTCCTCAGAAGGTCTAGTGGTGGCTGTGTAGCTCCTGTCCTCTGGGAAATCCAGTGGAAAGGTGTGTCTGTGGTGTTCAGAGTCCCAGATTGTATCCAGGATGGAATGCTTGGTTCCTCCCTCTGGGTGGAGCATCTCACAATGGGATGATGAGCCATGAGGCAAGGCGTGGATGGCCTCACTAACAGGAGATATTCCAAAGGGAGTTAGTTATCTTTTGAGTCATGTGGCAGGACATTGATGGGCATCAGGAAGATAGTCCGGAGGGAGGAGGCAAGGAAACACTGCCCCACCTGGTTTCAGCAACTCATGAGGATGGTAATAGAATACACTGCAACCTAGGACACCTACTGCTGCACAGCTCAATAAACCTGTGGTACAAGAGGGTTGTTTGTTTCTTCTTTAATTGCTTGCATTGCTTTAAACTCCTTTGCAGACTAACTTGGCTATATCCCTTACACACAACATGAGTATATTTTGGCAGTGCCAATAAACCTGCTCGTACTCCTTACTGCTTGGCTAAGTCAATACAAGTTTCTCAAATTAAATAAAAATGCATAAAATAAATTTTAAAATGCCACAATCCAAAGGAACCTTATCTTTCTGATAGGAACTGGTCCAGCCCAAGCTGTGGATGGCCATGTTTTGCTAGCCATTGCTATGGGGCAACTATGGAGTTCCTGTATTCTCCCTATCCTGGGGGCTTCCAGCTCTGCTTAATTTCTCATGGCAAAAATTTTCTACATTGGTGGGTTGAGACAAGGTAAGAGCCAAACAGATCCTCCCCAGCAGTGTGCTCAGACTTTTCAAATTAATCCTCCAAGTTCAGTGTTTTCTCAGTAATAGTATGACAACCTGTTGGTACAACTATTCAGCTGCTATAAAATGATCACATCTACCAGCGCAGCCCAGCTGAAGCACTCAATTCACCCTTGCTGTCTTTTAAAGTTATTTTAGGCTTTATTCAGAGCCTGATGCTATATCCCAGGGTTTCCTGTTCCTGTACTCCAGAACAAAACTTCAGAGAAGTTTTGAAATGAGTCACAAGTGTTTCATGCTGACATCTCATAGATGGAAATTGAGGTTATTCTTCATTTTGAGAACTGATGCTCAAGAGCCATGTCCAAACACATAACATTACCTATGTGAAAAAACTGCTGGGAAGACATTCAAAGCAGAACCTTTTTGCGAATATGACTGATAAGAAAAATGAAATTAATTTGTGCTGATTAGCTTTAAGAAGACTCAAAGAACATATATTCACCCATGAAAGAGACCAGCACACTGAAAAAAATAGGTTGTTGGAGGCCAGGAGGTGGAGAATATTTCTTAACCTGATATACCTGATGTAAAGCCAGATGTCAGAAATCAGGAGGAGAATAGCTCTCTGCCTGGTCCAGATACTGGGGACCAGAAGGTGAGCAGCTCTCAACCTGATCCTGAGCCACCTGTTGAACCTGGCCCTGAGCCATCTGCAAAACCTGACCCTGAGTCAGCTTTAACATCTTCAGGCATAATTTATACCCCCCTGCACAGTTCCTTTTATAATCAACAGCTCTGGAATAAGCCCCAAACACTTCAGGAGACTTTACCATCTACTAAAGTCTGAGTTGGGACATAGAAATGGTGTACAAGTTCTCACAGGGCAAAAAGGTGAAGGTTTTTGAGATTGTTATTATAGTAAATTGATAAGAGAAAAGAATTAAGATGGTGGTGTGATGTAGTTAAAATTCCCTCTTTTCTTCTTCTTCCCATAATCCATGTTCTACTGTAAAATGATTGGCTAAATTCTACTGCAATTCTGGTGTTATGAATAGACGTGTTACATGGACATTGGCTTAAATCTATAAACAATAAATTACTTTAGATTTAGTATAAAAAAGGCTCAAGGAACGAGGTGCCATTAGACATACTCTCTCTGTTTTTCCTTGTTAGTTTTAGCTTGCACCTACTGCTTTGCTAGCTGTAATGCAGATAAGATAGAATAAACAACAAAGAACACCAGCATTCAGCTTCTTTGCTTTTTCTACCTGTGATACTAGCATGGACAAAATTCCTCATGTCAGACCTGATAACGAGGCCAGGATCGGACAGTTGGTGCGCCATGTGAGGATCGAACTCACAACCTTCAGAATATGAGACTGATCGGACAATAGGTCTTGTGTGTTTTTCCTCTTCCATGATCATAGTAAATAGGACAAGGAAAAATGACTTTAAACTGTGCAATATAAGCTATGAATGAGATATAAGACAAGTAGGCTGATTGTTCCTCTAATGGAGCAGAGGGAAGAAAATATAGCAAGATCGATCTGTCATTGGGCCACTTTAAAGATCAAACTAAGCAAACACCACCCAGGACTAAGGCATGGTTGATTCATTTTCCTTTATGAAAGAGAAGACTTTATTGCTGACTGTTTTACTGCTAAGAGTGTCAGAACACTGTTGAGGGATCCTTATTGGCCTCTTCTGTAGGGCCAGTAATGTTTTCAGGACAATGATTTCTGAGGTCCCTTCCAGTCCTGTGAGGTAAGTGTACTCCCACATCTTAAGCACCCTTACATGCAGTCTCTGAATTTGCTTTAGAAATTTTTATCTGGTGGGTGATGTCCATGTAGTGCATCACAGACGGATGCTGACTTGCACCCTGCTTCTCGGACTCTTTGCCCAGAGATATTCTTACCCCTCCAGGCAACATCAGGTCACCCGTCAGGGTCCAAAGGTGAGTTTTTCCTATAATGTTATGCAGATCTTCACAAAATAAGTGATTTGGTACCACCAGAGGGCTGTAGTCGTACAGCGGGAGCAGGCTGTGGGTTGGAGATTAATTACTATGTCAGTCTCTGAAACAAGCAACCCCGGAGATTCCTGCAGAGAATTTGCTCTGCTGTATGAAACAAGATGGATTTTGTCCTCATTGCAATAGAAGATGTGCTGCAAAATGCTGTTTCTTCTACTCAATGGGACCTAATCCTACTGGGATCAGGATGAGTCCCCTAACGGAGGTGAATGTGCTGATGTAAAGGTTACCTTGATCAGGACACATCTCCCACCAGACCACCCAAACAAATACCCCAGAGTAACAACAGCCCTAAGTGTGGAGAGATAGGGACATGCGTGCGGAAGATATCGGGCTGTAACGGTCAGCCAGGGCCCCCTCCCCTCTCGACCCCTGTCCGGGCACACCCAGCCGGATGGGAGCAGGAGGAAATGACACCGACTGCCCAAGCCATAAAAACCCCTTACAACCCCCCAATAAACACCATTGCTGTTCACCACACTGGTGTCTAAGAGCACATGGACTGAGAGGCCCAGGGATAGGGCTGCCGTGCTGGGCTCTGAACCAGGTCGCTGCTACACCTAAGACAGATCTCTTTCTAAGATCCCATCTTGAAATCAGGCCAGAAAAACGTCTGCTGCACACATCTGGTGATCAGTTGTGCTCTTCAGAGAGATGGGCATGGGATCAGGAATTAGAGTAAAGAAAGTGACATCGTTAATTTTCTGTAGTGATCATAAACAAAATTTAAATGGCAGAAAAATTTTGTCTGCTTTGTTCTGGCAAGTCTGTGATAGTAAGTAACTAAGTTTCCCAATTGCAGTGGTAGGCAGATAAGCTTTACCCAGTTAAGCTGAGATTTTTTTCCCTTTATTTTGGGCTATCGGCCAGAAGAAATGCCACTCAGTCCAAGGATCTAATGTGAAAATTGGGTAAATACTCAGGATTTTTCGTTTTAATTTTTTATTATCTTTTCTTTGTATCCACTTGGATTATTTTTTCCCTTTCTGAATAATTCACAAAGCAGCAAAAGACAAGGTATCAAAAATAAATGAGATCTCTGACAGCTGAAGGGTGGTTTAGAGTAACTCACACCCCTTGGGAAACAAGCAGAACTGAAGAAAGCAAGAAGTTTGAGCTAATTGCAGATAACATTCCTTTCAGCCCTCAATATTCCCTGACTTGGGGCACATGATGGCACTTATTCATACACCTCATTATTTAATAATATTGCTTATTTTTAAGAACAGAACATTTTGGAGATAGTCTGATATGTCTCTGTCACCCTGAAAATGCTCACAATTGAAATATGTATTTAGTCTTTGTAGAAATAACATTTGTTAACAAGTTGATTCAGAAGCTTCAAGTACTGGAAATATTTCCTTGGCACTTCAAACCACAAAAAATTCATTTGAACAATTCTCATTTTCTCAGAATGTCTTTGATGAATGAAATATTTCAGACCAAATTTTTTCATACAGCGTTAAGGTTTTTCCCAATTCTTTTTGAGTGAAAAACATAGTAATTAATATATACAATTTTGATGGGACCAATAATGTACTTCACAGCACATAAGAAAGAAAATAAAGACAGTTTTCTCACTGAAGATTTCATAATATGAGGAAAGAAAAGATATAGCATGTCTTATAAACCAAATGGTCTTTCCTTACATATAGGAAAAACAAAGTAGGAAGCTTTTTCTGAGAGGGTGTTTGATTTCCTGGGAGCAGAAAAAAAGTAGAAAGGCAGCTGAACTGAATCTGGGCTCCACCTGAGCCCTGTAGGCAATAATCTGAATTCCTGATACAGAACAAGGAAAACAGGAACCAGAGAAGAGGTGCAATTGCTGCTGGAAGAAATACCCCAAATAAATGAAGCAATAGAATTGGGAAAGGGAGACAAGAAGAGAATAAAAAAGGGGCAAAAGCATGTACTTAAATTTTTGTCTGGTATTCAACAGCTGTCCACATATGCCAAGCTGTCTGTTTGGGAAGCACTACTAATGGTGATACAGAGGAGGAGCTAGTGGCATTTCAGCATTGACAGTGGTGGGAGGACCAGCACAGCAAACAGGACAAGAAGCCTCCAGCAGACTGGGGAGAGAAATGGGAATGGCTCAGTGCGAAGGTCTTGTTAAGGACGGATGGCTGCCTTCACAGAGGAGGTTGAGTGAGACCACGAACCACAAATATACCCAGCACCTGCAAATCTAAAAATCTGACCCTGATCCTCACAGCTACCAAAGGCACCTGCCACCAAGGTTAAACTGGCATTCAGAGCTAATTAGCCCTTCCTGCTCCCACAAGCCAAAAAATGGAGCAAGAAGGGAGCCAGAAATGGGTATCTTTCCTCTGCAGTAGCACCAGAGTGCACACAGCATCTCCTCCCTGTCCTTGATGCCAGCAGGAAACTACAGTAAAATCCACATATCTGACAAATGACAATGTTTTTCCTAACAGCATCCACACAGGGGTGTATACTCACTTTGAGGAGCTACTGTCAGACACATCTCAGCAACGTTTCATCACAATACTGGACATTAATATATAGTCCCAAAATGAAATGAACCATTACACACACTCTGCAAAGACTGCAGATTCTAAACACATGCCATTTATTTTTATCCCCTCCCCTTTGCCTTGAATATCTAGCAAAGAACAGCTAAAATCTTGCCTTAAGTTCTCAGATAAAATGCTTGAATTCTCTCCAGCAGCAGATACATAAAAAAAGGTACTCGGCAGGGCTGATTTTTACTGGATCACATCTCCCGTGCAATGTCACAGGAATGAAGCAGACAGGTTCTAATTCAAAAGGCAATTTTAAAACCTGTTCTGTTTTTCTGGAAAATCACTCTGCTCTCAGAGCTGCCAAAGGCAGCCTAGCAATAAACAGACCTAGAGAAGGAGAAGTAAACAACAGAGAGTTTTATGTCTTGGGAGTAGGAAACAGAATTCACCGATTGCAACAAAACTGATCTATCAGAACTTTTTGAAAAAAAATTACACAAGGGTAGTGTTTCCTTCTCCTCTTTCCCTAATTTCACCATAAATGAAAGTGGAAATGTCACAGCATATAAGACATGTAACAAGATAAACTAAGAAATTCTGAATAAATGAGAGTTGAAAACAGAATTATCTCCCTTTCTGTTTGTACTGCTTTTCAGCTGTGCTTGCCATGAATCCCGTTAAACAGGAAACATTATATAGCACTTCGTTAGTTCTCCTTCACTAAAAGTTCAGGAAACAAAAAGATGATGTCTGTGACTTGAGGAGAAGACCTAAACAGTATTCTTCAGAAATTAAACCCTTGCTATGGTTGAAGAAACAGTCCATCTGTTCACTGCCATTGACATTGACTTACAATGTCAATGGCAATTGTCAATGTCCACCAAGCATCTTGCTATCATTGTTATGGTATAAGACTGGTTAGAGGACATGCACACTACAAATAAAGAAAGGAAATAGTCAGGTTAATGCATATAAGAGAAAAGACTGTTGTGAGGCATTTGAATCCCGTTACGGACCCCAGCCAAGTTGCCTTTAGCTAACACTATCCGAGACCTCAGGAATTCGTCAAGGTTAGAGAACTGTAAGCTGTTCTAAATTGGGAGAGAAGCAGTCTGAAGAACGAGATAACAGGACAGCAAGAAGGTAAACAAAGAGGGACTGCACCATCTCGGACTTGAACCAATCAGGGTCTCTGAAAGGTGCATGCAAGGCGCGTGGACAATACGAGCGACCCAATCGGGTCATGCGTGATCGCGTGAACTACAGTAGCAGAAGTGTATAAGAAAAGTGTAATGTAAACAATAAACGGCTCTCGTGTTAATCAAATTGGTTCGTAGTACGAGGGTTCCATGTGTCCACAAAAGACCAGCTATCATCATAAATGTAACATTTTCCATGTTACAAAGGTATTTGAGGAGTCTCATGTTCTAATCTCTGATTGCCTACATGAGGGAAAAGTTGGCCATAGGTGCAGCATCAATCACTGACATTCACGGATACTGAAGTGAAAAATGAGAGTCCTGTTTATTCCCAGCCTGTTTCTGAATGGTTTGTATGAAGAGCAGATCACCATGAAGGACTTGGGTGCCAATTTCAGATTTTGAATAATGGGGAATAATGGGATTAATGACAATCCCTGCTTGACTGGTCTCTGGGTATTTGAAGAGCAAGCTCCTAGACACCAACTGTTTCTTAAGCTCTCCAGCCACTCTTTCTTCCATATGAGTTATAAGGTCTTTCTGGCAGCTGAATCACTGGTGCAGAGCTTTTCTGGAATCCCCAAGCATCTCCAGGGAGACATGAAAACAAAACAAACACCCTGTTCACACATCTTCACAAAGGCAGCACAGCAGAAGTAGACTCAAAGGTGGGGTTTCACCCTTGTGTCCTCACCCTCAGCTGCTCTGTGCTGCTCTGCAAAGCTGTAATCACTCTTCTGCAATGCAGAGAGGAGTCACTTTTTGAGCTTATCAGTGCACTCACTTCTGAGCTGTACAGGCATTTGGAAGCAAGATGGTAAAGGAACAGCTCATCCAAAGACTACTTCATTACTCTGCCCAGTGATTGTTGCCTGCTCATTTCACAAATAAATGGCCTCTGGAGAGGGTAGTATAGCCTGCTATGAATCATCTGAACAACTCATTTTAAAACTCCTGTACTTTTCAAAGTGCTTGGTGGAAAACCTAGGAGTGGCACTTTTGTCTCTAGGTTCAGAAAAGTATTGGAAAATGCCTCTTCAAGGACATGCTCCTAATTAGCCTTTTAAATGATCTGCCTTTTATCCACTCTTATATCAATGCTGCTGTGGCCTGAGTCACTGGAGATTTTCTTGCTGGTACCCTTAGCTGTCATCATGCCTCCAGCCTTGATTGCATCAAAAACCAGCCAGCAATAAGCAGATTAGCAGTCTGAGACGGCTGTCAGTTGGATAAAGCTTCTGAAATTAACTTACAATCAGAAAAATATCTTCTCAACTGTGAGAAACACCTCAGTTTTCTTTCCTTTTTGAGATTCCCTCACAGAGATTCCCCTGGTTTAAAGGACAAGTGTCTGCCAAGGAAGGTAGGAACCTCCCTGGAATGGAAAATATGACCCTGTCCCTCCAAATTATTATAACCTTGAAAAAATTACGGGGCTTTCAGGCAGAGATATGGGAAAAGAACAACAGGTCTTTACTAGGATATATATATACATATATACATAAATGGACAAGCAACCACAACCACAGCTACAACAAAACCCAGAAAACCCCGCAACACCCTTTTCCATTCCGTCAAGCAATTTACCCTTTGGTGTAGTTATGACCAGAAGCGGCAGGGGGCGCTCTGGGCTCATGTTGTGGCAGATCGGCTGCAGTGACTCCGCCGCGCCGTCAGAGGGCGCTGTTGGCTCCCAGCGAGGCAGAGGGGCTGCGATGATTCCCCCGCGGCTTCAGGGGTCGATGTTGGCCCCTGGCGAGGCTTCAGCAGTGCGATGGTTCCTCTGCAGCCTCAGGGGCACTCTGATGCAGGTTTGAGAACCTCCTGAGGGGGTGGTGGGAGCTTGGGTGAATGAGAGAATGGGAGATTGCTCCTTTGCACAGCTTACAGGCAGCAGGTCACAATGTCGGGCTACCACACAGAAAAGTGGCCTGGTGAGGGCACCCCCAGTCCCGGTGGCATCCCACACATTGGCTCTGGACGCCCAAACAGCCAAGAAAACAGGGATAAGGCAAGCAGGCTTGCAGTGTAGAAACCACAGCTAAATGAAATCTTGAAGCCTAAGACACAGGAGCAGCTGCAGGGGCAGTGGCCCAGCAGGTGGTCCCAGTTTTGGTCCCAGGTTTTGGGACCAGATGTGCTATCTCTGAGCTCCCAAGCGGCAGGGAAGCAGGGAAACAAGCCGGTAGGCTCTGGTTGCAGTGCCTAAGGAAAAAACCAACCAACCAACCAAACCACAAAAACCCTAAACCACCAACTACAGGGCAACAGGATCTCAGGTCAGATACAGCCACGTGGTTGCTCATCGGAAGGAAGGGCCAGCCCCGGCCCCAACCCCCACAGGATCCTGGGCTGACCCTTCACCCACTGTGGTATCCTGGGAGCTGTGGGAGGGGAAAGGGTGGGTGGAGACATGCGGGG
>VXAC01003823.1:0-19529 GCA_013399225.1 Rhipidura dahli
TTTTAATTCTGACTTGTGATTTCCTACTGGTTTGTTTTCCAAACCAATACAGCTGTCCTGTCCTTAATGGACTCCTTGCAACTCACAACAAAATAGGTGGAAAATTCTCTTGTCCTCCCTCAATATCACTTTATACTTTTGCCAGATATATGCAACATTAGTGAGTCAAGAGAGGGAAAGAAAATACACTTTTGTCTGAATGGAGAAACTAAAATCTCACTGGGATCCAATGTTCTGCTTCTGTTAAGAAAGTGAATTTTAAAAAAAAACCCAGTGAATTAAAAAAAAAAAAAATCATCTGATGGTATACTGTAAATTTGGCACACTAAACTTTTTTTTTTTTAAGGGATAATCAAAAATCACTGTAAGAATTTTGACAGCTATAATACACCTACAGTGGAAATAATTATTTGCCAATTTAAAGTGTTTTGGGTTTTTTTCCCTTGTACAATTATGAGAAGCAGTGTTTCAGAGCCCAATGCCTGGAATGTTCTCTTTTGTATCCTAATAGCTCATATGTGTATTCCACACATTCTTCATCCCAAAATAATCTGGACATTTCTACTTCAGTACAACTTCCAAGAGGCTTTCTCCTTGGGTAAGACAAATGTTTCACTGATTTTGTAGCGTTAGAACAGCATTAAGACCCAATTTTATTTTCTTTTTTCTTTTTCAAGTGCTGCACAAAAATGATCATGCTTTTAACAAAAAGAAACCAAAACAAATCAAACAAACAATTTAAAAAAATCAGGCATAGAAACAACCCAAATTTACTAAAAATTCTAACAGAATTTCACCCTACAACCAGTTTACCGACAATGATTAACTAATCCTTGTGACACTGAAGTTAGTTACTGCAGATGGAGACAAATCAATGGCCTGAAACTGTGCTGGGAGGGTTGTGTCTCTGTGCTGGCGTGTGCTAGATGTGCCTTGAAATGTCAGGCAGAGTCATTACTGTGGGGGCTGCACCAGTAACCTTTCCTGGGATGGCATAAAGGAAATGGGGGTTATGGAGACACTCAATTCCTCCGCTGAGCTGACTAATGCACTGCTTATTTCTCGTGGCCAAAGGACAGCCAGTCGATCATTTCAAATTTGGATGCAGAAATCTGAAGTCTTCACAGAGAAAATCCTCTTGTTTGTGGCTGTGTGAGGCTGAAAACGTTTGATCCTACCTGCAACAGCAAAACATGACGATATTTCAAAGCAAAGAAATGAAAATACTTTCTAAACTAAAGGGTCATTTTTTTGTAGAAGAATGATATAATCTTTTGCTGACTTTTAGTGCAAATATTCTTTAAAACGGAGCTTTTTTCCCAGTAGAATATGTCAGTTTTTGCCAGATCATTCATTAAGAAAAAAAAATTTGCTCACTGTATGCCATATTGAGCCATCTCAGACGGTTTTCTTTAAACCCAACAGCATGAACACATATGATCCCCACAAGAGTGCAAGTTCAAGAAATAGGAATAAAACAGCCTGGTGGACTTGAATGTCCAGCAGACTCAAAATAAACCCTTTCCAGCACCTTATCTGCCTTTGTTAACGGTGTTGTCAAGTTATTTGAAATCACTTCCATGGTTCTCAGTCTGTTTCTTTGCTGGTCTGGGATAGAGGGATGTGTCCATCCTGTACTAAACACCTCATGCAGGGTCTCTGTTGGGATGTGTCTTTTCCTGCATAACTTACCATGGGACCTACAAAGACAAATAAATCTTAAGGGGGGCAAAGTCTTGCTTTGAGATTCTCTGTTTCTTAGGACAGCAGAGGAAATTAGGAAGAGTAGACCCAAGTTAGAGTGAGGAGTTTTGGTCATTGTAAAAAAAGTCAAAAGCAAGTCCCTTTAGCCAAATAGAGCTTTCAGGGCTATCTCAATATGAATTTTCTCCTTTTCTCCCCATGCATCAAAAAAACAATGTGGCAGACAGCAAATAAAGGAAATTACAGAAGTGCAGCTGCAACTCTCTTCGGAGAGGATGAGACTAAAGAAAACTGAGTTCAGCCCAAGAAAATAATTTGAAGATGGCTTTGTACTCTTAGAAGAGCTGTGAGAAGAATGGAATATACTGTATTCTTTTCCTGATGAAAAATAAGTTGCATATCAAGTATACAGAGATGCCCAATGGTTTGGGAAAAAAAAAAAAAAGGCATCAAGATAAAATTAAAGAAATGGTCTGTATGCCCAGTAGTAGTTCTAGAAACAGATGTCTAGGTGTGAATGTGGAATATCTGCCTACATGGGGAGAAAAATAAATGAATAAAGGAATAAAAAAGCAACAGACAATCACATGGATGTGGGATGAAGGGATGTATGGAGTTCTTAGGCATAAAAAATAGAAAAAACTATTTCACTCTTGTTTGGTGGGAGCCAATTGGTTCATGCATTTTTGTGGCTGTAATAAATAGAAAAATGCATGTAATTTTTTGCTACTTTAAAACACTTAAACACATAGATTTATGGCATGTTATATCTTCTCTCCATAAAATAATGTTTGATTACAGGCAATATAATTTTCTAATAAAAGCTTTCCTTTTCTTCCAAGTCCAGCAAGTGGAACTAAGTCTACTGAGGAATAAGCCTGTATTTAGCTGCTGTATTTGGCTGAATAATGTGGCATAAACTCTATGTATATATTTTGTTCACACACTGTGACTTTCACATTTAGTCTTTTTCCCAAAACTTGGCAGCTGACTTTGTGTGAGTCAGGAACAGCCAGACAAAAGCCCCACAAGATCCCACAGCTGTTTATTTCCAATCATTCTGGAGCCTTACAAATTATTCTGCACTGATGAGAAATCTCTGGGCTTTCTAACACTGAATTGGTGGCTTTGAAACTGCTGGGTGTGCTTGGGATGTGCTTGGTCCTCTGAGCCACAATCCAGCCAGGCAGGAGGCTGTGCTTCCTTCCCATTTAGGGTTTAGGTTTAGGCTGGAGCACTCAAAGGGGATATACTGAAGATGTTGGTGCCAGTAGTTAGGTCCCTGTGTGACTTGTTATTTTTAAGGAGTTGGCTGCCTTCCATCAGGTTGGCACTTGAGTAAAAGTCCATATTTTGGACTTGGAATCCCCAAAATTTGCACTCAGATATAGCCCTTTACATTACCTAAGGCAGACTTCTGATCTGGTATCCTGAGTGGAACTGATGCAGACAGCATCATTTCACCTGGGTCTTTGTAAACTGCAAAGTTATACTGGCTTGCTGCAAAAATGTTTTGCCAATGAAAACTCTATACAACAGGATGGCATTGTTCTCTCATGAAAAAATTTGTAAAATGAGTTTTATGCACAGTTTCAATTTCCAGTGTTTTTCAGAATTCTTTAAGTCTAAATAATGAAAGAAGAGACTAACTGCTAAAGAGAAAAGATAAGGGAGAGATTGAATGCAGCCTTCAGTTTTCTTTTATAGTACCCATAAACTGCTGCTGAATGAAAACCTGGATGTACTGTTTCTCTACTTCTTTCCCCCCTGCACTCTCCACTTCCCCCAGGTAGCAGAACATTTCCCTGTCAGGACCCTGAGGGCAACAAGGGACAGGTAGAGATGCTGAAATGGATGAGTACGTTACCTGCTATAATTTACTGAGTATAAGCAAAACAATATAATGAATAACTTTCAAGGTACCACTTAAATCAGAATGATTGACATTTGATGGAAATTGGTTGACAAGGAGCTCAGCATGACCCAGATGAATTTCACGGGCAGCCCAGAAACCAACCATGCCCTGGGCTGTATCCAAGGCAGGGTGGGCAGGTCAAGGGAGGGGATTCTGCCCCTCTGCTCTCCTCTAGTGAGGCCCCACCTGCAGTGCTGCCTCCAGCTCTGGGTCTCCAGCATAAGAAGGACATGGAGCTGTTGGAGCAAGCCCAGAGGAGGCCACAGGGATGGTCAGAGGACTGGAGCAGCTCTGCTGTGGAGTGAGGCTGGAAGAGCTGAGGGTGTCCAGCCTGGAGAGGAGAAGGCTCCAAGGGGACATTCTGACACCTCCCAGTGCCTGAAGGTGCTCCAAGAGAGATGAAGAGGGACTTTGGACAAGGTTATGGAGTGCCAGGACAAGGGATAGTGGCTTTAAACTGTTGTTTAATGTTAACTTTTTTAAGTCTACCTTCTCACTCTCATCACCTACTTGGAACCAGATGACCTTTAAGGTCCCTTCCAACCAAAATCTTTCTATGATTCTGTGACTTTTGCCCAGTCTACAAATATGCCAGTTTTCCACATTTCTGGTATGTGGAGGTATTGTATTAGATTCCACTTTATAGTATCTCAGAGTTACATTTTAAATTTATTTTTTGTCCCTGATTTTCACTTTATTTGAAGAAAACAAAACCCACCCAATTTATATCTGCATTGAAGTTTCTTGAAGGTGATTTGAAATGTCAGATTTCTTCTCATCCCTAACCTGGCTGTTTTCCCCAGCTCCTTCCCTTTGGGTTGGGAAATCTTGTCAGAGTAGGAGCAGACATTCAATTCAGGTGTCTGGTCAAAAGGAATTGGCACAGAAGAAGAAAGATAAAATTTTGATCAGGTGCAATTTACTTCTCTGACCAAGTAATTAGGCAAGATGTATTCAGGTTTCAAAGGTACATAGAGCTGGAAAAGGTTTGAAATGCCAGGAGGAGAAGGAGGTAGAATAATCAATACAGATATTTGTATTCTACAATCAATGGAAGTTGTACTTTTTAAATCAGGCTAACATTGAATCATGGATTGTTTTTTCTCCTAAAAAAGAAAACAGGTGTGAGGTTTACATAAAAGGGAGGCTGAATAATTTGAATTCTTTTTCTGTGCCTAATTTCTAGTTGCTGTCTGGTGACTGAGTTGCTTTGAGATGTTATCCTAAATTGTAGTTTGTAGAAACACTCCTGTGGCAGCTTGGTCTACATATCCTGGGTTTTTTCTATCTCTAAGAGATCCAAATGATATGAGACATCAACTAAAGTTCAAAATTCAATCAGTTCATACAGCCTGTGAATTTATTTAGCTCTAGCTCTGTAAGTCCTTGGAACACATTTTTGGAAGGCAACTGTTGCACAAGCAGCTCTGTTTTCTAAATACATGATTGAGTTTACAGATATTTAAAACCAATTCAGTGTTGGCATAAAGACAGTGCCTAGGTCAGCTTTGAATTGTCTTTTAATTTCCCCTGAACCTCTTAATTCTAATTCTAATTTCCCTCTTTTATATCTAGCTTGATTATTTCATTTGGGCATTTTCTTCTTATAGCTTGGTTATTTTCTTTCAGAAAGGCATGTTTAGATAGAAACTATTCCATTAATTTCAAGCAGTTAACTCATCAGTTGCTTGGGTTAATGTCTTCGCGGCATCTCTGCAGTGACCCAATCAACTCTCCTCTCCCTCTCCATTCCCTTTTCTTCTTTTTAACAAGGTTCTGTACCAGTTTTTGGATGCTGCAGTACAGTTGTATTCTTCAACTTTTTCTTTCCATTCATCAGGCTCTCAAACTGTATAACCCCAGGAGTCTTTGTACTATTTGTTGTGGAATCTACACATAACAGAAATCATTGCAAAGAGGATAAGGAGCACCTAGGATGAAAAATAATGGGCTTAGGTGCCTTGCTCAAAGGAATACTGAAGTTAATAGGGAATTTTTACTGATGACAAATTCTGTTGGTCACCTGTGTGGATTACTGAGAATGAGCAAGAAGCTCTCATTGCATGAGCTTCAGAGAACACATTAGACAGAAATCTGACAGAAATGCCACCACTGCATTTGCTCCTGTCACAGGTAAAGGAAGGATCTTTTCATCAGCCAGTTTTCTGTGCCTGTGAAGAGGGTTGAAGATCCTTGAGGAGTGCTGGCTTAATGGGAATGAAGCCTGCTCAGGAGGCTTCCAGCACACCCTGGGATCAAACTCTCTCTTCAAAGAAGTTTTACAGCTAACCAGGAGATCTCATTAAGGTGATGTCTGCAGCTTCTGATGTCCTGACATACTTCTCAACTCTGTAGATCAGAGACAAGTATGATTTAAGATTTCAAGCCTCAGATTTTTTGCTAATTGCTCATCAGGGAACATTTGCCTCACAGCTTGAATGTAACTGAGTATCATGATGTTTGGATTAAAGAGCACTCTTCTTCCCTCCCTTTTAGCAAGACAGGAGACACTTGGCTTTTGTGATTATTTTGCTTCTACTATTTCCTGTCTTCACTTTATTTAGTTAGTTGTTTTTACAGCTGGAAAAAAAAAGCCACAGTTACTTATTTTTATTAGAACAAAAATGAATCACTATGGGTGGAAGAAAAAGCAAGAGCTACTGCAAGAAGAAATTTGGACTTCAGGCAAATAAAGAAAGCACAATGGAGAGAGCGTGTGAGCATTATCTGATGAACCTGAAAGCTTCACTTGATAGAACTAAAATGACTAGCTAAAAAGAAATATGGTCTATTTTTCACTCCCAGCCACTAGCTCACACAAGATCAGGGAGGTCTATTACCATCAGATCCCAATTCCCAACAAGAAGGTGGTATAAAAAAAAAAATCAATCCTGAAGTCAAGTTTCTTCATGAACATCATATCGTGGCTTTATCAGACAAATCTCAGAATGGCTGTGCAATTCCTTGACATAGAAAAGAAAAGCAAATTTAATGGGAGTTATAAAGATCAACCTCTCTTCTTCCTGTGCTCTTAGGGCTCATAGGATATCCCATGAGGAACTTGTATCCACCATGCATTTGTGAGGAATGGAACTTCACCCTAAGTCAGGGCTGCCTTTAAGTCCTCCCTGCCTCTGTGGCTGGGAGTATTCCAGGGAGCACCATGGACTGTTCTGTTCTGTTCCTTCTGACACTGTTCAGTCCCGTAGCAAAAGTCATTTTCTGCACAATAGGAAGGCTGCAGGTGGGCAAGTCTACACAGTTCCACAGTGGAAGGAAACAGAGCCTGCTAATACCAGACATCAGGACTTTCTCAGGTGAAATGCACCCTGGAGATGTGTATTTTTGTCTCCTGAATACAAAGGGAAAGTCTTGTGACCACCCCACACAGAGAAGCCTGGTGATGAGCAAGATGAGTACTGGTGTCCCTGCAGGGAGAGATGGGATTTTGGGTATAATCAGCAATGTCCTTATGTTCCTTCCAGCAACACCAGTTTGGTGTCTGCAGATGCAGCCTGTGACTTTTCATGGAAAGGAGAGCGATGGATGACAAGCAAATCAAGCCTCAGTACACACATTCTGTGGATTCAAACCTTCCAGTCTGTGTAGATCATGTTTTGGTGTAGAAAACATTTACTTCAGTTGAACAGGAGCTTTTTACTACTCAAAGAGTGAGCACTGTTACTCTGCATAAAATCTGTTTATGTCTATGAGCCAGTTACTTGTTTTGGGGGAGAAATTCATAGCTGAAAAGCAACTCCTCCATTGCAAGTACTAACCTTAGTCACTGCTCCAGCTGCTGCCAAAACAACCCCTCCACTCCTGTCAGATCAGCTCTTCTGTTTATTTACCACAGTTTTCTGATTTCTTGACTATTATGTGTTTAAATTGGGCAGTATCACTGCATAAGGGACTTCAGTATTTAAGTTAATAATCCATTTGATTCCCTCACTAAAAGATTTGCTATTGCTCTGAGAATGTTTACAGTCTGATTCCATCCATTTTTGTGCTTGCTGCAGTCACAGTCATGCCTCTGGCTCAGTCACTTCATGTAGCATCACACTTTGCATTCTTTAGGTCTTTAGATTACCCATAAGCCTACAAGTGTTTTCAGAACTTTTCTCCTCCTCATAAACATCTCATTATTTCTCATCCTTACAGGCCTTGACATCTGAATCTGTCCTCATTGAAACTTCATTTTAATTCTCCTCTAATTTTCTTTTGAAGATGTGGGTCCTCTGCAGAACTAATGTTTTTAACAGTGTTAATTGTGATATGTGTCTTGGAAAAAAAAATACACCTAACAACCTTCTTGATCATACTCCCTGGTTAGTTTTTCTTATCTGATGCTTAAATCCCTCGGTTGCCCTATTAGGATGGAAGTAGTCCAAATTAGGGGTGTGTTGCCACTGTGATATGATCACCTTGTTAATTGCTGACAGACCCTAAGAGATTGCTTGTTTTTTCGGTCTAATTATTTCTGAGGCCAATATTCCTGTCACCTTCAAGCTGTGCATATACACCATGCACCAAGGAAGTCTTTTAAAACTGGACAATAAAACAAATTTTACTTTCTTAATAATATTGATCTAACCCTTAGACATAATTAAATTTTCTCACCCATGTAGATTGAAGTTTATATTTATGTAGAGAAACTGAGATTTTGCATTAATTTTTCATTCAGTATAAACATAGACAAGTATCAATTGTGGTTGAAACTTGTGTTATATCTGACTAAAACTCATTAGCACAATTCTTTACAGAGCTTCAAATGGCAGGTTCTCTGCTTATTGTCCTGGTGTTACCAAACCCACTTTGGTTAACACTTCCCTCTGCAAGGGGTCACTGAATGACTTAGGGACAGCATACAGATTTAATTCCTCAACTATTTGCATGGTGAACTTAATCAAAGCACAGCACATCTCCCTTTTGAATGTTTCCTTCCTCTGCCAATCGTAATGCAGGGAAAAGGAGTAAAGGAAAAGCAAAAAGTCTTGTCAATTCTCTTAATCTTCATGATGTTAGATGAAGAAGACTGAGGACAGTAAAAAATATCCTTTTTTCCTTTCTCATTCAGAGTGTTATGGTTTTACAAGTAATTCATTACAGTTCAGTAAAATTCCTGGAGAGCACTCCTAGTGGGTGTTAGATTGATGCATCACTTTGGGCAACCATTCCTTAGGACCTGCTCTGCAGATCACTGGGGGTTCACAGAGATTCTTCTCCAAACTTAAATCACATATTTGGCATCATCTTATTATTGAGCATTAACATCAGAGCGATTCGCTCATGTTCCTGTTATAGGCAACAGAACTCTGACAGTCAGGGTGGTTAATGGAAACTGGGGTTTGATTCATCTCAACCAGAAATGAACACCTAAAATAGGTCAGATTAACTGTGCTCTGAAAATACGTATATTTCTCTTTTGATCACAAAGGAAGGCTGGCTGGCTGACCGTCTCAGAAACAGACATATAGTGCTTTTTAAATTCGGGCAGGATGAATCACAAGGACTTGGAGATGGAAGAGTGAAATTGGCTATGATTCACCCTTCTCAAAAAAAAAATAAAAAGTAATCCATTTTAAATTGCTGCTGTGATTTCCAATAAAAATGATCCTGCAGTGTCATCACAGGGGAGACTATTCATTCCTAGTTTTTAGATATGTTTTATTACATGTTTTATTTTTATATAGCTGGAGAATTTCCCCCAAATTTGCTGTTAACTCTATTTTGACCGTGGTTTGAAGAAACCTAAATTGTAACTGTTGGACATAACAGTCATCAAAGAAACATCCTTAATGACCTCAGAGGACCCTGCATTGTGTGTAATCTCCCCAGAAATTGACTTTCTATCCTCAGTGAGGTTGCCCTTTAATAGCAGGTGTTGCAGCTGGAGTTGGTACAGGTTTTACTTGATTTGAGCAGGAGATTTTCAATATCGTGCAGTTTGGAGCCTTGAAAGCAACAGCTCTTCTGACTCTGCTTGTCCTCCAGCTGAGGAGGTTTTTTACAAAAGGACTTTTTCTCCTTTGAAAATGTCAGTGACAAAAGCCTAAATGTTTCTGAGTGTATTGATTTCACCAAAACTGTGTTGAAATGATCCCTTAGCGCAGGCTAGGATGAGACCAAATGAGAGTGATGTAAAAATAACTCAATAATCCAAATACTTTTCTGGAATATGGGTGATGTAACTTCAATTCCCATGGTGAGACTGAATAATTATGTAAACTTTCACACTCTATACAGCCTAGGTGTGTGTCTGCTGCATACAGCTATCATCTATTCTTGAAGTAGAACATAAATTATCCTTTCACAACAGCAGTTAACAGCACTTTTTTTCCCTCTGTCTTCCCCCTCACTGGCCCTGCAAGCAGTGGGATTCTGTGCTTCTGCAACTGCTTGGGATAATGCACCAAATATTGATAATATTCAGTCATATATCAAAAAGAAAAAGCTGACTTTACCACCCTTTCAAATGTCATTTAAGAAAGGAAAGGTTTTTAAAGCAAAGTACAGAAAGTTGACAGTGCTTGGGGAGCACTGGAGAGAGTGACAAATAATTTACTAGACTCAACTCCTGAAAAATGGTGAATGCTTGTTCTGTTTGACCAAAATATAGCTTTGATATGAGTGGTTTTGGCATCTTACTGCCTTGTGAGAAAAATTACACAGCTTCAGGTTTTGACTCAAGCAGATGCTCTGTGCCTTTTATAGCTTTGTGTTTTTGGAGTACCAGTCCTCATTCTGTCTTTAGTCTGCTGCTGGTTTCAGTAGCAATGAGAAACAATCCCCAAATAGAATAAAATAAAAAAGAAGTAAAAGGAAGTCAAAAGCATCTAACTATTGACTTTTCAAGAATTCTTATTTTGACTTTTAGAATGATGTGAATAGAATGGCATTAGCAGAATGTCACATGGCAATAAACAGACAAACAGCACAGTTCTGCAAAATCAGGGACTGTGAAGTTTCCCATCCTTTCCTCTGCAGCACTACCCAGTCACAGCTACCATGAGAGGATGGAAAGATGGATCTCCAGGCTGGGAGAACAGAGGAGAGGCTGCTGGAAGTGAAAGCCAAGCAGCACAAAGCTTGTCTTTCAGATGGAGATTGCCTGTGGTGAGGGCCTTATATCCTCCCAGCCAGGGAGACATGGAGGAGCTCAGCTGGGAAGGAGTTCAGCTCACACCACACCTCACTAGCCTGTGAACTGTCACCACAGTTCTCAAGCAGCCCTCATGTTTCACAGAATCACAAAACCACCAGGTTGGGAGAGACCTTCAAGATCATCGAGCCCAACCCCTGCCCCAACACCTCAACTAAACCCTGGCACCCCGTGCCACATCCAATCTCTTTTTAAACACATCCAGGGATGGTGACTCCACCACCTCCTCAGGTAGACCATTCCAATATTTTATCACTCTTTCTGTAAAAAACTTTTACCTAATATCCAACCTGTATTTTCCTTGGTGCAGCTTAAGTCTGTGTCCTCTTGTTCTGTCAGTTGTTGCCTGAGAAAGAGACCAACCCCCACCTGACCACAGCCACCTTTCAGGGAGTTGTAGAGAGTGATAAAGTCGCCTCTTGAGTCTCCTCTTCTCCAGGATAAACACCCCCAGCTCCCTGAGCTGTTCCTCACAGGGCTTGTGTTCCAAGCCCCACACCAACCTTGTTGCCTCCTCTGGACACACTCAAGCATCTCCAGGTCCTTCCTGAGCTGAGGGGCCCAGAACTGGACACAGCACTCGAGGTGTGGCCTCACCAGTGTTGGGCACAGGGGAAGAATGACTTCCCTGGTCCTGCTGGCCATACCATTCAACAGGATTATCCTCAGAAAGCAGCTGTGGGATAAGTGTGTGCAACTTTCCCCATGATTTGGGAGGTCTTTGGGACCCAAAGGTGAGAAAGAAAGAGTCTCAAAGCAACATGAGTACTCAAAATTTGGTTTAGATAAAAAGAAATCCAAGCCATCCTTTGCTTTTTAAGGTTTTCAGCATTGCTGATTTTGATTATCAGCATTAAGGCCCATGAAAGATCCCCTATTTTCATAACATTATGAGCTGTTTTGTTCCAGGAGTCATCTCCATTAAAGGCTGCTGACAGACACCCAGCAAGTGCACAGGGCTGAGTGGGGTAAAAGGGAAGCTATATCCATTTGTCTGGTGTTTCATACACCAGTTCAATTTTGAAAGCATTTATTTTCTCTTCATTCAAGTGGCCTCTTTTTAAGAGTATCCTTCCAAATCTTCCCCCTTTTATGGGGCCTCCCAATTAGCTTTAGCTCACAGCATCTTGAAAACAATACAAAAACACATTAAAGCAATTGCAATTTAAAAGAAGAAGTGATTAAAATACTTTTAACTGAGGCTTTTCAGGAATTGCCACTGCCACTATTATTTCCAGTATTTCTTGTAAGTTCTCTGTTTATCTAAACAGAATTTAAATTTCCATCGTCTAACTTCACTACCTGCCAAACTGAGAATTTTTGTTCCAGAAGTGGTGTAACTGTATTTACTGCTAAATGCTGCAGATGGGGAAGTGCTGCAGGATATTTTAGTTTCCTATGGAAATTCTCATAAGGGAACACTTTTCAAGGAAATCATTGGACTAGACTGTCAATCAAAGATTAAATTATAGATCTAGTAATTATTAACTCATTAATCTTGTTATCATTAACAAGAAAAAATCCCCAGTTTTCCTAAGCAAAAAAATGTGCACTTAATTTAAATTCTTGAAGTCCTGCATGTGTATGGAAAAGGCTTGCCTGAAATGCTCACTCATGTTTTCCTTGTTTGTCTTTTAAGAACTTGATGTGTAAGAAACATATTCCAACTGGGAGATTGCCCTGTGAATCATTAAATGCTTTCTTGAAGCCCAGGCTTAACTGCTTGAACGTGGAAGTACTTGATTTGTATGAGCAAACATTAGAAGAGTAGTTAGAAAAAAAGGGTTTATTTTACGTTTTACCATGTAGATACATGAGTAACTTTTTAAAACATCTATGAACAATTTTTACTTATGCTTATTCACAAGTCTATTGACTTTTATTTATTTGACAAATGTATTGACTGATATCTAGAAAGAAGTCTCAGCTATTTTTCTTCGCCTCCTTCCCTGTGTTCCATTGTGATAATAGCAAATATTTGGAGCACTTTGCATTTAAAAGATGAGAAAGTGCTGCTTTTATGGCCTCTGTCCTATAGTGGCACTAAAACATTAGGGCTTCACACCGCTGTGTAACCTGTTCTCTCAGTTGCAGCTGCTGTTCAGATCAGTACAACACCATTTCCCTGAACTTTCTTTTCACACACAACACTGCCTTTTCCTCGTGACTTTTATCCTCTGACTGCTTTGCCCTTCTTGGGTTTCCCTCCATTTTTTTACTGATTTCCAGCTGTGGTTTTTAGTGCTTGGTGCTTATGTGGACATTTCCATTGATGGCTTTTCCTGGTCTTAAAATCAAGAGGCAAACATGGTTAGAAGGGAAAAAGGGATTTTACCTTGGTATTTATTTTAAGGATCCTCAGGTGCACCACGTCCAGGTCAAACGCACCTCCCTGCACCCAGCAATGCACCGACCCCCAAAAGATCTGGTCTAACATTGTAGGTGTTACTAATGAGCCCGTCTATCCAAAATTCCCCAATGAGAGGCTCCAGTGAGCCCCCCTCCCCAAGGAACCTTCCCCTGGCTGGTTCTATCTCAGTTTACAAAATGTGTTCTGGAGAGGCCCTTGGGCTCTGGGCACACTGATCCCTCACTGCGAAGCTTCTAAAATGTTCAGTCTCCCAGCCTGACAAACAAACCCAAGAATGTGGGCAAAAAGCACTGAGAATACAGAAGTTGTAAAAAGGTATAACAGGGATATAAAGAAAAGGCAAAAAAAATTCACTATGGCATCACCATATGCAAAGAAGCAACTGGACTGGCAGTTACTGAATACAAGGATGTCTGCCTACACCTTCCAGGATATCTTAATTCAAATAGAGAGGAAATTGTATTTTTATAAGTTCACCTATAAATCATGGAAAGCTATTTCCAATGTAAACAAAAAAAACAAATCAACAAACCAAAAAAAAAAAAAAAAAACCAACACACCACCAAAATCCACCAACCAACCAAAAAACCTCAAAACCCAAGCAACATAGAAAAATGTCCAATAAAAACCAAGACAAATTGTGTCAGTGTCCACAAGAAAAAATAAATACATTTTCTTCTTTTATATGTGTATAAGTATATGAACATAGTTGTTTTCTAAAGAAGTGTATGTATGTTCATATATATGCCCTTAAGTCCATACTAATCTTTGACATACACAGCATTTAGTAAACTTTAACTACTTCTAATCATTGGCAAAAGCACATGGAAACACATTTTCCTCAATGCTTTTCACCTGTTTTTTCACAATACATCCAGATGGAGGACTATTTCATAGTTTTTTGTCAATATTCCTCTGCAGAAGTTACATTTATGTAAAATTCAATGAACTGTTTCACAAACACAGCTGAAAAGACTGTACGACTTTCCTGTCCATTCAATAATTTAGAAGAAGCAGTTTGAACTATGTAATTTTTTAGACAGTGTGACAGAGAATATGTCTCATTTAAGAAAAATGATGCTTTTTTCACCTCTGTAACTCAGAAATGCATATTGATGCTTTTAGATTGTAGCCCAGAGACCTGTCTTGGTTAAGTTGAACAGAAAATAATATGGTTAGAAATAAAAAGGTTTTAAGTAGGCCCAATTGATCTGTCCTGTCAAGATTCCTAGTGGGAAAAAGAAAAGAAAGAAAAAAGAGCTACTGAGTCAATATACTTTTATTTTAATTTTTTAGGAGGGCGACTGCAGTGCTCAAAGTTTCATCCTTTAAGGTTTCCCAAGGTAAAAAAATAAAAGAGATTGAAAACTGGAAAAGTAATGCAAGACTGAAATTTATCATGGGAAAAAATAATCAAGATGAAGAACTACTTCCATGAAAACTTCCAGCCCATGGGATGAAGCAAGAATCCAAATGGAGAGACATATTTCTGCTGGTTTGTTTCTCCTGTTTTTTTTGTCAGTTCTACATCTTCCAGGGTCAGTTTTTCTTCCGTGTTCCCCTCATTTAGGGGATGCTCCCTAGAATCTGTCCAACTTGCCTCATCCATACAGACAAGAGTCATGTGAATAGGGCTGATGTCAAGTCTTTTAAAGATGGATGTAAGTGTTTTTCTAATAGAATCCATCATGGCTGAATTCCAGCTGAATCTACAGAAGAAGATAATTTGTAGAAAATTGTTGTGCAGTCAGGCAGGAAATTACAGTTGGAGAGAATTGTTTTCCTGGCCTTATTTTAGACCAACTTCTCTTAAAATATTTAAGTTCCTTATTTCTGAACAATTGTGGAATCCAATTGATTTTATTGTCACACATAAAGAAAATAGTGTGGAGTTTTTCATCTGGCACCACTGGGAGAGGCAGGCAAACAGAATTAATATTTCTCACATGGAACAAAACACAGATGATTGTATTCCAAACTGGGCGATTATGATAATGATTCACCTGCACTATTTGCATGAGATGGCTGTAATGGAAGCAACTGCTAAAACTCCAAACTATCAGCTATCTGTGAGCATTTAGAAATCAGAGTTTATTTTCTCTTCGGTCTCTGCAATTGCTTTTTCCTAAAATATAACCCTGAGGGTGCCTGCTATTCCATCTCTCGTGCTTTATTGACTGAAGTTTCTTTGTTTCTTACCCAGCTCTGAGCCCTCATCCTGGCTCATATTGGCTCTGTGCATTGGCTTTATGATCTTGTTTGATAGCCATGCACTCACTCTGCCTTCAAAAACTCCTTTATATTCTCTGGCCAGAGCCACTCAGTGGGAGGTTTGGTCCATATCAGAGTGCTGAAATTGCTGCTGGTCTGTAACCTCTCCCTAAAATACACCTTGTGCATGTCCTGACCCTTGCAGGGCCACCCCCCACCTCAGGAGAGAAGAAAGATTTGTGTCTCAGTTCAGGGAAAGAGAAAATTGTAAGAAAATAAGAAGAACATCAAGCTGCATACTTTATTCCCTGAGCCTGCAGGCTTCAGCTTTCTGTTTGTTCTGTCCCCACTCAAGCATGAATGCAGAGTACTGAATTCCAGGAGTGTGTGCGAGGAAAAAGGACATCCTCACCTCTGCAGTGGTTTGCTGTGCTCAAGTCTTCCCTCTACTCACAGAACCTCTGATTTGGGATGGCTGATGCCCAAAAGGTAGGCTTTGTGTTCACTCCTGACATTGCTTTTGCCACAAACATCCCCCATGTCACTGCCCTGCAACTTGTCACCACATCCAGCCTTATGAGGGACACCTCAGCTGTTCCCTACTCCGAGTCAGAGATGACATTACTCAAATAAGAAATGCTGGGACAGCATGTAACTACTCCTGAGCAGTTAAAATTAGAATTTCCCCTTCAACAGCCTTTGGGCAGTGACAGTCAGGCAGGTGTTTGGGAGACAGGGATGTCAGAGGGCAGCCACAGGTGGCCATGTCCCAGATACCTCCTTTGCCAATGTCCGTGTTTGTGTTCAGAGTGAGCTGAGCCATGAGGTAAAACCTGCCATCCATCCTCTTTGAGACATTTTAAGTCACCCCAAGAGGCTTTTAATAGTCCATGAGACAGAGAATTTATTTAACATGGGCCTGCAGAAGGTCAGAAGAAAGAATAAAGATTGCAAAGTGCTTAGAAGGGTGATAGGATTGTATGAACAAAGCTGGTATGTCGCTGGCACTTTAGAATTTGCCAGTCAGGGGCTTTTTTCAGTTCATTTTTTCCCTTACTACCTTCAATGCTGGAAAAACATCTTTGTGATGAAGAAGCTACTTTTTGCTGTTAAAGAGAGAGATATGAATTTTTCCTCCAAAATGCAATTAAAATATGGTGTCAGGGTATAATATCAAAAGGAAGCTCCAGTCAGATCTTAGGATGAGACCCTCTAATATACAGGGAGAGAATCACAGGTGGAAGTAAAAGATCAGCAACAGCACTGGAAAGGATCCAGTCCTCCTTAGTGTCCAGGACTAAAGATTAACATTCCCTCTGTGTTATCTTGGAGCAACTCAGCTGTCACAAAACCCTTCCTCAAGCTCCTTAAGGCTACTGTCACATCAGCATGTGATGTTTGGCATTGCTGTGCCTGAGCTCACACACGGATTTAGCACCTGGGCTCTTTATTCCTGATCTGCTTTGTGATCCTTTCTTATTTCTACCCTTCTGTTTTTGCCTCCATTCAGCAGTGCAGAGTTAAGACTTCTAAAGTTTAATTTGTGTTTGCCCAGGATATAGAAGAGCAGAGCTCTGATCTAATCTTGTGCTTCTTGGAATTTTTGCATCATTTGCTTTTTAGAAGATGAGAGTCTAGATTCTTAAGAGCAAAAAAATTCCAAACCTCTTTTTAATACTTAAAGTGGAAGTTGTCCTTATTTCCTTTCTCTTCTTTTCTAAGAAATTATCCACCACAGCTTTGCAAATGAGATGGTGACAGGACATTTGCTCTGAGCAGTCGTAGCTTCAATCAGTAGTGTTTTTAAGAACAGAGTAATAATTCAGGTGAGATGTTGGAGAGTTTTGGTTTTTTTTTTTTTTCTTCATAGCCAAATTACAGACTTTTACTTTGTTTCTATTCTTGTGAATAGCAAGTTATATCAAGGTGGACAACACAGGATGTGTTTACCTATTGGTCTTTTACTCTCTTTTACTTATTTTAAAAGCAAAACATTTGACAGCAATGCAATGGCAAATTAAATCCAGAAAACCACCCAAAGAAATCAACCTTTAACAAGAAAAGGGAAACTGCATTTTCCCTTTTATTGGAAAATAAAACAAATAGAGACAAAATATCAGAGCTCCTTCCTTCTATGTTCTGAGAGCCTTGATTTAAAAGGGCGGTAAAGTGGTGTCTAAGAATGAGAAGGAAAGGAAGAGTTTATTAGATTTGTACAACTCACATAAATGTGTATTATACATCCAAGACATGGCTGTTGGCTGAATAGAGAACATAACACACAGGACTCTAATCCATTTTTCATAAATAAACCAGTTCTTGTTTTCAACCCTGTTTTTAACCTCTAATCCTGGTCCAGCCAACCTCATATAGATTATTCCTTATTGCTTATATCAGGTCAAGAAAGAGAGGCCAGTGGAGCACTGGACCACACCAGAAGAAAGTTTCTGCCACTTTTTGGGTCCTCAGTAGATTTCCCCATGCCAGGTGAGTGGCTATGTCTTCACATTTCTCAGTAGACACAGGCCCAGGATGCTGTCCAGAAACCGAGGCTGAACTGCCTCAGTGTCATCCTGCTGAGATGAATTCTTCACCAGGAATTTAGCCACTGGCCTGCAAAATGAAGTGACCACCCAGCCCAACTCTTTGAGGGATCCTTTTCTACTTAATTTCATGTTTAGCCCAAAGAAAAATAATTGCTCCTTTTAGATGTGGTTTCACAGAATCACAGAATATGCTCAGTTGGAAAAGACCCACAAGGATCCTCGAGTCCAGCTCTTGGCCTTGTACAGATGAGCAGTCCACTAAAAGAATTCCCATCTACTATTTAATCAGTAAAATCCAAGGCCAGCAACCCTTACACCATTTATATCACCCTTTGTATATTTGTAAAAGTCCAGAAAGAAAAATGTTAAAATTCAAATCTGAATTGTTTCATCAAATCATAAGTCTATTTTGGCTTAACTGGCATTCAAACAAGAAGCTTTTCATTTAAATTCATCAATTTTTTTCTCAAAAATGACTGTCTGAAATATTTGTACTTTAAGGTGAGCTATTGGTCCCTGTGAAATCAGTGTCAAAATTGTTATTGGCTCCATTGGCACTGGAGTTTCCACTAGACCCAGCTGCCCCACTCTGTGCTAATTTATTGGTTGATCTATTCCATATATTTTTGATTTTGTTTAAAAGCCTAGCATACACTAGAAGTCCCAGAGTTTTATACTCAGCTGCTTTCTGCTTCTCAGGGCCAGTGCCCTGTAGCATTCCTGACATATCATCAGTCTTAAAACAGTTTTTGTCCTGTCAAATTAAAATAGGAAAGGAATAGAAAGGAGTACATACAAGTAATATATTTCATATACTTCAGACCTAACTCTTGCAACACCTGCTGAATTAATTTGGGATTTATTTATTTGCTTCATTTTCCTGTTACCTTTTTTCCCTCCTTTTCTTCAGGGTAGACTGTCTTCTCTCCAACAAACCAAACCAGCACTTGTGTTTGGTGCAGATGTCTTTTCTTTAAAAGAAATTGTCACTTCTGATGTTTATGTCATGAAAAAATAAAGATTTGGTTTGTGAAAGGTTGATGTACAGTCCTTGTGTCTTAGTGTGGAGCCATAGGATCAAAACAAACTGGGATATACTGGAATATGTACTAATCCATCATTGTATCTGCTGGCACACTGTGAGGTGAAAGAGAAATGTAATTTTGGATTGTAAATTTTCATATCAAACATTATATGTAAATACAGTCATAAATATGTATCAAAAGGAAACAGGTCATCTCTAAGATTTAAGGAAACCAGACAGTCTGAACATATGGAGCTATTCCATAACAGAGAAATGCAGGTAAATTAAGAACAGGTAGCAATTCAGAAAGTTAAAAATAAAAAGTCATCCAAAGTTTAAACCTCTTGAGAAGGCTTTGAAAAAGCTAACAATAGAGTTCCTGTAAAACATAACAAAATAAAAATAGATGCTGTAGTTGCTGGATAAAAATAGTGTAGATTTAATGCTTCTTCAAACAGATGGTTCTAAAACTCGAGATGACAATTTATGATTTGTTCAGCCCAAAAAGAAGTCTTTCCAAAGGCTCTGTGAATTATAACAGTGTTAGAGATGACCTTGAGATGAGTTTAGATATCCTCAGACTTTTTTTTTTTTTT
>VXAC01003823.1:19534-31151 GCA_013399225.1 Rhipidura dahli
GTTTTGTGTTTCCTAATTTTTTTTTTTTTTTTTTTTTTTTTTTTTGTGAATTAAAATCAAGTATTGAAACCAAAATAAAGCAGGAAAAACAAAATTAAATATTAGAACTTTGGATTACCTTGGAACTTTACTAAGATTTAATTTCTTGTCCGAGAAGTAGTGGCAGGGGAAATGAACAAATCTTGTTTTTCATGCATTTTAATTCTTTCAGTGTAGTATTTTCAGCCATGGATCACCACGTACATCCTTCCCCAAAAGCAACAGCCCACTCCAGCAGGGAATTTAAAGTTTCTTTTCTGCTGGTGTATCACCCTTGTTTCAAATATACAGGTGGAGGAAGGAATGAAGCACCCATCCATACATATTTTTGTTTTCAGATAATGTTGTACTTCAAAGTGCAAACCCATTTCTAGAACATGGACAAAGATATATGAACATCTTCTGAAGATTTTTCAGACTGAATTTCCCCACCAAAATGATCTGCTAACAGGCTGGTAGATAGAAATAATGACCAGAAGTGCATTTAATATTCCTTACACCTGTGCTCTGCTAATGGCCTTGAAATGCAACAAAGATTCCCTAAGGAACTGTACAAATTATGGATGTGAATCACTTTGTGCTGCTCCAGCCATATTCTGCTGCAAATGAAGGCTGATTTAATGGTTGTATGAGACTGAAATAATTCAGTCTTAAATATAACCTGTCATCTCTAAGTTAATAAGTAAATAAAATACTTTCATGTGCTTGTTTTATAAAAAAAACCCCAACAAAACAACAAACACTTGTAAAATTAACTTCTGCCATGTACAGATTTTCTTTTTTTCAAATTAAATAAGTTGCAATAATGATTGTATATGTATGAAAAGCTTAATGTTTCTATAGCAACTATCTTTTCACAAAAAGCTTTACAAGTATTATTAGTAATAATATTTATTATTCTTGTGCCTAATGAATAACCAAGATTATTGTGTCCAACAAGTTAACAAGTTGAATTATTGAGACTGTGCTTTAACCATTCTGAATGGCATGTTATGTACTATTCCTGAATTTTACCTTTTTTTGGGTGGTGATGGAATAAGAAGGGTTTTAATTAACTTGGGAAACGATTTGTCTCTGCTGTAGCAGGCTCTCATAGTGTGTGCACAGCAGCACCTCTCTCCTTTGCCCCCTGTGTGCTCAGCATTGGTCTCTCCATTGGAGTGAAAAGTATCAAAGGAATCAGCTGCTGTAATACATCTCACAGGTCTGAATTTAGTGCAAATTGAAGAGACAAAGTAAGAAGTGAAAAGAGTGAGGTAAATCAGATGGAATAAATGGGTCTGTGAGACCAGAGGAGGGACAGGTCTGGAAGAAACCATTATTCAGCACAAAGTCCCAAGAAAATTGTTCCTTATCAGCTTACCATTTGTCCTTCCTTGGCTGTGAAATTTGATTCTGCTTTCTGAGTCACATCCAGTAAATAACTTGATGCCCTTTCCTATGTGTTCACACCACTAACTGGAATGGAAAAGGCATCATGGTAGAAAATGAATTGCCAGTGGGACAGAATGTGGGCTATAGTATATTACAGATGTGCCTTGTCTTGTTCACTAAGCTGAAGCATTGCCCTGAGATTTAAATGTCTGAAATTAAAACTCTGCCAGTGCATACTTTGCTTTTTCTATTTTAAGAACATGTGGAAAATGATTTTCATAAGCAACTGCTTGTTAGTGGCAGCCACCCAGCTGCCATAAGGAATGGGAGACAATATATTTTCAGAACATGAAAATGACTGTGCTAATGAGTCAGGCACAAGTTCCATCTTTGGACCCATATCGTGTCCCTGTGGTCAAAATCAGAAGCCAAAGGAAAGGTATAACAGGGAAATACATGATGTTGTCCTCACACTGCTAAATGTTTCAGTACATTGGAAAAAATTCTCTTGCATGGTCACAGGAGCAGCTTCAGCAGCCGGTTCCTCAAAATCCCCCCACCAGTATTTCTGTCAAATGTTTTCTGAGAAAATACACTCATGATCCATTTAAATGTGCTCTCTGTCCAGGCAGCCACATAAAAGCAAGATTTCTTACTTTTAAATGTAAACTGTGAATGAGAGTTCAGTGTGAGATATGCTTTCTGAAAGGGCAATTTTAGTTCTAAGTGACCTGAGATTAGTGCATTTATTTTCTGGATAAATGTATAGTCAAGTGCTGAGGAGAAATGGCACCCTTTCAGATGGTTTATTAGTGGTGGGAGAACTTGTACAGCCCAATTTCAAATCCACTTCAGCTTTACAGTGCAGCTCATATTTTGTTTAATATAGACTGTAAAGAAAGGGACAGAAAGGTTGTGAGCTGAATCAAGCCTGGTCACTGAGTCTGCTCACCAGCAGGGACAAGGATAAGACACAGGTCACTTCCCCTGAGCCTTCTGACTCCTATATCTGCCCTGTCCTCGATGGCCAGGTAAAAAGCAGCTGCTATGGAAGCCAAAGTTTGTCTGGTTATAAAACCAGGCACTGACATTCTGCTCACTTTGCTCTCAATCATATCACAGGGACAAAGCAGTAAGTCCAGGGAAGGAAATGGGATCTAGGGGAATCAGTGGGAGTTTCATCACTAACTTAAATAGAGACTGAATTTCACTCTATTTTCTTGGCAGGGCTTGTGTCTGTGTAAAGCCTATATGAAAATGTAAAGCCTGGCTCCTGTCATTTACACCCAAGCCTGAGTCTGGCTAAGGAAAGCCTGGAACTGAGAGAGCAGAAGGAGTCTCTTTGTTTCCTTCGCCATGAACAATATTGAGTTCCCTAAAAGGGATTACAGTGTTTGGCATGCTTGGTGTGTTGCTCCTGTTCTTTGAAGCCCTGGACATCACTTTTGCTCATGCCTGTGTATAATTATACAAATCCATTTGACTAAGAGCTTTTTTATTGATGGATCTTAGGAGTTCTATCACAAATGAGGCAATTGGGAGCAGGACAGTTTTATGAAATTATACCCTAGATTAGAAAAGTGACTGGTGAATATGGGTTATAAATTTAGCTTCATTTTTTTGTGCATTAAGTAAATAATCACACAGAAATCACAGCCATGGTATCACTTTGGTGGCATTTTTTTATGGTTCAATAGTCAAAGATGAATCTGTTGGTTTTGCAAGGGAAAAGAAACTGGCAAGTGGAAGGTACAGCATCCTCTGTGTTCCCTTGGGTTACTGGCAACACATCTGGTGATCCTAACTCTGGTCATTCTCAGCTTCTCTTCTTACTCTCAAATCTCCTGGGTGGAATCATAAACTCTTGATGTGGTACAGTGCATCATGTCCTTACTCAGAGTTTGTTAATCTCTTGCCCATTTACTGGCTGAGCTCCACTCACTGTCAGTGTCACTCATCAAACTCCCAGAGAGCAGAAAAAGCAAGTGAAATTCAGCCAAACATGGAAAAAAGCACTCCATGGAAGAAGATATCAAAGGTGCAAAGACAAATGTAGGCAGGTGGCATTATTACAGAAAAAATCTGTTCGCTTAGGCAGGGACACAAAAGTCTTAAAATTCTCATGGGTGGACAGCACTGTTTTACACATCTTCACTCTCAGCTTCTGTGTAGGCAAATAAGGAATAATTTCATATAACAAGTTTCCACTAGCACTCCCTAGGTCTGGGTTCTTCCCTCCCCTTCTTCTGACCCCCAAGTTAGTCTATGTCTCCTTCCATCACAGGAGTCAAACCAAATTTATTCTAAAAAAAAAATCTGAAAAAGATACTGAGATTCTTGCAATGAGGAGTTTTTCTGTTAACTTGGTGTTTTCAGACCCCTGTTCACACAGCCATAACCAATAATGCATTCCATTTTGCATGGATTTTATTTATATGTAATTCTGCCATTATTAACCATGCCAGGATACAGATTAAGAAACAAACAAAAAGAACCAATAGCATAGAATGGGAGACCCTGAGCTAGGAAAGAAAAATAGAACTCCCAGAAGCAGCACAAAACCAATTTTTTTGCATTAAGAGCTTGTCACGGGAATAGAAAATCCATCAAGGAAGAACACAAATGTGAACACAGCTTAACCATTCCAGAATCAGTTAGCCCTTGTCCTTAGTGGGGAATTCAACTTTCTGGATGTTAATTGGCAATTCCAGCCAGCTGGGAATCCAGGAGATTCCCAAAAACACACTAAAAAACCTGCTTGAGACAGAGCTCTGATTACTGTGACCTTGGCAAAACCAGACTCTTGTGAATCCACCCTCAAGGAGAAGGAAGTACCCAAGATTTGTAAATGCTCATGATTGAAAGGAATGACAAAAGTCATAGGGTCTGCAAAACTTACCAAGTTTCATTAGTAAATTACAAAATTGGCATAATTAGGGACTACGGCCATGTTAGTTCCTAGGCTACCCTACCTACACCACTATGGGGGTGTGGGAGAAAAGGGTAGGGGGTAAAGGAAGGGAGAGAAGAAAAGATGAGTAAAAGAGAGGGGGAGAGAGAAAGAAAGTGAGAAAGAAAGAGAAAAACAAGAGGGAGAACAAGAGATCAGCAGTCCTGGTTCCAGTGTCGACCCTGCTGATGGGGATGTCCCTCCTGGTTCTGGCATCAATCCCGCTGATGGACATCTCATTCCTCGTTCCAAGGTTGATCCAGCTGATGGACATCTCATTCCTGGTTCAAGCCTTGATCCAGATGATGGGATATCCAGGGTCCTGAGAGCACTGCCCAGGCTTGAGGGAGGTCCTGTTCATGAAGGGGTTTCCCTGCCCTGAAGACAGGTTTATAGCTTTCAATGAGCATTTGTTGTTATGCGTAGTCTGTCCTTCCTGACATTTCTGGAAATGGGTCAGAGGTGTCAGAGCTCTTGGGTGCTCTTGATTCTGCCTTTCAGTCCATGCTCACTTCTTGGCTTTATTGCTGTCCTTGAATTTCAGGCCTACAGAGGAATGGTTTTGTCTGACTAAAATGGGAGAACTAGCTAAAAGTCCATATGCAGTTTAGAATTATACACTAAAAAACTATAGAGTATCCTAAAATCCTAAGGCATCAACATGAATCCAGCTCTTGTAAACAGTGTATGTCTTGTTGGGTGCACTGCAGCACAGAGCAGCCCTCAGGCTCTGAGAGCTTGTGGCTGTGCCCTGCTCAAGGTGGTTGCCCCAAGAGTTGGGGTTCACCTTCTCCTCCATCACCATCTCTGTCCTCCCCTGCAGCAGAGCTCTCCAGGGAGCTGCTTCCTCCTGAGGGAGCAGAGCGGCTCTGCTGGGAGGAGATCCCTGCGGGTCAGGGCAGTGACACCCTGCAGTGTCACATCAGCCCCTCCGTGCCGATGGGGCCCCAAATCACCGAGGGCCCTTGGAAGGTGCCTCTGTCACAAAGGGCCCCACCCAGCACACCTGGAAGAGCGGAGCCCCTCGGATTTGGATGGAAGCAGCCGTGCCCGCAGGGCTCAGCCCCGGCACTTCCAGCCTTGTGGGCCCTGCTGTGCCCAGGTTCCCGTGAGGCTCCCGGCACAGCCCCACACGAGATCCTGATCTCCAGGTTGGACAGCCCTGGCTGTGGAGCCCGGGCAGCTTGGTGCAGGAGCAGTTGTCCAGATGGATGCAGCCAGGGGGCTGTGGTCAGTGCTCCATGTGCAGGGGGTGGTGAGGATGAGGGGTGTCCCCTCAAGGCTCTGCTGTGGGACCAGGGCTCTTTAATTGAGTTATCAATGCCACAGAGAGTGGGATTGAGCTCACCCCCAGCACCTTTACAGCTGCCAGGAGGCTGAGCTGGATAGGTGGCACAAACAAAGGAAGGGATCATGCAGAGGGACCTGGCCAAGCTTGAGCAGTGGGACTGCAAGAACACAGGGAGGTTCAGCAAGTTCAAGGTCCTGCACCAAGGACAGGGCAATTCAAGGATCATGGAGGTTGGAAGAGACCTCCCAGATCTTCTATGTCTTCAAGGGTGTCAAGGAGCCAAATGGATCAGTGAAAGAAGAGGATTTGGTTTGTTTAAGGGAGTTATTGTGATCTGTATCTTCAGGAGTACTAACATCCCCCTCCACCAAATGAATCCTTCACACTTCATATTAAATATTTTCTTTGTGTTCAATGCGTCATGAACATTGCATTTCCCCTTCTCTCTCTATTTCCAACACACAGTTGGTAAGGTTAGAAGCTCACTGAATCCTGAACATGTAAAGTAGGAGCTGCAAAGCATTTGAAACCTCTCTTCTAGTTTTATAAATCTCCTATAATTTCAATATAATCCTTTTTTTTTCCCAAAGGAATTACCTAAAAACTACTTCTGTGTGTACTATCAGGTCATTAATTGGCCAACTAATCCTTTCCTGATAATTTGGCATTGATGTTTTATTTGCCAAAGAGTAATGTATCATAAAAAAGTAAAAAGAAAGACGAGAGTATTTCAGGAGATGTACAAAGCTAAATCAATTCTTGTTAAAGCCTTCCTGCATGACTCAATAATTCTTATTTCAAATTGTTCTGTGTGTATGTTCTACCTCACTTCACTGGCTTCTGGACATCACTGCCTATAGTCTTTATATGTAGCAATATTTCCTAAAATTTACAGAGTAGGCAAGAATAGTAGATTGGTAGGGTCTAATCCAGGGTTTTCTGTCTCTGGCACTAGCCAATAGCAAACCTTGGGAGTTTGGGCATGAGAGAAAGGTGGTATTCCCTGGAAAGCTCTCTTGTTCCACTACTTTTTAGGCTTTAGCCTGTTGTGGAGCCACAGTTGATGTTTTTGTACTGAAAATGACCTGCTGTTGTGGTCAGGAGAAGAGCTACCATGTTGAAACACATGGTTATTCCTGAGTGGTTCGAGCCAAGCTCTGCACAGCTGAGGGAAAATGTAAAATCCATAATTTCAGTCTCAATCTAATCCAGCACATCAGTTCTTCAATGACTATTCCCTCGCTCAGAAGATCCTTAGTGCGCAGATGGGAATGTTGCACTCTAAGGGGATATCTCTCCTAGAAATAATATAAGAGGAAGATTGTTTTATTTGGACAATGATCCAAGCAGGAATTCATTGGACCAGATGGCTAGAGCTGTGCTGGACACTCCAGGGTCTGTAATTATGGGGCTGGATGAAGTTGCCAGTGCTGTCTATAGATTTGTTTAATTTTTTCCGATGCACATGTCCACAATGGGTTATGCAAATCACACCGCTAAGCACCCGTCATTCCCCATCAGCTCTTGGGAGAGTAACTTATGAGATAATTACACAGATAATAGGAATGGTTCTGCCATAGACAGAACCCCCAGTTTCCAAAATGTGGGCACTGCTGGACTCTTCCAAATTATGGAAAAGTCCAGGGCAATGGAAATTAAATTTGTGATTCCACCAAATATAATCTGTGTTACTGTTACTCCTTCTTAATATCACAAAACAATGCTTTTCTGCATTTTAGTTCTATTGTGCCAGGTATTGTGTCTTAGAAAGTTGGGCTTTTTAGTGTACTTTTCTAAACTTGCACTAGTTTAGGCTGTCTTGAGAAGAGGGAGTTTTATGGTCAGTCTCCAAACACGTTATTTTTTTTCCCATTTAGACTTTGAGGCTACTGTTAAAAATATAACATTTTAACATACCTTCTGGCATCATTCATAAAGATTTAGTTTCATGCATAGAGTGAGTATTGAGCTACACTTCTAGAAAAATTGTAGCAATACTTTCTCGCATACAGAAATAATAGAAAGATGAAAATAAGATTGGAGTAGAAAGAATCAAGGAGAACAAATACCTTTCAATGTGTATGTTCAGACAAAAAGTAATGAGTTCAGCTAACTGGCCTCCTTTAGGGCCAGTCAAAGATTGTTCAGTCAGAAAGGATCCCCTGATAAAATTTCAGTAACTACTAAATAAAGTTATATGGCAAAGATGAAACCAGCTAACATCTTTGATGTAAAAGAGGTCATTACTATTAAAAAAAGACCCCAAAACCAAAAAAAACCCCACATCTGCAATATATGCTTTCTGGTATTTTTCCATCCTCTAGGATTTTCAATCAATATTTTGCTATGTCACTGATGTGCCATAAAATGTCATAATTTTATTGATCTAGTGTCAGGTCGATGGCTTAAGAAAGATTTGAAATGACAACTTGAGTAGAGGGATTGTTAAATTTAAACTGATATGTTTGCCTTCCTGTCAAAACAGTGCACGTTCCTTTGGCTCATCAGCCACCTGCCTGAGCCAAGCTGACTTCAAACGGCAGTGCTTCGATCAATATTTTTGGAAACAACCTCTATTGTTCCTTTGAGGCTTTTGGTTCTGTTTTCTCCCTGTCACACTCTCTTCAAATCTAAATATCAGGTTATGAAGATACTTAGCTCACCTCAGCCATGGCCTTTGAGCATAAAAAGTGCATATTGATGCTCTTAATCTGTAGTTTAGCTCACCAGCATATAAACTGAACAGGCAAAGCTGCTAAGCAGATTTCATTTGCTTAGAGATTAAGTTAATTTTTTACAGTGTATCATTTGTAAGAAATTAATCACATTTATATGATATTTTCCTGTGATTGTCTAGAAGTGTTCTACATAGCACAGGTCTCTGTTCTCTTTGAGCTTCTCTATTCTGCTCCCACCAAAATGTATTTTCTCAGATTTGTTCGTTGAATTCCTCCTTATACTCTGTCCACATTGTGGAAAGTCCTCCTCAGTGGCCCTTCTAGTCAATGGTGGAAAAAAGTTATAAACTCTTGTGTCAGCCAGTAACAAATGAAGCTAAGAAAGCACAGTTCATTACCCATTTTTCTTTTGTTGTCAAATGTCATCGCTGAAAGAAAGAATGAAAAATGTCTTCATTCTGACATTTTTAATTGAAGCGTTTTCATTAGTATTTCAAAATGGTTTTATCTGAAAATGTATTAATTTTTAAAAGACATCCAAAGAAGAGAAAATATTTGATTTCATCTGTGAAAAAAGTGTTCAAACTTATTTTATATTTGCTAAGAAAACAAAGAAAAAAATCATCAGTTTAATTTGTACTTTATTTTTTCAAGGCAAGTAGTAAAAAAGTAACAACTATACACATTTGTCATATGCCTGAGCATCATGAGAAACTCTGCCTGCTCCTCTTTAGCGCAACACAATCTTCTTTGAGACTGTCAACCTCATTAGATTATTTCTTTCACCAAGGCATCTTTACAGTCCTTATGAGCCAGCACACCATCTTAATAAATGACAAAAAATAACTTTTCCAGAGAATAACTGCCAAATTTCAGACTTGAGTTCAACGTGCTCTTTGGAGTGCAGGAAAGAGCCACCAGACTTGTGAGAAGTTGAACTTGTTCAATTTCTTGTTCAATTTCTTCTTTCTGTGAAGCTCCCCCAGCAGATTTTCTTGTGTCCAGCAATTTGGCTGAGCTTCCGGTTTTCCCTCTCAGTTGATGTAATCCAGAAGCATTGAGGTAGAAAAATTTTTGTTTTCTTAGGAAACAGCTGAAAAATCTCATTCTGTTAAGTGAGGGCATGGAAAGGGCATTAAATATTTGTGTGTTTGGGGGTTGTCCAGAGTGAGAATAGAATCACAGAATCACAGAATCACAGAATGGTTTGGGTTAGAAGGGAATGTGAGGATCAACTCATTCCAACACCCTGCCATGGACAACTTCCCCTATCCCAGGCTGCTCCAAGCCCCATTCAGCCTGGCCCTGAAAACTTCTAGGCGTAGATCAGAAGCATCTTCTGAAATTATCTTTTTTAATTCTTTAATTTGCAAATGAGATAGGAAAAAGAAGGCTCTTGGGCAGTATTGATTGTGAGTGTTTTGTTAACAACCTGAGATGAGTGGGGGAAAACTGCCCATGTCCAGGCAGGAATAATTCTGAAAAGATGCAAAGCCAGTGCAGAAACCAGTTCCAAGAAAAGTCTTCACTGAACAAGGTTACCCTGTGCCAGCAGCTCCCTGCTCACTGTGGACATGTGGGAGAGACAGGGAGGCAAAAAGCAGCCTTGCATACCCCACAAGGGCAGAATTAATATTATTATTCATCAGGGAGCAGCTGGCACAGAGTTGCTCTTCCACCAGAGAGGTTGGTGCTATTTCCTTCTGCGTGTGCTCCCACGTTGCCCCTGGGCTGTGGGGGATCCAACACAGCTTCCACTCCTGGGTGAGGAAGCAGGGAGCAGCTGGGGTGATAATAGACACGTTATGTGAGAATCTGGCATTGTGGGGCTGGTGATGGGAATACAGCAGGAATTTGGATGAGTTTTGGAAGAGAAGTAACTCTTCTCTGTACTTGCAACTACCCTTAAATTTCCAAAGCTGTAAATTAATGTTTCCAAGTCTTATTTTTGGAGGAATGCTTGCCAGTGTGCCAGAATTATGACTAACATCCAGCAGCACCTCATCTCTCCTACATGAGAATGGGGAAAGTTTCTGTCTTAGCAAGGTGTGTGTTGTATTTCTGTTTGAAAGAGATCTTGCTGTTATTTATAACACTGAAAGCCTAGAACAAAAATAGACCAAATAAATCACTTACACTAAACCAAATAAATCACTTATATAAAAGTCTTTTGATGTATTATATAAGGCCTTTTCCTCAATTTCTAATTCTAAAACTAGAGCCACATGTACTTGTAGTCTTTTATTTTGTTTCTTGTTTTCCCCAGTCACTCCCTGTTTCCATGACATGTTTTCTAAAGGCTCGTGATGACAGCAAGAGCATTGCTCATCGGAGAAAACAAAGCTTAGCTGAATTCTCCTACAAAGTCCCTCTGCATGTGGCCTTAGTTCTAGCAGCAGCAAAATGAAAGTGGAAAGCAGATAACAACAATTAGAAACGAGGTGAAAAATCTTGAGACAGCACTCAGACTTCAGTTTTCAGCTACAAATTACAAATATCAGCATAGCAAATATGAGTGCGTGTATTTGGGGAAAAAAAACCCAAAAGCAAACCATCCCTGGAATAAAGAGGAACAGGGCCAAACTAAGAAGGGGCATAAGGATGCTGTTTGCCAGGATAGGAAAAACAGTGAGGGTGCATTAACTGTGCAGAGGCATTGTTCCACCCAGGACATGGGAAAAAATAAACCTAAGGCACAAGAAAACCTGAATTTTTATTAACTAACTGTATTTAAATTAAGGCAGAGCTGAAGAGGATTCTTCCAGCAATGTGAAGCCCTTTCTGAGTTAGGAGCTCTGAGAAGCAGGTCCCAGACCATCAGGAAGGACCTGGGCTGGGATGCACAGTGGACACAGCCTCTGGAGCAGGGATACAGAGGGACTGTGACTTTGCAGCAAGGCTGAGTGGGCAGATTGCTGGGGACAACTGAAGAATGGTGAATGCTGTGCCAGAAGAGGGGACGGAAGCCACAGGAAGGAGAGTGGCTGGAGGAAGGTTTCAGGAAGAGGTTCAATCTGCAGACTCAGTTGGCAGCACAGTACAGTCACCTCCACTGCAGCCTGGCCCACAACCCAAACCCTGCCAGTCAGAGCTTTGCTGTCTGTGCTCCTGCTGTAAACTTGTTCTGAACAGTAAATTCTTGCCTGAGACACAATGCCCAATAAATATATAATATATATACAATATAATATATATAATTATATAATTAATTCACAGAAAGTAATGTGATGTGTAACAACTCAGCCTTAAAGTAAGACCCATTGCCATTTCAACAGGAAAATGGGA
>VXAC01003823.1:31240-48648 GCA_013399225.1 Rhipidura dahli
CCATCCCATCCCATCCCATCCCACCCACCTCCAGGCTAATTCAGACACCCACCCACACCACTGGGCTGCAGCCAGGCTCTGCTGCTTTTGCAGAGCTGCTCTGAAATTGTTTGTGCTCACAGACTCCTGTGAATGCCACGGTCCCCTCCACAGCTCTCAGGGATGTGGTTCTCAGTCCCTGCAGAGCTCAGCAATGTTCCCTTGCTCTGTGGGACCAGCTCCCACTTGGAGTTTGTGACAGCTGAGGGTTTTTGCAGCAGCAGCAGGTTTCTTTGTGTGGCCACATGCTGCTTTGCTGTGGGCCACAGCTGGGCATGGGCTGGAGTCTGAGGGGGCAGGCAGAACTGCCAGAGGAGCAGCCTCTCCTTTTAGTGCTCCTGGCAGAAGGGCTCAGAGCACAATGAGCTGCTTACAGGAAATGGCAACAGAAACAAGTGAATTCCTTCCAAAGGTGTCTTTTTCAGCTGTACAGTCCTTATTATTAGAGCAAGACAGGAGTGGTTCCAGAGTTCTCACAACTTAAGGTGTTCTGTCTGTCAGGAGTTTCCAGTTTTGAGTCTCATCAGGTGTATGTAGTTCCAGGGGTGTATTACACTGAAAATTATTGCCATTAATGTGAAGAATACATGGGAATTTGCCTGCTTTGCATGTGATATGACAGATTCATACTCTGAGACCTGCAGGACATGTCTTGGTAGATGGTTCTGGCACTACTTGCTCATGCCAGCCCCAGATGTTTGTGAGAAAAACATAATAAAAGATGTGGAAACAAGAGGGCTACTAGAAGGAACATGGGGAAATATTCCTACGCCTACTTGTTAGGCAGAAGTTTGCTTTTGAGTTGGAATGTGAGAAATTACTTCCCCTTTAAAGTGCTTTAGTCTCGTTATAAACACTGACATTCAGCTTTTCCCAAATAAACATTTACTTCCCTTATCTTAGCTCGGGGGATGCTACAGTGTTCAGATTTTAAAAGTGTTCAGTATTTTAAAAAGGCAGGAGGAAAACAGGAGGTCAAAAGACAATAGCAGAAGAAATATTTAATGAACATTTTAACTCATGGGTTGCTACTTGCAGTTTTTGAGAGCATACAGATATTTTCTAATGCTTTAATGTATACCACATAAATCTTGTTTAATAAACATCTGTGTCAAAAATAATTTTAAGTTTTAGTTTGTTTACAAAGCATCATCTTGTAGAAATCTATTGGCCAGCATAGAAATGTACATTACAGGAGGAATATGCTGCTCTACTCAAAAAATGGCAATGCATATTTATTTAGAATGTGTGCTGGGAGTAGCATTCATTTTGGAAAATTACTTCCAGATTTTGAGGTCTTCAGAATGTGTGTGTATAGATTATTTTTATTTTTGATCCAACATTTCTAAATCAATGACCATTGAACATTTTTAAAAATTATTTTAAAGGAAATATTTATGTGTATGTCTTAGTACATCTACATAATTTACCTGTTAAAAAAAAACGATTGAAAAATGCAGGTTTTGACCAGCATTGATGAATTTAAGTTTTAGAAACAAGAGGTTTCCCTGAAGTTCCATGAAGTCAAAGGCAACAATAATGTTCTGAGTTACATTACTATTATTTAATATAATTATTTTAATAAATAATTAAATAATCAGGTTGCTCTTGATGATTTATATATAAAATAAATAAATAATCAGGTTGCCCTAAAGTTATAAAGGAATGAGACAGTTGAAAACCCATCAATATGGAAACAAAGACTGAACATAGAGCCAAAACTTGTTCCTGGGTTGGATATTCAATAGACCAATACAACATGGAAAGGAATAATTCAAATACAATATTTTGCTCTTAAACATTTACTGACAGCACTTAACACCCTGTGATCTCTTTCCATAAGAAATGCAGGCAACAAAATCAGCTATTAAATACACTGACTATTGAGTGCAGTCCACCTCTGCCAGACTGACACAAGGTTAGATGAGTTATTTGTGTATGAAACACTTAAATAAACCACTTACAGAGAGACTGATGCTTCTGAAAAAGAGCTTGTTGAAAATGCCAGTTAAAGGAAATTATTGAAATATTCCATCTAATGAAACAGGGAAGAAATACTTTGAAACCATGGATCTTCCCCCTGTTAATAGTAGGTGAAATGTGAAAAGCAACCACCTGAATGGTGATTGTAGTGAGATGGGGATTGGTCTCTTTTTCCAGGCAACAACTGGCAGAACAAGAGGACACAGACTTAAGCTGCACCAAGGAAAATACAGGTTGGATATCAGGAAGAAGTTTTTTACAGAAAGAGTGATAAAATATTGGCATGGTCTGCCTGGGGAGGTGGTGGAGTCACCATCCCTGGATGTGTTTAAAAAGAGATTGGATGTGGCACTTGGTGCTGTGGTTTAGCTGAGTTGCTGGGGCAGGGGTTGGACTCGATGATCTTGAAGGTCTCTTCCAACCTGGTGATTCTGTGATTCTGTGAAATAAACATAAGAGGGAAATCTGGACACACATCGGGGTCCTGTATGAGGGATTACTGTAGAGCAGAAAAATCAGCAGCACTTCTTTAAGGAATCAGTATTTCCTACAGTGCTGGTGTCTGTCCCCAGCCTTGGCTGCAGAGTGTGTGGTTGTGTGTGGAGACACACAGGAGCTGGGCTGCTGTGATCAGCTGTGCAAAATTCATGAGGGCAGGGAGAGAGACAGGGGGAAAACAGCTTGATTTTGTAACCCAGTGAGCCCCGACTCACACAGGGCCGTTGTTCCTGTTGTTCACATGTTTTATTCAAAGACTATTTAATTCAGTCTTGGTAAAAGAGTTTGACACTGCCATCCCCAGAAAGGGAGTACTAGCTGTGAGGTTCCAGAGTTACTCTGGTTTTGTCTGGAAACTGTTTATCTTTTCACCTTTAATTCTGATTTTTTTAGTAGCACTGTAGTACAGGAGGGATGAAAGGCATCTTTGGTCCAGCCTGGTGCCTGTGCAGGAAATTGGTGCATTCTCCTTGCTGGGAAAAGTAGTGCTTTTAATTGTTTACACCCTCAGGGAAATCCTCAACTCTGTCCTGGGATTTCTAACCACGAGGCTGGCACAGAGTAGTGGTGGCACCATCCCTGCTGGGCTTTGAGAGAAAAGAGGGAGCCACTTCTGTGCCAAAGGGAGGTCACTGCTCTTACAAAGGGAGGTACAGTTCCCTGTGTCTAGGAAGGGGATTCAGACTGGAAATGCTCAGTCCAGTGCCACACGTGCACCAATTTTGCCTCTTAAGCAGTAACTGCACTACAGACTCTGTTAGCAGCACCTTCCTTTTTGAAAGGAAATAGTCACTTTCCACGTCGTAACAAAAATACCTCCCTATTTATTTATCCATCTGAGAAGATACAGAACTACCAGTCTGTAATGGAACTGTTCAGCTGGTTTTACCTGTATTCTCCAGCACTGGAAGGCTGCACAATATTGGATCAGAGGAAAACTCACCTGACATAAATCTACCTGGCTATGCTGACTTTCAGTGGTGTGGAATCATCTGGATCACACGCAGGAGATGAGCAGGACCCCAGATGCTGTTAAATGATGTGCCACTAATTTCTGTAAAGGATCAAGGACTTTTGCTTTGTTTTGTGGGAAAAGTCAAACTTCAGATTCTAGTTTACAAAAAAAAAAAAAAAAGGGGTGAAGAAAACAAAAAAAAAATCTCCAAAAATAAATTAAACAAATACATAGAAAATCATACCAATATAATGAAAATGTATGTTGTTACTCTCTGATGGCTTATAGGTGGAAAATAACAACTCAGGATATAATCTTAGAAAGGAGGAAGCTCAAAGATTTTAAAGCCGGGTTAATGGGACAGCCTGTAAAGCCACCATGTTCAGCTCTGCACACATCACAAATGGATTGGATGTCCCAGGCTGACATTCCAGTACTTCACATTTCTTCTAAATTTACTTTCCAATCCAGGTGAAAAAGAGTGGGACAATATTTTTAAAGTTTGGTGACTGCAGGTTTGGGAAAATGGATCTTATTGAATGTATCTATAGAATTTTCTATATTAGAATGATGATATTAATGTGCAAATTCTTCTCCCTGCTAGTGGGAATAAATGAAAATGGAACAAAACACACACTTGCTACAAAGACTATTTGTTAAGGCTGCACAGAGCAGGATTTACATGCTGAATATAAGGATTCTTTTGGACTTATTCCCTTTGCTGTCAAACTGAGTTAAAGATCAAATCCTCTGCTGGTGCATGTTGGTGTCACTGCAGCAGCTCAGAGCTTTTTGCCATACTGTAGTGATTTGTACAATTTGTCTTTGTGCTTTCTCCTGAGCAGTTGTGCTTTGCTTGCCTTTTTGTCTGAAAGGAGCAGCACTTTTATTTAAGCAGCATCTGAGAATCAAGATTACATCCATCCAGTCTTTAGTTTACTTAAGCAGAATCTGGTTTGCCAGGTATCTGTCCTGTGACATCAAACTTGTCACTTCACAATAACTTCTGTCGCTACATAGGAGCTCATTAATAAGAAAATGGAAGAAGGGGAACTCAGAGCAGAGATGAGGTAAAAGCCATCCTCTATGCCCTGAAAAAACAGTTGTTTGCTTAGTAGGTCTTTGTTTCAGTTTGTATCTCTGCAGCATTTGCAGTGAAAATAAGACCAAGTAAAAATTCTATTGCAAATCTTGAGTGTCTGTTAGGATTTCTTAGGTGAGTTTTCTTTTAATAATGAAAAAACTGCAAGCTTGATATTAGGATCTCACTGGCCATGGCTCCAAACAGTTCTCTGCCTCTGCTGATTCAAAGTCAATATTTGGTTAAAATAACATTCTATAAAACGAGCTGTTTTGTCAGGATAGGAATCAGCAGCACTTGTACTTACCTTCTACTGTGTGTAAAACCTATTAAGATCAAATAAATATTTGTGCATTGAAGCTAAACAAATTTTAAGATGTTTCATAGAGATAAATAGATGGAAAGAATCTTCAGTGGTTGGCTAATCATTCCTGCTCTTCCACTGAAAATATGTTTGTTTGAAGTCCTGACCTGATCTCAATTAATATTTTCCCATAACCATTACAAGTTTTGCATTCTTATCAACTGAGTTGTTTCATGAAAGTAAAATTTGGACTCTTGCTAACAAAGATCTTTCAAGAGGATAGAATGGATGGTTAAAGTGTGTGCACACATCTGCATGAGTATATATCCCAGTAATAAATTATATTTGTTCATTCATAAACCAGAAAAACTTCAATCTGACTGAAGAGACAGCAAAGAAAAACCTTCCATACAGCTCCTGACATGTGATTTTTCCTTCTTTTATTAGGACATTTTTCCTTTTAATTTTTCAGGATTTGGAAAAGTATCTTAGTCTTTAAGTGCTTATATTTAACTTGAGATGGATTTTCATCTTAATAAGGACTGTTTTGTGGTCTGAAATCAACACTGAGTTAACTGTGTTAATGTGGGAGGAAAAAAGAACCTGTCAGCCCCCCAGGTCAGTATGGATGCTGACTGCAGTGTGGGCTCCAGGTTAGGGGATTCAGATGCCAAAGCTTTTCCTCCTCCACAGACCATTTAACTGTGATAATTTTTTTCCCCCACGTGCTTGATCTGCACTGTAAAGGTCAGGATGAACCAGTAATCCTTCTTGGAGCTGTGTTGCTCGTGTCTTTTTTGCAGTATTTTGCCCCTTTCCTCTTGCTTCTGTGTATTTTTCCTCTTTATGAAGAAAGGCCATTTCCTCCCAGGGCAGAGTCCAGGCATGCAGTAAAATACATCTTTAACCATCAAATATATTAAAATAGAATTCAAATCAAGGACAGATTTTCCTCTCAAATACTCTTTCTCACGTTATGGTTGATATCAGGGCATATTCCCACAAAAAGACTTTTGTCCCTAGCTCTCTTTGCAGCCCTCGGGACTCCCTTGGTCTAGGATTCCCTTCTTCTCCCATCTTTCTCTCAGGCAGTCTCCAATCTCCCACATCTTCCCTTAGGCTTTTACTTCTTCATAGACATTTTTTTTTTCTTTTACAAAAAACCCCCAAACCCTACTTTCTGCAATACTTAATTTTAGCTACAGATTATCATTAAACCCAGACTAGAATTTCTTCAGGCCAATATTTCTGCCTGTACACAGTGCTTCATGGTGCCAACCTGCATTACCAGTTATTATGAATAGCAATTTGAATTATTATTAACAGCATTGCTAATATCAGCTATTTTACTCCATTTCCATATCAACACATGGCTTTTTTTTTGCTTTATTCAGTGTTAACACAACCCATCTTCTCTCGTAAGATTTTCTATTTTCCTTTCTCATTCATCATGATTTAGCACTAGTTATTTGACAGATATATATTCTCAAGTCAGCTATCTATCCAGCAAGAGCTGGCACCCCATTTAATTTTCATTTTGGAGCAGTGTCACTGTCAGCCATACTCTGGGTCAGCTCTGATACCCTGAAAATGACAACTACAACAAGCAAAGCTGTCATGATCCAACAGAAGCACTATTAATGATTCAATTAAAAAAAAAAAAAAAAACCAGAAAGAATTTAATGGGCAAGAGGGATGTGGTAAATAGGGAGACTGTAAACTTTAAAAAAGAGAAAGTTTGTATCCACTGTAAGGAACTAAATTAATTAAAACACCAAAAATGCCCAAAAAGGTACAAATCAGTTTGGACAGCTTGGCTAACAGTACAGTCTTATTCCATATACACTGTAGATGTTAAGAAATAAATTGCTATTTTGAAGTATGGCAGCACAGAATTAGAATTGAAAAATAGGAGAATAACATCAATATTATGCAATTACTGTGTGTCTGTGGTAGGGAAAGCAAAGTCTGGAGAGAGTTGGGGGAGCCAAACTACACAAATGTAAAAAGTTTTCAGACATAATTTAATTCCTCTGGAAAGCTGAAAGTTGAAAGACGTATTCTGGACACAATTGTGCACACAGAGAAAGAAAAAAGTAATGGTTCTCTATAACTGTGAACAGAAAACAGGAAAGAATGTAAAAATTTTAAGGATCTATCACTGAACAGAGTTCCTTCCAAACTTCAGGATACAATATTTTTCCAAAGAATTTTTGTACTGTCCCAAGGGGAAAGAGAGGGTTTCCCTTTCCCCTTCATCCACAATGGGCCTGTTGGTTTCCATTCCTTCATGGCCACAAACAGCACAAGTTTTCCTCTAAAACAGAGTTAATTCAGAGTTTGAATTTAAGACTTAATTCAAAAGTTTACTGATCAATTCTGTGAGGGTTGCTATTCACAGCCTGTAAGGAAGAGATTGAGAAAAATTCTATCTAGTGATTTCTTCCTTCCTTGTTATGGCTATATCAGAATATGCTGTCCAGAATTACATAAAATGGTTTTGTTTGGACACAGATTTCTTAGACAATTTTTAGAAGTTACGTTAAACCCCAGCCATGAAGGTAATATGAGATTTAAAACCAAATCAACTTCTCTTAGGAAGGAGAAGAGATCTCCTCAAGTACTGGCACCAGAATCAAAATAATAATTTTTTTTTTTAATCAGAAAAGAGAAATCTGAAGGGAAAAGATGTCATAGCAATTAAAATGTTTGTTTGTGCAGAGATAGGTAGACAGATAGATTGATAGACAGATAGATAGATAGATAGATAGATAAAAATTTTATCTAAGAATATATTAAAAAATCAGCCTGGATTTGGATGTTCAAATTCCATGAAAATAGTTTTAATCAAGAAGCTTTTTTTCATTTATCCTAGACATCCACCATCCAAAGAACAAACACTGTTTGGTTCCAAACCACTGTGTGGTTCAGCACATTTCATTAACATATATGTGATGAAATACCTTAGAAAAAATTGTGGCTTAGACACGAGCAAATACAGTAATAAAATATCCTGAGGCAGATTAAAACAGAAAAGTCTGGGTTTAGAATCCAGGAAAAGGAAAGACATGGATGTAGCATTAAATGCTGGGGGGTTTTTGCATGCAGTTGCCTAAGGATGCACAAAAAAAATCCAACAGATTTATTTAAGAGTTGATGCTTCGCATCAAAATGAAGATAACTAAATAAATTTATAAGGCCAGCCTTGCACAGATGCTGTTTGAAAAAAGTGCAGTGGGGTAGGAGCTGCTCGCTTTAATAAAAGCTTTTATGAAGAAATAGTACAGATGGATCTGTACGTGAAAATGAAGAGGGGAGAGGAATGTAAGATGAAGTCTTGATGAGGTTATGTAAGACCAGGTGTATATGAGGCAAAACTCACCAGAAAAGCAGCAAGAGTTACCCCAAAAGGATGGAAACATGCAAACAAGGTATCCTGGTCTGAAGGAGATAGGAGGGAGAGCCTGAAGAAATCAACAGAAATGTTGTGGCAGCAACTGAAACATTCTGATTTTATTCATCCTTTTAAACCCGTTAGGGATCTCTCATTTTATCTTTCTCAGAGGACACTCTCTCCAGGCTTTGCAATATATCTTTATGTTTTCTGATTCTTCTTTATGAATTAACTGGGTGTTAGTCCACACTTCATTTTCCACCAACAATGCTTGTATATTTGAGAAAATATGTGTCCAATCCATAATAGTCAGGGCAGTCTCAAAATTATAAAGCATGAGTGAACTAAGGCTAAAGGCAAAACAACTTGCAAAAATTACAGCTTTTAGGTCTAGGTTTGGAGTTTATAAAAATCAGGAGCGCTTCACTGCTACATTGGGATGTCTGACTCTGGGATGTATATTCCACATCCTGTGGGTAAGTTTCTAAGGTTAGGTCAATGCTGATTTTCATACCAGCAAATCAGATAAATTCTAATTTATATTGCTTTAAAATGGAAAAAAGGAGAATGGCAACAGAATCAGTGAGTAGAGGGTGTTTCCTGTTGCCTACCCTTCTACCAGCTCACACATATTTTCTGTCAGACAAATTGCTTTTTCATGTTTATATCTTTCACAAGTTTATCTCATGAGTTTGATCTGCTGGCCAGTTACCTTAATATCAAGTCTAGAAGGATAAATACAGTTCTATTGAGACATTTTTAAAAAATATGTTTAATAATATCTTTTTAAATAACCACATACAAACCCCTTCCAGCTGAAGCTATAAAATGTCCCAGTAAATATCAATACTGGTGTTGACACTGTGTGCTCAGCAGCTGCAAATCAGGCCTCTGGAAGCGCCTTTGCTGGAAACACTCCAAAAGGAAGCATTTACCAGGGAAATGCTTTTCCTTAATGGCAAAAAAACCCTCAGAAGAGTTGGTGCATTCCCCCACTGATGAAATAGGTTCTTCCTTTGGTGACACAATAAAATTTGAGGCAGACAGATAAAGTTAATGCAATAAATATGGATACAGAGAGGGAAGAGGAGAGATGGGGGGTGGAGTAAGAATAGATAAAATTCAATTTCATGAATACCAAAATATTTGTATATCCATAAATATCTACCAAATAGAAATAAAAAAGGGAATGAGTTTTGCATTTTGTGGAGTCTACAGGGGAAAAGACCTAACCGTATTAAGCATTAAAATGAGAAAGAAAGGAGGGGATTTTTAATGTTGCCAAGTCTTAGACAGCTACAGGACACACAAGCTGCTAGAAATAGCATTTTAGTAAGGGTTTTGTGTGTAAGGGGCCAAACAGTGAAACAGCCCTCAAACATCCTTCAGTGGGGGAAACTGGACAGGGAATGCCCTAAGCCTCCACTTAATGTAAATGCTGTAACTCCAAACATCTCCTCAGAATCACAGAATCAGTCAGGTTGGAAAAGACCTCTGAGATAATCCAGTCCAAATTATGACCCAACACCACCACCGTGGCACTGAGCACCACCTCCAGTCTTTGCTAAAGCCTCTCCAGGAATGGTGCCTCCACCACTTCCCGGGGGACAAGCCATCCCAGTGTCTAATCATCCTTTCTGTGAAGAAATTCTTCCTGATGTCCAACCTAAACCTCCCCAGCTGCAGCTTAAGATTCTGTCCTGTCATCCTATCACTGATTGCCAGGGAGCAGAGCTCAGCTTCCACCCCTTCAGATTTTGTATCTGCAGGGGACCTTTCAGCTGTAGATCACAGGATGTACTCAGGTCACATCCTCTGTCCCTGAGCTGTGATGTCTCCACACACTGTGAATGTTGTAATGCCCAGGCTGACACATTCACTGTCACCTGCACGTGTCTCTGTGTGTGAGCTACTTCTTTATGACTAAAAACAATCGGCAAAAATAGAAACTTCTATTAATCCCATCTCTGTGGGACCACAGAAAACCCCTGACCTTTATTTGGAAACTATTGTACACTTGGCCAGAACAATTCAGAGCAATTCAGATCCACCAAAGTAAGACCTTGTGTGGGCCTGCTCTGTTCCCTCAGGACAGTCAGGGTCTGCCACTGACCTCCTCAGGTGTCAGCTAAACTTCAGCCTTTGAGCTCAAGGCAGAGATGGGCAGATGGGCAGATGGGCAGATGGGCAGACATCCCATCCCCACATCCCACAGCATCACTAATACCTTGCCTTATCTCTTGCACAAAGTCTTTCCTTGTTCTGGGAAACCTGGCCTTAATAATAAAGATAACAGGCAAGTCAGTGTCTCTGCTGATTGTTGATATTTAATAGGTATTGCAGAAAAACACACTAAATTTTATCCTCCATAAGCCCAGGCTCAACTTAATCAAAGTTTAGCGTGATCTCAAGGCTCCCTTCGGATTCTATCAGTTAGTGAAATCTTTTTTATCTTATGTTTTCAGCTCTTTACTCTGTTCCATGATTGGGCTGGGCTGGATGAGGGCTGGGGCAAATGCCTGGGGGGGTTTCTAAGCCAAAGCAAGAGAACTAATCCCCTCAGGGCCAGGCAGGGGTCTGCCACTGGGTCTGGGTCAGAGGAGCTCAGGGCTCTCTGTGGTGGCACTGGGAGTTTGTCTGCTTTGCCCAGGGAAAAAGCTCCCTCGGGAGCTCCTGTGGGTGTGCTGGCACTCAGTGCTGTGCTGGCACTCAGTGTTGTGACGCCCAGAACGCGCTGAGCAGGGGTGGGGATGGAGTCTGGGGCTTGTCAACCTTGAGATGTGGCTCTGGTGGCTGTGACATCACAGAGAACAGGTCACAGTGGGAGCCAACACCAGGCAGGTCCTGTCCTGCTCCCTCAGTCTCACACCTGCTGTCACCCAGAGCTGCTGGCCCCCTTTCCCCCGCCTCTCAGGGGCCATGACGGCGACAGTCGCGCTCCTGGTGGCTGTGCTGGCCATGCTGCCCAGGCCCACACACGACCCGCCGGCCGACGTGGCCTCTGCACGGCGGATGCAGCAGCGCCAGGAGCTCCTGCATCAGGAGATGACACGGCTGTGGCAGGAGGTTGAGCAGACCCGGTCCCTGCTGGAAGCCCTCCTCCATTCTGTGGTCAAGAACTGGCCCTTTTGGGCCACTGCAGCAGCCATACTGGTGGAGGTCTGCTGGCTGGCCTGGCAAAGGCGGCTTGCCTTGGGCCGTAAGGAGCAGGATGACAACAAGGGGGAACAAGACCTCAACCGAGCGAGCAGTGCTGCCAGAATTTTGGCTGAATCCACCCAAATACCGGTGCAGGAGCTGCCTGAGCCGTGCAGGAGTCTGAAGCAGTTGGTGCGTGACCTCCTCTATATCAGCCGAGAGTTTTCCCGGAGGACTTTCATGCCAGAGATTTACCCGGACACCGGGATGGGCGGCAGCCATGAATCCTGGAACATCTTCGGGAACAGAATCTTCTACCAGCTGCTCATGTTCCTGCAGCCACCCCCTGGTCATTCTTCCATCCTGGAGCAGGACACCCTGGGGCAGCAGCCAGAGAGGTGCTCTGGCATCCGCGTGGTGCTGGAGTGCACCTGCTCCATGGAGCGCGTGCTGGGATATTCCTTGTGCTTCGTCCATCGCCGGGGCAATGAGCTGCTGCGAGATCACAGCTCACTGCTCCTGGAAGCCCTCTGCACAGGCTCCTACTTAAACATAGAGCAAATCTCCACCTGGGTGCAAAACTTGCTGTTTTCAGCCTGGCTGCGTTTGCCTCAGTGGCCACGCCAGAGTCTGATGTTGCTGCCCTGCTCCCGCTCCTGCAAGTTCCTGGTGACCAGCCCCTCCAAGGAGCAGGGCTGCACTGAGATGTTCTTTGCAGTGCATGAAGGCAGCACAGGCAACTTCGTAGTCCTTGAGTAGGCAGCAGCTTCCCCATGGAGCTGATCACCTCAAGTGCCAGCACGCAGCTCGTAGAGGACAAGATTGTTTCCCAGCGTGGGCTGGGGAAAGACAGGTGCGCTGGACACCCTGATCTTCTGTGACAGGGTGCCTCACATGGGGAAGTGAGAGAAAGGCTGATCTGGTCTGCCTACACTTTAATAAAGGAGCAAAATTCAAGAACTTTTTTCCTTTTGACAAAGGCAAGGGTTTTAGCATTTTTATGAAACATTTAAAATGCAGTGACTTCTGCTGCACAAAACCAGTTTATAACTGTAGAAATAAACCACTAATTACACACAGTCAAATGCTGGTTGAGCTTTTGCTTCAGTTCAGTGCAAAAACTGAATTCTGCTTCGCAGTGTAATCATATTGCCAGTTTCTCTTTTATTGACTTCTAACTTCATGAGGGAGCTTTCAGGTGATATTGCCCATGCATAGGGAATAAGGGAATACCCCAAATAAAGCATATAGCATGTGAATATTTGTTTTTCATGTTAGTCTCTACTTGGACAGTGAGCAGAATAATCCATGCCTGAGGGACTGGAAGGTCACTGCATTTCTTGCCCTGTGCTGATGGCAAAAGAGGTTTTGCCACAGCCATCATAATACAGCTGGGGCTGCATCACAATGTTGTTGAGTTGGGGCTCAACTGCCCCAGTTGAAGTCTTGTCTATGCAACATCTATTTCTCTGAGTGAATTAATGTATAATTTCATTCATTCTAAGGAATAATAAAGCTCAGCCCTTGCAGAGTGAGTTAGGGGGTCACACCTGCTGGTAGCACAGGCACATCTACATATTCATGGTGAGTAGAGAAGTGGAACATTCGTGTAATGTCCTAACATTACACGAGGAACAAGCTGCCTCTCTGAAGGGATATAAATGCCTGGAGAAATTCTGCAGTAAAAGTCACAGTGCAGGTTTTGGAATACTGGGTAGGATATCTCCTGAAACAAATCACTGCCGACAGATTTGCAATACCTACTGCTCTGGTCAGGCCCAAAATAGCACTGTTGTGAAGTTTAAGTCCATCATTTGTCAAGCACAGTATTCCTGTAGTGGCTAGTGCAGTGTAGTTCAGATTGTGATCTCAGTGTCAATGAGAGCCAAAAGCTTGGGGCAACAGGAAATTACCATACAGGAGAAATGCTTGTGATTGAACACTGCCCAATAAAAATTCTTCAGCCACCTCACAAGGAGCACTTTAGGTGAGACTGAGGCTTCATTTCAGCAAAGTGATTGCAGGCTGAGACTCACACACCCTCACTGGCATGAAACTGGATCAGGGGAGGTTTAGATTCGATATCAGGGAAAAGTTCTTCATCTAGATGGTGGTTGGGCACTGGAACAGGCACCCCAGGGAAGTGGTCACAGCACCAACCTGAGAGAGTTGAAGGAGCATTTGGACAAGGCTCTCAGTCACATAGTGGGATTCTTAGGGTTGTCCCGTGCAGTGCCAGGAGTAATTCCATGATTCTATGGTTCTAAACTCCTAACAACCATTGAGAAGGAAGGTATAATCAATTAATTTCTACATAAAGCTGGAGTCAGGTGATCTTTAAGGTCCCTTCCAACCCAAACCATTCTGTTCATCTAAGAAATCTCTTTTTCAAGTCTGTGTTTCCCCTGATTTACTTAAACCAGTTCTTGAGTTTAGATAATTCAAGCATATGATTATTTTCCAGACATGGTGGCATGCTTTGTTCATTAGAGATCTGTATCAGTGTCTTTCTATGAGAACAACATCCATGCTGACGTTAGAATATACATATATATAAAAATAAAAAGGTGAGGAAGAAGAAAAAAAAGAAAAAGATTGTCAGTCCAAGAAAAAAACTTTAGGGATATTAATGAATATTTGCATTTTAATAAAAGCCTTACTGAGAAGAAGAGAATCACAGAATCACAAGATGGCCTGGCTTGGAGGAGATCTTAAAGATCATCTCATTCCTTCCACTATCTCACACTGCTCCAAGCCCCATCCAACCTTGTCTTGAACACCTCCAGGGATGGGGCATCCTCAGCTTCTCTGGGCAAATGAAAAAAAGATAATAATACTTTATCAATCCAGTCACCATGATCAGAGAGAACAGGTAACAGGCTCCACTTTAAATGTGTCACAAGTCAGAATGAAGAGTTCCCTTATTTATCCATCAGCATGAACAACTCAACCCTCATTGTTATGAGGTCCAAATTCCCATTCTACAGCCCACAGTGGAGCAACAACAACTTCTACTTGAGAAAAAATGCACATCCATACAAAGAAGAGTGATTCCAGGCTCCGGCCACGAGCAGGTACTCCACTTCTGTGCTTCAGGGCATTCAGCTACTAGGACAGCAGAATTGCCCAGAGGCTTTCCTGCCATCTTCATTAGGTGTGAAGAAGCAGATCTGACAGAAGCTCCCAGGCTGTGGCATCTGCCAGTAAGTCACTAATTCACCTGTGAAAGACAAAAACATCTGCAAACACCTGTAAAAAAAAAAAAAACGAAAAAAATGTAAATGTGATTCAGCTACAGGGCAGATGGAGTAGATGACCTGCTGAGCTCTATTCTGTTCTCTTATAAATGAAAATGAAAGTGAACCACATTGGGGAGCATGTAATAAAGGGTTTGCTTTATACTTGTCTTAGTTATAAGCATGGGAATTTTTCTCATGAGAAGTGGCTGTCATAGTCTATAGGGTGTTCTTTAAATAAGAAAAGAAACAAAAAAGAAATCAATTTGTGTTTTTTTAATTATAGAGCAGAGTAATCAGGTATTGCTTTGGAAAGCACTAAGCAGAAAGACAAATGTGAAGCATACTGGGACTCCTTTCATAAAATTAATGAGAAAGAAGAAGACCTTTTTTTCAGTAGTCCAAGGATTTCTCCAAACCCTGTGACACAAAATGCATGCAACGTTTTTTTTGTGATGCATCTGACTGATGCATGGTTTGCTGTGTAAAGGTGCACCTCTTTTATGAAGAAGGGAAGATGTTCATGAGGTTTCAAATACACGTGCATGAATTCCTTCATTCATGTTCTTTTACAAGTTCTCTATGTAGCATTTAGTAGAAAACTTTTGTTTTCTACATCTGGAGAAAAAAAGATTAAGGTCACTTGCTTCTAAAGAGACCTGAAGAAAATGTTTACAGATAATTTCTTCATGGGAAGGAAAAGCAGCAGTCGAATGCCAATGGAAAGACTGGCACGTTCCAAGGACAGCCCCTTCTGTCCACAACATCTCACAGCAGTGAGCCTTGTAATGGCAGTTCAGAGCTGACCTACAAAGAGTATTAAAAATTGATTTCAGTTGAGGTAAGACTATAAAGGTGCACATAAATCGTGCTCTTGGAATGGATATAAACATTTCATTAGTTATCTGTTCTCTAAATTTTTAATGGTAGCACCCCTGGGATAGAAGGGGAGGCTGGCACCATCTGAAAATCCACGTTCTGGCTGAGAGTATTTAAATAATGATTAAATATATTCATGTGAAGGTTATCTGGGGACATTAAATCTCTTAGTCAGGCTTCCTGTGGTTTGTATGCCAGTTGTTTTCTGAAACACAGAATTAGGGGTGTGGGTGGCATTCACTGGGAAGTCCATTTACATCAGGCAATTACTTTTTGAACAAAATCACACCTCTCATTTCACTAAGACCATGTAGGTGAGTATAATTGCTCTTTTTTTATTGTCACAGCTGAGTTATGTTCAAATTGTCCTCTGATGAATGCAAGGAGTTGTATCTTTTAAAAATTTAGATTTTATTAGATAAACTGAGTCACATAGAAAAGTGAGTGATAAAAATACAGTTATTGAGCCACAAGGCCCAGGGATTTCACCTTCTTCATTCATTGACCCTGTTAATTATATAGACCTTAATTAAACAGACATTTGGAATTGAGTTGGAACACAGTAAACAGGCAAGAATAAGGATAAATCTACCACAGGGGAAGAATCAGGTGCTGGCTGCTCTTTAGGGCACTTACCAGGCAATAACAAACTGTGGAGAAAAATTTTCTTGACAAAAGGAATATAAAAATGTTAGTGCAGCTCAGCTGCCCAGAAATATGTACTCTGGGTTAACAAAATCAAAGAAATTGAGCCAGAAGTCATCCGCTCTTAATTCTATCTCAGTCCTTGGGACTAATGTTTCTCACTAATTAAGCCCATCTGGAATCCTGGAGCCAGATGATAAGAAGTATCGAGCACAAGGATTCTGGCCAGGTAAATTTGGGTGTTGAAAGGAGCACTGACTGTCCATTCCATGGGCCAGAAATCTGGGAATTTGGCCTGACACATTCTTCATGTTTTTATCATTTTTTTTCCCCCCAACTACAACAGCCAAACATCAAAAAAGGAATGAACTGCAATTGTCTTCAAGTTTCTATAGTGATGAGAGAAAGCCACAAGGTCCTGGGGAATAGCATAGGAAGAAGTGTTTTGGCATGGTTTTTTTTTTAGAAAATTAAAACATAACAATACTGCATAAGCCCTGGTAAGGCAGGTACCCGTGTTAGCATTCATAGAAGGTTTCACAGAATGAGGAACAATGCAAACCACTTTAATTACAGCTGGTGCATTCTGGTGGAACATTAATTTTACATTGTGAAACCCACCACCACTTTCAAAGCTGTGAGGTTACTAAAACATTGCTTTTCTGTTCAATTGTGATTGCCAAGTATGATATGAATTTCCTATCCTAATGCAATTTCACGCACCTTTAGGGCAGCATCTCTGTGAAAACTGACCTATAATTTGTGTGAAATATTATTGTAATATCCATGTTGGAAATGGAGCATAAAATTATACTAATATGTACACACAGGCCACATTTGGTTATTTTCAGGGCCTTGTTTCAAGACTATTGTTTTATCTACTAGATTATTTTCAATAGGAACCTTTCTGAATCATTTGGTAAAAAACTGGAGTCTTAATTTTGATCTGACAAGATTCAAATCACTATGACTCCATTGCCTTTCTTATATCAAAGTAAATGTCTTAAGAATCAAATCCAGATTATAAACTCTATAGATGTAATTTAAGGACACACCTGAATTCCTCACTTTTAGCTGTGACATCTGCAAACACCAGAGGTTAAATGTGTTACACTTTGTCCCTTTGAGGACCTCTTTTCCTTCATTTAAGGCACTGAAACACTTCCTTAAGTATTGACCAGTGGAATTCTAGACTATATCTTGTGGTCTTTTATTTGTGGGGGTTTTTTTGGGGTTTTTTTTGGTTTTATTTTTTT
>VXAC01003823.1:48728-101265 GCA_013399225.1 Rhipidura dahli
TTTTTTTTTTTTTTTTTTAACTAAAACCAGAAAGTTAGGATCATAGAATCCTAGAAAAGTTTGTGTTGGAAGGGAACTTAAAGATCAGCTGTTTCCAACCCCACACCTTCCACTATCCCAGGTTGCTCAGAGCCCCATCCAGACTGGCCAGGAACACTTCCAGGAATGGGGAATCCACAACCTCTCTGGGCAAAGAAACCTTAAATCTCTCAGCAATCAATGAATACAGGCAGTTGTTCCTTTAGGATCCCTCATCCTGTCATCTCCAAGCTTCATGAGAAAAATATTATCTAGCTGCTGAGCAAATTCTGAATGAGCAACTTTCATTTCTAATGTTTCGCCCACTAAAATTGTCTGAGATAAAGCAAACCAGAAGTGTCCAGATCCAGAGGAATGTGTAAATACCTCAGTCTAGCTGAATCTCACAGATTTCAGAGACTTTGGGTTTGGTTTTATACCCATGTAACTTTCTGGAAAAAACCTCCTTGTGATTCCTAGCATGCCATGCTTGTTGTGCCCAAACCATGAGCCTTAAAACTGCTTGTAAAAAATCCCTGATGGGGAAATAAGTTAAGTCTGAGCAATATTTGCAAATTGCAGAGATGTTATTAATTTTTGCAAGCTTGCCTAAAACTTATATTTGCTTATTCTTAAAAATTCAACAGAAATAGAGACCCGGTGATCTCGTGAATGGCTACAATTTCCAAAGCCTTTTTCTGCCTTCCAAGAAAGTTTCTGCGTACCACAGCAGGGCTGTAATTACTCCAGCACTGCAGAAATGTGCTCATGCTAAAGAAAGAGCCTAATTATCCTCCTATTTCCAGCTTGTCTTTCTTGGTGCAACACTTGAAAGGTTTGTGTCAGAGCACTGCCTGTAATCACACATGATCAGTTTGGGTCTATCTTTAGGTCCCTTAGCACCTGTATTGTGTAACTGAGTTAATTTGAGGGGATTTTTTACATCCCAGGTATCTGAAAAGGTGCATGTTGGACCTAAAAGACTCAAGGGAGAGAATGGATGATCTCCACATTCAGTCAAGCTGGACAGGAAGTAAATATTTACAGGAAATAATTGAATTAAGAACCAATAATGTGAATTATAATAGGAAAAGAAATTTCATTAGATAGGATATCTGCTTGACAATGAGAAAGAAAAACTCCTCCATCAAATTGTCCCTGTGGAATTGTAGCCTAATGCTCCTCAGGGTGAAATCCTCAAGCTGTGGGCATTATTGTCTGTATAAAAAGGTTATTTATGCTCTGTGTCACCAAAATATTTTAGCCATGTGTTACTCAGCACTTTTTTCCCTGTTTCAACAAGATTTAGTCTTAACTTGGACTAAATTTAGGACACTTTAAATGAAGAAACTTTTTTCTCTGTACTAAGCAGAACTGTCCTGTAAAGTTGGAGACCCAATGACAAAGAGAAACAATGAATAGCAATGCATTTTTTCTGTTTTACCAGCTTCCACATCAGATTTTAGGGTTGTGTCTAAATTTGTGATTTATCAACTGGCTACTGACTAAGATAAACACAAAGCAAAACATTCTGACTGCTTTTGCACTCAGACTGATCAACTCCTTTAGGCCTCAATCTTGGAGTAAAAATCAGAAGAATTATAAAAAAAGGAAGGAGCTTTTCAGCACAATTAGGAAAATGGTCTTCCTATATACTTTATTTTTTTCACCTGCTCCATCATTTTAACTGTTTCCATCCTTCCCCACCTCAGCATGGTTACCAAATATGCAATGCATACTTACACAAATAAAATATACTGAAATCAGAGATATTTTTAACTTACATTGCCGAGTAAAACAGTCTTTTTGGAAATCCCCTCCACGAGCAAACCATGGTTGACCACATTATAGGAATTTGGTGGACCTTTATGAGGGGCAATAGAATTTAAAAGTTTACTAGTAGCAAATTGATTTTATCTCAAGTACTTTAAATTTATCACTACTAAATGTCAGTTGCCTGTTGAATAGCAAGTGGGATCTTTAACAGGAGTCAGTTAATCTTTGTAGTGAATTATTCTTTATATAATACTCAAATACTGTTAGCCTCTACATAGACAAGGATGGGGAGGATGTGTCCTTGCCTCACAGAGTTCAGACTGAGAATCTGATGCTGGACAATCACTCTCACATGAATTTATTGAATCAAACAGTCTCACTGAACTCAGGGTTAAAACTCTTCTATACATTTAAGCACACATAAAAATTTTGTATATGTATTCAAAAGCATCACTTGAATCTATTTTTTTATTCAGTCTCTCTTTGATTCCACCTCTGTTTTATTCTCTCTATTTAAATACCCAGACAAGGTTTTGGAACACAACCAATACATTTGTGCCTTTTAAGTCTAATACTAAAATCAATTAATTTATTATTGAAAAAAAATGAAACAGGAAGAAGCTTCCTACAGTCAAGAGAAGTTACAATTATAGACATGCTTGGACTTCACCTTGAGGGAGTTTGCACTTTAAGGAATAAACAACATTTCTTTGACATTCAAATAACAAAGGTGGATCCAGCACACGTTCCTGAGTGACTGAAATCCAAGATCCTTCCCCTTCCTTTTTCTATCCTACCCTCTATTTCTTCCTGTCAGTAAAAGCATACATTTCTAGTTTGATGGCTGAAAACCAATCCCTTTAAATCAATAGGATCCTTGACACTGAATTTAAGAGAAAGAGGCTTTGGCCTTGACTCTTTCAAGACAGGAATATATCATTATTTAAAGCCATATCTGCAGAGGAAGTGGTTCAGGTGTTCTGATGTGCCTGTGGCTGAACTGCCAGACAGCAGACACTGAACCCCAGTGCTCTGGGTTTTAATGCATGAGCTCTCCTGCCTGAGGTATGGAAGGCTCCTCTCTTTGCTCATTGACCTTTGTAGCTGGGCCAGCCAATATTAGCAGGGGAAAAAAGGCACAGCAGCAGATGGGCTACAAAGGCCAGCACCAGCTTGGAGACGGTGCCCAGAGGTTTTATATTAACCAGAATTGTGCATTAAGAGGCAGAGGAGAAATGAGCACCCTGGGAACAAGCAGCCCTGTAGCCACTGCAGTTAAAAGGGAGAAAGAAGGGGAAGAAGGAATTTTTGAGAGCTGTATTCCCATTTACTCTGGCACTTGTCTGCATGTCTCTCTTCCCTGGTGGGAAGGGAGCAGTGATGGAGCTTCGCTCCCCTGGATTCCCTGGTTTGTGAGGTCCTTCCTCCAACTCTTATAGGTTTGTTGGAAACTGCTGCATCGAAGGAGTAGCTGTGGTTTCAGAGGGCAGACCATAAATGGGTGTGGTGCTGGAGGAATGGATAACTCCAAAACTGCTCCTAGTCAAATCTGTCCCCCGAGAACCATGGAATCATGAGGGTTGGAAAAGAGCTCCAAGATCATTAACTAACTGTCTTGGTTTGAAAGACAGGTGTCAGTCAAGGAAGGCTGGAACCTCCCCTGAAATAGAGAAAATGTAATCCCCCTTCCCTCCAAATTATTATAACTTTGAAATAAAGGAGCTTTCAGGCAAAGATGTGAGGAATAGGAATAACAGTCCTTTACTAATATATATATATATATATATAAACCAACACAAGCAGACAGCAATAACTGACAATGACAGCAAACAGAACCCCACCCACTGTGCACCGGCGAGCAGGGCGGGTGCGATGGTTCCCCCGCGGCTGCAGGGGGCGCTCCGGAGCGAGCTCGGCCCTCGCAAGGCAATGGCGGCTCGGGGTCCCGGGAAGGGACGGAACAAAGGCCTCACAAACCCCACTGGGCAGTTGGTCCGGTGTCCGGCAGAATCCTCGGGAGCAGCAGGCTGGAACAGCAGGGACGAGCACCAGTTCTGGGCGGCAGATGAGTCCGGAGCCGCAGCAGGAATCCCGGGAGCTCTCGGCAGGCAGGGCGCACGGGCTACAGTGTAGCACAGGCTCTGGGCAGCAGCAGGGACACGGTGGCCACAGCCCGACTCCCAGCAGGGCAGGAACAAAACAGGCTCGGGAATCCCGGGGCTTCTCCCACAGAAGGAAAGCAGCCAGAAATGCAGAGGTTCAGCGTAGCGTTGTCCTCACCACCACGGCAGGCAGCAGTCTCCCCTCACCTCGTGACCAACGCTGAGTGCCCACCGGCCCTCCGAGCTGAGTTCCCACCCCCAGGTGCCAGAGCGGGCAGCCTGCTTGGCCTTCCCCTTTTGTTCTCGTAATCACCCAGCCATCATTCTCTGCAACACACCCAGGGAAAAATTCCACAAGGGAGAAGAACCGAAAAGGAGAACTTTCAAACCCCAACACTAACACTGCCATGTCCACCACTAAGCCATGTTCCTAAACACCTACGTGTGTTTTGAGCCCAAACAATCTAGCTATTTCACCTAAGGCAAAGGTATTTCTTTACTAGTGTTAAGGGAAATAAAATTAAATGTTAAAGACATGAAGCCATTCAAGACCCTCTGGAGGCATCAAGTCCACTTTGAGAATTTTTTGTGCAAATCATCTGAAGAAAAACATTAGAGGCATTAGTAAGATAAGGAGCACATATATGCTGTGGTGTGTGAGTTTTTATATGTTCATGCACTTCTACACATCCAGTTTATTCAGACTTTCACATGCAATATATCTGAGATAGTTACTCCCACAGAATGTCTTTTTAAAGTAGTGCAAATTATGGTACTCAGTGGCCATTTTTAATTTTTGGATGGCAGCCTGCTTTCAGTAGAAGATGTTAATGTAATTAAGTGTAAGTAAAGCAGAAAGACAGAATACTGGATAAATTAGAAAAGAGTAATTTTTGTGCCATCACTGCAAGGCAAATAAAAATAGTATTTCCTTTTCATTTATGAACAAGGAAAAGCATGTCTTCCCCCACTTCTGGCAAGTCTGAAATGTACATTATTGTTCAGTCCACCTCTTGTGTTTAATTCCTTCTCTCTTTTCTCCTCTGGCTTTGTGTTTTCAGCTGGCAGCCATCCTACCTAGTAGACCACTCACATATTTATAGCCTGGCATATTGATTAATCCAGGAACCCGAAGTGTTGCCTGAGAGGCAGAAAGATTAAACACTGAGGAAAGAGACCTGGAATGGGGCAAGGTGCATAAACCATTCTGCTGCTGAGGTGGGCTTGGTAAGCTAAAAAAGTGCACTACCCCTTGTGACTGTGATGATAAAAGTGAATATAAATTCCTTAGGCAATCTTCATCCTTTTATGCATTTATTTTCTTTTTCTTTTGTACAATGTTTATTCTTGGCAATTAAAACCCCAGAATCTTTGATTTGCTTCTGTACATCCTCTGCAGACACCACAAAATGTTCTGCTGGTCTCTAAGATTTAATGCAAAAAAAATCCCAAAACGAAACAATCAAAGGACTTGGTTCTTATTCTGGCTGCTGTCTGTAACTTAAGGAAATTCATAGGGCAAACTAGGGTCTTTGAAGAGATGTTCACTAATTTAAATAAATCAAGAACATTGGAATTGTTAAATTTGGCATTCAGGGTTTCTGTTGGTTCCTTTGTTACCCAAATGGGATTGATCCTCCAGGAGGAAAGGTCAAGGCCAGGTGAGAGGCTTAGTCAAGGAGCTGAAATTGCAAGGGCTTCATCTGCATGTGAATAGCTTTTCTTTTCCCCCTCAGCACTGATGGTTTCCATTTCCAGCTGTCTGCCCTGCAGAGATGAACCAGCTGTTCAGGAAGCCATTTCTTGAAATTACTGCCCCAGATATAAAGTTAAAGCAGCACTTGGGTTGTGTTAAAAGCCTGAACTCCAGTGGGGTCAGCAGTTGCTCTGTAACTGATGTAAATCAGTTTTCCCAGAAGCAGAAATGGGTTCAGTGAAGGCTTGTGGGGGAGACCAAAATAGGGGACCACCACAGATGATTCATGGTGTGTTGTCATTAAAATGGGTGATCAATGCAGAACAGAGACAGATGAATGAGATGAAATATTAAGAATATTAAAGAAAGAGATAAGGACACATTTGTATATATTAGAGCAGTCAGTATCACTAATTTCTAAAGAGTATCAAAGGCTGTAATCAAGTAGTTAAAGGTTGCTGCCTTCCTTCTTTTTTGGTGAGATATATTTGCATATTTATTTTGCAAAATCTCTGGCAAAATAATTTAGGTTTATCAGACAACACAGAGAAAATGATGACGTTTGATAATAGTGGATGCAATGAAATGATGAACTGTAACAGACACACACTTGCATAAATATATTTATACAGAACTTACTACAGTGATTCTTCAGCCATCCTCTTCACTTGGATGGATTAGAAGGAAGATTTGACAAATAATCAGTGCTCACCACAGAAGTGTGTGCTAGAGTGCAGAACTGGTTTTATAAAGGACTGTTAGCCCCCTTTCACCAAGAACCATGCCAATTTGGGTTAGCGTAAAACTACAGAAATATTTACAAGTGTTAAAGTCCTCCCATCCAAGTTTTTCCACTCAGTTAACATTCACTCTGAGAGTAGTTAAACCACTTAACAAGTCTAATCAGTTTCAGTTGGAGCCAAAGGTGATCAAGCTAAAGGATTCCACAGGAGCAAAGATGTGATCATGAATTCTGGGAGCTGGTACCAGATATTTTTTGATCGAGAGAGGGAATGATGGGGATATGTTTACAAAGTGTAAGGGGTGACAGTTTTGTGGCACATCTGTGATAGTGATGGAATGTGTCCATCCAGAAGAGATCTGTCATTCTGTCATTGTTTTGTATTGTTGTTTTGACCGTTGTGTAAAGAAGGAGAAAAAAAAAAAAATATATATATACACATACATAAACCTTGCATTATCCCTGTGGCTGTTGCTTTGTGACAATGTGCTCACACATTTGTGGGACACATGTTAGGGCTGTGTCTTGTGGGTGATAAATATGATCGAGTCTTAACACTAGACAAGATTTTGCTTATTTTCCGTGAAATAAGATTAGCACTGACACCAGCGAGCAGCCCAACACAACAGCATCAACAGCAGTGAAGCTGCTTTTACTGCAATCCTGACAATTCCCATGTCCTGTAGAGAGCAGCAATCGCTGTGAGAAAAGTGTTGAACATAAATAAAGTAAAAGTATGGAATCCTCCAATGAAAGGTGGTGTATTTTCCATGTTCTGCCATTTTGCGCACAAAAGAATATGCTTTATATAATGAATATATGTAAAGAGTCCAGGGAAGAATAATCTGAATGATGAAAAAGGTTGAACTTTTGGGCTGACAGCTAATGAGGCATTGCCCCATCCCTGGAAGTGTCCAAAGTCAGGATGGATGGGACTTGGAACAACCTGGGATAGCAGAAGGTGTCCCTGCTCATGGCTTTTTACTTAGGTTGGCCATAATAATGTTTGCCACCTATTATGGTTACCAGAAAATTGAAACAGAATGTCCTGGTGACACCACCAAATAATACAACCTTTTCATTGCCACAGGGTGGAATTAAAAACAAAATAAACCACAAAACAAGGAACATCTTGTGCTTTGTTATTAATGACTTTTCCTGTCTCATATATATATAGAAACATACCTACATAGAGAAGTTAAAAAATAATGTAAAGGATATAAAATTGGAACTGCTGCCATGTTTTAAATTGTACTTATGATATCCCCTGTAATTTTGAAATCCTGATGTGAAAGTATATTTCTTGTGCCATCAGTTTTGTCACTTGTCCTTTGTCTTGCATATTATCACATGTAATAGAAAAAAATCATATAAAATTTCAACTTTGAAAAAGTGAAAATGGAATAATGTATATTTCTCTCTCCCCTCCAACCCAAAAAGTCAAAAGAAAATCAACTTTTTTGGGATCATTTCCATTTTGATGGAATTGTAGCTTCAAAAAACCAAATAGTTCTATCAACAAATTTCACACTGGCTCTATCGCTAAATCAATCATTTGAAATTAGGAACTGCATTATGAAGGAGCCCTTCAGTATGATCACACACTAATTCTGTTTGGGTTTCTGAGATTGTTTTTTTCCTGCAGAGTCCCTGCCCCTTTGAAAGTGCAAAGTAGAAAGTGGCTGTTTCACATGGCTTCTTCTTCACTGAAGTGCATTTTCTGCCTGCTTGGCCTTGAAGGCAGAACTATTAATTACTCCCTAGAATTTTCATGTTTTTTCAGCCAGCTTACATCTGTGTTTCTCCTGAAAAACATGAAGAAACTTTTGTGATTTCCCCAAGAAATAAGCAATGGACTGTTTTCCCATCATAAATTTAAAGAACTAATAAGATGAAAATGTAGCTGATTATTTGGGATGTCTAATTTAAGGAACATAGTTTTGAACCTATTAGCACTTTAGAGAATTAAAGAATAGCACTTATTTTGTCTCAAACTATGACTTAAGAGTGTACAATTCTTCTGAAAATCACATAGTTACCAAATCAGACACCAGAAAATGAGGTTCAGAGCACTGAGAAATTTTAGTTTGAGCATTTTGACAGCTTCACACTTGGTTTCAGGAAAGGGTTCAGCATCCAAAGAAACGCCCTGCCCAAACCTCCTCCTGCTCACCTCGTGGGAGGTGATGAGCCCTTGGGACAGGCAGAGCACAGCAGAGCAGGAGCACACCCTGCCCCTCTGACATGGTACCAGCTCACAGCATTCCAAGAATGGCCTCAATCATTTTGTGCATTTTGTGAACTCTCCTTCATATCAAAAGCAATTTAAAGTGAAATTAATCTTTATTTTATTCCATCCTTTCCCCTGTATTTGGCAAAGAAATCTGTGTCTAATAGCAATAGGAACAACAATAGTCGAGCTACTCATTCTGGTAGTCCCACCTTGGTCTCGTTTCTGTGAATGCAGATGTGGCTTTATAAAGAAGGTTGGAAGACTGTTGTGTCAATGAAATGTGTCATCCTACAGCCTCTGAGGAATGGACACACTGACAGGCTGTCACCTGTCCCTGCTGCCTTCCTAAACATCATCATCTGAGACAGGAATAAGACTCACAACTGCTGCTGTGTCCATTAGAAATGAAGGTAACTTCAGATGTGGAGAGGCATTTAGGGTGTGAGCAAAAGTCCATGTTTCTGTGATGCCATGACGATTTTTGTCTTTTAAACCCGTTATGCCTTTTTACACTTTCTGTATTCTCAGTGCTTTTTGCCTCCATTCTTGCACTTGTTTGCCAAGCTGGGACACTGAACATTTCAGAAGCTTCGCAGTGAGGGATCAGTGTGCCCAGAGCCCAAGGGCCTCTCCAGAACACATTTTGTAAACTGAGATAGAACCATCCAGGGGAAGGTTCCTTGGGGAGGGGGGGGTCACTGGAGCCTCTCCTTGGGGAATTTTGGATAGATGTGCTCATTAGTAACACCTACAACGTCAGACCAGAACTTGAGGAGGGGATTGCGGTGGCCACTGGGGGGTGCATGGAGGTGGATTTGACCTGGGTGTGGTGCACCTGAGGATCCTTAAAATAAATACCAAGGTAAAATCCCTTTTTCCCTTCTAACCATGTTTGACTCTTGATTTTAAGACCAGGAAAAGGCATCATCTGGAGAATATGAAAAGAAGACAAATGGGCTCTCAGTAAAATCAGTAGGATATTGATTTTAGGACTTCTTGACTCAGCAGGTAGTGAACTTGCAAATTTTTTTTTTGCTACACAAAGTTGTGAAAACAATCTCTTTAGATTCAGGAAAGCTTTGTGAACAACAGAGGCTGACAGAAATGGACTTGGATGTAGTTTCTAAAATCACCAATCAGCTGGAGATGGACATGTGAGAAGCTACCAGAGCACCTTAAGGAGTCTGTCATATTGCACAGTCCTGGACCAGATGGACTGTTGGTGTTGTCAGAAACACATTTCTCATGTTCTCAGGGATAAACTGCTGTATTATCTTGTGGCTTACCTCAGCCACTGTGTCTGTATGGACTTTTCATGTGGACAAAGAAGGCCAAGTCCCATGACCCAGTCCAACCATCTTTCATTACAGACTTGGCTGTGTTACAGCATCTCACCTCTTCTGAGAGTTTGAGAGGGCAGACAGGAAATTGCCACCACTCAGAGGACAACAATTCCTTATTGTAGCAAGGAAAATTGGTTACAGGTGAATTTGAACAGAAAAGATCCTATTTGTGGTCTCCAGGTGCATCCACACAGGTGGATTATCCCTCCTTCACATCCTGGGGCACGTGTTGCTGTGCACTTTGTGCATCTCAGCAATGACAAGTTCTCTCTGTTGCACATCATTGAGGAATCCTCAGATTTTCTCCCAGGATTAGGTAATGAGAACCAGCTCTCTTGCAGTGCCTCTTTTCAGTGCACTGAGATTTGTTCACCCACTCTTGAAATAGATAGAATAATTCTTTCAGGAAGGCATTTAAGGACTCAAAAGGAGCTAGTTCTTATTCTAGCCTTAGTCATCTATCCTTGCTAGTCATTATAAATGTAGTTAAAATGCTGTAGAGTCTTTAAGATTTTCTAGCAAATCTTTTCCTTAATGACTCAAAAATTTCCTCTCACAAGCAAAATACTCCAAATTTATCTGAATTAACCTCATTCTGTTTTGATTGGATTCATCCACTTCTCCCATTCATTTATACACTGGTGCAATTCAGCCCCATTTTCTACAGTTGCTACTCACTACATTAGTCCAAGAAGTCAGCCAAAGTACTTTTTTATTCTTTTTACTAAATGACATATATAAATAAAGATGTGTAGTTATATATGCAGATGATCTCAGTTCTCATACTACAGATTTATATTGAGGAGTCAAATGTATCTGTGAAATTTCTTTTTTCCGGTGGAATTCACAGCACATGGAAGATAGTAATAAAAATTTTGCAAAAGAAAATGGAATTCTTCCTGTCTCTTAGCAAATATTTCTATGGACAATGTTTGAAATAGCTTCTTCTTTTCTTTAATTCCTCCTCCAGAAACAGTACTTTGGAGAAGCATTTGTTGTTCTATTACTTTATACAGCAGTTGTGAAACAATCCATGGCAATTCTTTGCCTTGCATTTTGATACAACTCTCTATTACCAGCTTTCACAAAATGAATATACAGCAGGTTCTCTGGCCAGCTCCCATGGTTAGTAATCATCAATCCAAGAACATTGCAGTGGTGAACATTATAACAAAGTCTTCAGGGCCTAATTTCTTTAACTCCATCTCTCTCTTTTTCTTTTTTTTTTAAATGGCTTCCTGGGCATATTTGTTGTGTCAGCTACCTGCAATCTAAATTAAATGACTGTTCCATTAAAATAAAATCTGGTGCTAACATTTTGTTGGAAAACCTTAAGAATTGTGTTTGATATGAGAGGATTAGAATGAGAAGGAAGGTGTCTTAACTTTTTCTCAGCAGATTAATTGTTCCCAGTTTTCTGAACAGCCATTTAATATCATGCAAAGAGCCCAGGGAGACTTAAATCTGACTTCCCACATGGCTGCCCTGTGATGCTGGGAGAGGTGTTGATATGGAAGGGCAGAAATCCCTTCCCAAGAGGCTCATGAGTCTGTTTTTCCCTGAGCTGATAGAAATGCCCAAGGTGTCCTTGTGATACTTCCTCCAGTTTTTTTCACAGATTGTCTCATTTTTTGGTTCATTGCTCACTGATTCTGTTCTTTCCATGGTTAATAAAGAACAGCCTCTTATTGGAGAGCATTCACTGCTGTGACGCTGATCTTCAGGTTCCTAAATACTTTATACATTTCTAGTAAAGGAGCAACACCTCTGTCAACAAGCCAGGAACAACATTATCACACAATAATATCACACAGATGTTCCAGAGCAACATCTGGTAGCTTTTGAAATATCAGTGTTTTCAGAATTCGAATTCATGCCACCGAAAATTACTACTCTCCTTTTTTTTTTTTTTTTTTTTTTTTTTTTTTTTGTTTGTTTGTTTTTTGTTTTTTGGTTTTTTTTTTTTTTGATACCCAGCATCTGGTAGCAGGAATTTGATTACAGCCAACAGGTTACTCCAAGAAAAGGCGACGTAATTTCATCTCTCCCTCCACAGAAAACTCCATGAATTGCAATGAAAATAACTGAATTGCTTTCTGTGATGTCGGGGTTCTCACCTATGCAAATGAAATTAGCTTGAGCCTGACTCATGCAAGGGCTTATCAGCATTTTGTGGTGGTGGTGGCTTTGGATATTGCATGAGGGGACCTGCTGAGTGGAAGGGAGGAGTGCCTGGCCTGCTTCTACCTGTGGATTCACTCTGGAGTTGCATTTACAGATGTTTACCAAAATTTCTCCCATGCCACAGTAGCAGGGTGGGGAATAAATGACAGGAGAAATTCTCTACTGATTAAAAAATGAGCTACAGAATTTTTTTCCTAGGGATCAAGAAAATGTGAGATAAAACGTACATCCTCTCTCTGATTTCAAGGCTGTCTAGGGTGTATTTAAAGAATTCTCTGATTTCACTCCACTATCAACAGCCCTAATCAGCCCTGAGCAGTGATGAGCTGCCTCAGCTTTGTCACAGCTCTGTCCATCCTGTACTACCTCCTCTCTCTTCCTCTTGTACCTCATCCTGCCCACTTCTGGAGTGTAGGAGGAGCTCTGCCAGGGATCTGAGACAGCTCCTGTGCAGCAGTGTTGCTGTTGCAATGTGGATGTGTAGAAAAAACACACAAAGTCCAGGGTCAGTAGGAATGATGGCAAGAGCCCATTTAATGTTTTTTTTTCTGAGGTTTTTATATGTTAGTTCACAAAAGTGAGTTAAAGGGCATAAAGTAGTTGGGTCTCTGGCCATGCAGCCAACTCTAACACGTCTGTTCCCAAGTGTTTTCCTAGTTGAAGCCATAACAATCCTGCAAAAACAAGTTGAAGGTGCGGATATTTATAAACTGGTAACTTTGTTTTGGTTTGCTTGCATGGAAAGACAGCTCTCAAAAAATACTAGAGAGCTGAAGAAATTCACTGCTGAAGCCCTTTCAGCATCTACACAGCAGTACGGGCACGCTGCAGGAAACTCCTCTCTGATATCTCTTCATACTCTGGGATTTGAGTGGGATCCTCATGAAAGGAGACTGGCAAGGACAAGAGGAGGGAGCCTCCTCCTTCACACACCTTTCATTTTGGTTTCAGAGGAACAGAAGAATTACAAAGACAGAACACAAAATTCTCTTTACTTTAGCCTTGATGAATTCACACGACAACCTGAATGTTTTTTGATCTTCTGCTTTGTATGGAAACAGGTGGGCTTTGAAATGACACTGTACCTTCCAACTTGATTTTCTTTATGAATAAGCAACTGTCACCAAACCCACCACTGAAAAAAAAAAATCACCTGTGTGGCACATCTTAGAGCCTTGAGGAAGTGAATACTCCTGGACAATTTTCAGGTGTGTCCTCATGAAGGCATCACTGAGTGTCTGTAGCTACAGAACACTTGAATAATCTTACTGGGGACATCAGTTATGTGTTTCAAATTGTGAAATAAAATTAGGTTAAAGCAAAGAAGCCAAAAAAGTTGAAGGAGTTAGCTACTCATCTCTCACTGACTATCAACTCTTGATGCTTTTGCAGTTCTCATTCCCACCTCTGGTTGGGTACAGACAACGTGCCATGTGCAGGTATTGTCTTTGGCAAAAAATGGAACTCCTCCAGAGATTTAGCTACCCTGCATCCTCTTTTAATTCAGTGTTAGACCACATCTCAGGAAAGCTAAGGTTTGACTTAAGACTAATAAAAAAGGGGCATGGAAACTGTTAGAATAATTTTAAAATTAGCACAATTTGAGCTACAGAAAGAGCTGCTACAAAATACATCTTTTTCTAATTGCTTAAAATTATTTTTAAAAACATATGACATTCAAATACCTGAGTTGATGCTGTTTAATTTATATCTCAATAGAAATTGTAACTGCAACATTAGAAAGAGGTATTTAACACCACGATTGCCAGGCATTGTCATGCTACAAGTTGCAAGCTCTAATACAGACATAAGGAAACCCACAAAGCAGATGGTGCAAGATTAAGGAACTAATCCATGAGGACAAGCACATATTTCCCTTCCTCTTTTCCATTTCATTCTTCCTTTTCACTTTCATCCTTCTGAATTCAAGGTTCATTTTTTTTGGTGGTAAAATCTTCAGTGTTCACTTGTTAAACCTCTGGTGTACATGCTGCTAAGCACATCTGTCAGGACATTATATTACAGGACAGAAGGAGACTTAGGGCTGCAATAAATCACCCTAGATCTATCAAACCAGTTAAAAGTGCTTGAGAAATTTCAAGCATCTGACAATCTAGCCCTTCCATTTTAATATTTAGTTTTCCTTCATCTAAAATAATGACACAGGATATATTTATATATATATATAAAATCTGTATGTGTGACCTATAGAAAATAATTGATGCAAATATTGTGGATTAAAGTTGTCTTCACTGGATTTACCTCACACAGAAGTGAAGGAATTTGAATGACTGTATATAATCAATGTACACCAGCCCAGACTCAGAAAGCAAGAGGTTCCCTCCTGAGCTGGCTCAAATTGCCTGCAATGCAGCAGTGTTTGTTGCTCCTGCCCCTTTTTGGTGTTTACACCTTTCTTGTCCCCCATTCTTTCTCTTTCTCATCCAATCCTCCCAAAAAAAAAACCCCACACCTTCCCTCTCTTCCCCTCATTTTATTTTCAAAGAACCAGTGGGAAACTTTGCCCATGGGAAATTCAGTAAGAAAGAGGCCAAAGTCCTGTTTCCAAACTGGTTTAGGATCTGATCTGAGGTTCTGCGTGACTGAGCAGCAGTTTTATTTATCTGCTGTCCAGCTGGCATTTTACATCACTGCACTGATATCACAGCTCTGTGAGTCAATTCATTTAAGCAGGTAAACTTTCTTCCCCCTTCCTTCTGCCCCACAATCAACTCTTTAAGGCAGGACTTTGATTTTGTTGTATTTCAGTCATCTTCATCTGACATCCAGGCTACCATGGTGTGAAGCCGTTGTGGGAGGTCAAACAGCAGCAACGAGGAAAATCAAAGAGAAGAGGGAAGAAAAGAAAAAGAAATGCTGAGGAAGAGATTGCATTAATGGGAGTGCTATAATAGTTCTTGGTGTGTGAGACTTTACACTGAGGAAATGCTCGAGATAAAGCAGCTTTTCATGCAGCAAGAAGCAAATGAGGGATGAAGCCAGAGACAGAAGTTGTTAATAAACACCTTGCAAATGCTGCTGCCCGTGAGGCTGCTGCATTGACAAAGTGCATTGCTCCCTCAGAAAAGCTTAAATGGATATAAAGATTATCAGGGTGTTTTTTAAGAAAATATAGAAAATAATGGGATTAGGTGTAGACTATCGAATGAAGGGATAAATACAAAGGGACAGCTAAAAGGAAGGGAATGACTGTCTTTGTGAACTGAATTTTTGAGAGAACCTCTAGCAAGGTAAACACACAACAAAGATTTACAGTGTCTGGGTAATGTGAGTTCTTCTCTGGCATTTGCGAAACTTAAGTTCATCTCCTGTATTTGTCACTGAATATACATATATATGTTTTTGGTTTTTTTAGGCTATAAATGGGGATTGCCCCTTCGTACTTTCATATAATACCTGCCCATTTTTGGCCAGCATGATTCTGGTACCAACATTCTACTCACAACATAGGCTTGGTCCACTCAATAAGAATAACAAAACAAATCATTATTTGAGGGGATTTCTATTTTAATTTGTAACTTATAGCATATTTGCCTATTTTAAATCATTTTATTAAAAGATTTCCTTCAGAGTTTCGGATATTTTTTTTTTACTGTTATGCTGATAGATTGCCTCCATGCCTGGAGTTGAATCTTATACACATCTCATTAAAGGAAAACAATATGTGAGCAATGTGAAGTACATTTTGAAATTATGCACTTATTTTATCCTCATTTCTTTCACACTTTAAAATTTTGTGATAGAAAACTCCACAGAGAAGGTTGTCAGTTTTTCCCTACTTTAATTTTAATTTTGGGCTATTTTGAGCTCAGACACTTTCCCCACAATTGCTTTAGATCTCTCTCCTCACAATGCTCACAGTCAGCACCAAAGTCATTGTACTGGGAGTCTGCAGAGCAGCAAAATAATAATCCCACCATTTGCCCTAATTAAATATCTGCCTTTGGTGGGTTTTTTTCTGCTCCACTCACACATGCAAAGGCCATCTCTACTGAGCTCTTCACATTGGCTTTGACATAGCTGTCACAGTTTAAATGTGACAAAAAAAAAAAGTACTTAGTACAAATTGTACAAACCTCTCAGGACTCTAAGTAAATCTTTGAAAAGACTGCCTTTAAATCCTTACTAATGTGGCTCCAACTCTTCTGTGCTTGCAGGCTCTAGACTCCTGCTTCTACCAAATACTCACCCCGATTTCTGGGTAGCAGGTAAGTCTAGAAGATATTGGAAAAATTTCAGTGTCATATAGCAGAGGAGTAGGATCTTGGCTTGGGTGCTTTCTTCTCCGTGTGTTAGGGATGAGCCTTGGATGTCCAGGCAGTGGGAATACATATCACTGCCTTGGGACTGATGGGCCACTGAAAATTCCAGAGATAGAAGCACAAGGTCAGAGCTTACCATGCCTCTGAACTTGTTTAAAATTACAATGATATCAAATAGACTCATTCAGAATGTTTTGGGTTTTTTTTTCCTCAAAGAGGGAATTTTTTCTCTGGATGTTACTCCTTTGAAGGAGATAGGATCCAACAACCCCAGCTGTTACCATCAAAACCAATCCCTCCTTCAAACTGGATGCAGGGGACAGGAGCGATCCCATCCTTGGCCTTTAGGTATGGAAACTTTTCTACTACAGCCAGCAAATAACTAGCAATCATTCTGTTGAATGATTAATAAACTGCCAAAAATTAATTAATAATGCTTAATAAACTTCCAAAAAATTCATTAAATGTGGTTTCAAGGAATTACAGTAAAACAACTGTCAAATCCATAATGCAAACTACTCTGAATGTCTCCTCGTGGCCATTGAGCCTGATGCACTCTCAGAAGGCTCTGTGCCTTTTGAAGTCAGCCTTCAGGTGAGGTGTGCCTTTGTGCTACTGAAACATCCCATTTTAAGCGTACTTCAAATACAGAAATTCTTCCTTTTCTGATTAGTAAGTCTTAAAAAGAAATGGGGCAGTTGGAGATGGTTTAAAGCATAGCAGAAGGATGAGGAAAAACTTCCTTCTCCTGCCTTTGGCTACAAAGACTAAAATGCATTTGACATTGTACCTCAGAGTCAAACCCTACTATGTACATAAAAGGAGAAGGAGGAGGAGGAGGAGATAAAGATGAAGAAATGTAAGACTTCAAAGTGCTTTGTCTCAGGTAAGACACTGTCTCACTAAGGAGCTGTGAATAACATTTAAAAAAAATCTAAAATTTTCCTTACTGAATTCAGTCCTTTCAGTTGATTTCTGTACAGCCCATGTTGAGCTGCAGATGACTCAAACAGCTTTGTGAGGGAGGTTGGGATACCCCATATGCAGCTGCATTCAGAAACCCTCTGGATTCACATTTGAAGAAGGAGCCCAGGTTTTAGGCAGCTTTGGTTGCCTTGATTATGCAACTGCACTACCCTTCAAATGGAGAAAGGATAATTTGCTGCAAGCCAGTGGGATTACTGCTCCACTGAAGACAAAAAGAGTTCCATCAGTCTATGCTTTTAGAAGATTTGGATCTGTATCTCTGTAGCAGTAATTTTACAAACAATGTAGCTGTGGCTTTTTGTTTCCAATTTCATGCCTTGTAGGTCATAATTCTTCTGAAATTGTCTGAACATTTCTGAGAGTGTAAGGCACAGCAGAGAGCTGGAGCACTCACTCCCCAAAGACAGACACAGGGCAGAGCTAATGTGCCACAAGCCCCAGAAGATGCATCGTGCCAGCATGTGGCTCTCTCTGTCTGCTTCCAAACACAGTCAGGACAAATGCACACCTGGTTTCCTGTCATTGTCCCCACCTGGGAATCCAAAGAGAGGTGGAAAAGAAGCCCCTCTTTGTCTCAGCAGTGTTGTCAATGCCATGTTCAGGTGGTGCTGAAAGCCTGGCCTTTTCCCAGGCCAACAGCAATCCTCTGTGGATGTGTCGGTGTGTTGAGAGCTGCCCAGGGGCTTCAGCCCACACTGCTTTGTCCTGTGCTCTCCTTTTCCTCTGGCATTTTTATAAACCACCACTTCTTTTTGGTTGCTCAGTTGTCGACATGGGGACAGAGAGAACCCTCCAGCTCATTTGTGATTTATGGTCCAGAGTGGGGACCTTGATGCCTTTAGAGGCTACCCAAAAACAGAGACCAGACAGGAGTAAGGGGATAAAGGTGGGTATTTATTTGAAGGGCCTTCAAGGTACACCTGGGGGAGGCAGAGGCTGCTGCCAAAATGGGCCCCAAGATGGATGAGAGGCCACGAGTTCTTTATGCCTTTATAGGTTTGGTTCATTTGCACAGCCAGGGTTAATTCTCCAATTAAAGCTTCAGTTTAATGATGTAATTTCCCTCAGCTTGCCCCCCTTTCAGAGGCTTTTAGTTTACACTTTTTGGGCCTAGGACAGTCTGGGTGTCCTTGGAGAGCAGCCCCGGAGAGGCTTTGTTATGACTACCCAACAGAAGAGAGCAGAAATTAACAGGCCACAAGAAACCTCAGAGTTACACACTGGGCAGCACAGGATTTTGAAAAAAAATAAAACCTAAGGCATCAACCTGACCTCCTGTGCTTGTGCCCTGGATCTCCCAAAGATTTTAAGTCACTCAGTGGTGAAGGAATGAGGGCCAGGGAGCTGCCTTCAAAACCATCCCAAGGTGGCTCGTAATGCTTGATTACTTGTGTGCTCCGTGGCATGATTTTGGCCTGGGTCTGTAAGTGTTCTCCCAAAAATGAATTGCAGGATAGCATGGCTGGAGATATTTGTTAGTATTCAGCACCTATGAGGCAACACTGTTTTCAAAGGAGGGAAGACAGCTTAGCCATCGTGAGACACCACTGGGTTTCAAGGACAGACTCTGTTATTTAACAGCACATGAACAGCTTCAGACAAGCACTGCAGATGTCAGGGAGTGTGGTGCTGTCATGTCTGCAGCATGGTTCCTGCATTTCTTTCATAACCTGCTTTAAGCAGCTCTGTGATTGCGTGCTGGGTAGATAAGATGAGGTGAAGAGTATGGCAGGGTCACTGCATCTCAAGAGGGGCCAAGTTCCCCTTGTACAACAGGTTACTCTCCTTTTCTGGCAGGGAGGATCTCAGTTTCACATTCTTTGTCCCCTCGTTTCTAACCTGTCCTTGTCCTTGGAAGTCTGCTCAGAAATGTGTCATCATCCTCATGTCAATGCCATTTCCACCTCTTTTGGCAGCCTGAATCCACATATTTGTTTATAAAAGTGGCTTGTTTCAATAATTAACTGGTTATCTGAATAGCTGTTTTTGAGGTCAACAGTTTTACATGAATAGGGGTGGTCCAAAGAGATAGAAAACATGGATTTTTTCAGACCAAGATAAAAAAGACATTTGAAGAGTATTGCTGTAATGGTATGAAAATTTACCTGGTAAAATGATTTTTCTCCTGCAAGCACTGTTGTGAGGGGGTGCAGATTAGTGGGATACTGGCCTGGAAGTGGGGTCTTCAGTTTTAATCTCTGCTTCTGATTTATATTGAGACACTGAACTGGACCATCACCACTTTATCCACCTCATCTACACCTTTGGGAAGGTTTTGACACTCACTAGGTGCATGTTCACTTTGTGGCACAAGGTGCTGACTTAAATGAAACACAGATTTAATGCACATAAAAGAAACAGTTCAAATGAGACAACTGAGCCCTCACATGGGAGGAATGTCATACACAGCCTCGAGTTTCAGATGATGTGAAAAGATCTAACTGGAAAGGCAGAAAAGAATAATATAAGGAAATAAGTGTCTCCTTAATTAGGGAGGAAGATGACTTAACAGAGAGTGGTGGAAAACCTCTCTTGTTCCCTGTGATTTGAGAGAAATGATATGCACTTTCCATGGTGCTGTTCTGCATTCACAGGGTTGTCAAATACTTTAATAACCAAGGAAATAACTGTACAGCCTCGAGGGTGCAAGTTGACACCCACTACACAAGGCAGCCTAGCCACCTCCATGGTACTATGATGAAAGGATACTGGTTTATTTATAAAATCAGTAATGAGCTCAAAAATAATGGCATCATAATTGATTTAAAATTGCTCTGTTAGAATGATTTATGCTCATTATACGAGCTCAAATTGGTTTGCGGGTTCATAGTCAGTGTCTTTTGTCTAATTTCAAAATACATTTAAAATACCTTAAAGCAGAAAATTAATTGAATAGGTACAGGATACAAAAGCAGGCTTGAAATAGAAGTAAATTTTGTTCTAGCAATTTAAATACATAGTTCAAGAGATACGGGAGGAAAAAAAGCAAAATTATATTGTTTACCTTCAATTTATAGGTTCAGATGCTAAATAAAAACTGAAAAACATCTTTCCTCCCTTTATAACAAAAACAATATTTCACTGTTATGGGGAAAGAAAAGACTAATTTCTCAAGGATAGGTGACACCTTTGCCTAAAGAAGAGCACGTTTCATTTCAAAATAGCACTGCAGCTGCACTGGTCTGAGATGTGTCTGGATGTGGGACTTGAGAGAGATGCTCTGATGCCCCTCAGCAGTTGGCTGCCCCAAAGAAGCCTTTCTCCCAAACTCTCCTTCCTGTTTCACAGTGTGGGATTTTACCACTGCTGAACTGTTCATGAAATTAAATTATTTCTCTTATCTTTCCCGAGGCAATACCCTAAGAGGATTTCTGAAAGTAAATCCAGCCTTCATTACATCCTGTTCTTTGCTAGACAATCTGGGCATAATTCTGCTCTTGATTTCACCAGTGGAAATGAAATTACTCTGAATAGGAATGGGTTTAGTGGAGGCTGACTCCAACTGCAGGTTTTTTTCTACTCCTGGAAAAGAAGCAAGTCTCCAGTCGCCCCAAATTCCCTTTGAATAGGAGTCCTGCTGCAGCTGAGTGTCAGCTGGAGATTGAACTACTCAGAGAAAACACCAGGAATACCAACACCCTCTGCTGTGCTCTGTGGGGTGGTTTCCTTTAGGAAGACCAAACCCGGGTCTGTAGAAATCCATACAAAAGCAAATAGCAAGAAGTTTAAAATAGCCATGCACACGTGCATTTGCAAGAGCCATTGCAATGTGTCATCAGGTCACAGAACAAACCCCAGTTTGTATTGTGTGCATATGAAAACCCACCTACAACACACAATACTCTCAATGAGTAGGCGTTGCAATGACTGTCCTTAAATGAAAGTTAGATACAAATAAAGTGAAAGCAAAAAAGCCTGGGAGTCCACGTGGCCTTCTGTGGAACTAAAAACCAGTATTTTTGCTAACAATATAATGATAGAATAAATTCAAGGCGTGGAATTGCTCACCAAATTACACAGCACATGCAAACATCATATGTTCAGGAAATGTCACTTTACTAATAAAGATATAAAAAAAAATTGGTTTCGTTGAAGTATGCAAAGCCTGGTGAAAGAAAAAGAAAATTTTAACAATTCCTCCCTTTCTTGAAATGTGTTGGATAATTCACTATTAAGCACACCAGATGTTCATTGTGAGGAAGGTGTTTCTGAAGAGATTAAAATAGCTTTCATGAGACTTTTTGTCAATTTTCTAACAAGTTTCCATCTGCAGATAGTTTTAGCTGCTTAACACAGATCCACTAACTGGGTTAATAATAATAAAAAAAAATCCTCAAACCCAAATCAGTCATTAATCTTACTCTGATTCTTTTATGTGCTAGATCACATCAGTGAAACATTAAGGGACATCAGTTGTTTCTAGGGTAGAGTCTCAAGGTAGACCCCAAGATTTCAGGGAGGAAAAGGCCATTTTTAACCTTGAATTTAGTCAGTACTTTTTTATCATTTAACTTTGAAAATTTCCACCAATTGTCACAGTTTTAATGTACACGGCTCAATCAAAAAGTCATAAGGGCCATATGCTCCAAAAACTCACTTTAAATATATCAACTGTCAAATGTAATTGACCATATTTTATAAAATTGGGCTTGATAAGAAAAAAAAGAAAGGGTTTTCTTCCCTGTTATATTTGAAGGAAAGATAGGAAAAGAGAATGACCTTTATTGTGGGACAACATGGACCAATGATAGAAGAGTTTTGAAGAGTTTTAAGACTTTAATAATCACTGTCAATGGGGAAAAGGAGTTACCAAAACCTACCTGACCTCTGTCTAACAATCAGACATAATCAGACATAATTATCTCCAGTGCCAAACCATCACTTTCCTGTGTTGTGAAGCAGAGGCTGTTCCATTTGTTCAGAAAATTCTGTTTTATGGAAGCTTTTCCCAGAAAAGAGAGGGAACCAGGAGTGAGTGCACTGCTGTCCCTCAGAGCCACAGGCTGGACCCATCCCTGGCTCCCCTCCACGCCTGTGCCATCCTCCATGTAGTTGTTGGGTGATTTTGCTCACATTAGAGTTCCATGAGCTGTTCATCAAAGCCATTTAGCAGCTTCCTGCCTGCTGTGGGCACGTCAGAGAGCTCCTGAAGGAGTAGCCTGAGCTAGGTGACATTTTTCACTGTTTTATGAAAGTTTTGTCCGTATAAAGTGTGTTGCTGTTACCACATGAAGATTGGTTTGTGTTCCTATTGATACCCACTGCCATCCTGGCTGTGAGTAATGGACCCTCTGCCACCACTGATTGTGCCTTCTAATGCAAATGGAATATAATTCCAGAAAAATTTGCATTTTCCATTTCTTTATTTCACCTCTGAGTGTTACGCAGACATCCTGAAATTATCAGCTTTTTCCTACAAACACAGCCTGGTATCTCGGTATCATTCTTAATGTTTAATTTAGTCCGTTCTGTAATTTCATTAGGAAAAAAAACCCCAACAACCTAACATAAATATAATCATTATGAAAAGTAAAATTGTAATAATTTTAAAAATCCAATCTACTCTTGCACAGCTCTCCCCATGTTTCACTTCCAGTTTCTTTTGCTGGTATAAGATTTCCTTTCTTTGGCTTATAGTTTGTGGTAATGACTTTGGACAGTGGACAGTCTTTTGTATGGCTTTTTAAATATTGAGATAAATTCAGACTTGTAAAGTTCAGATTTCTGACTGTGAAGTTTGTGATTTAGCATACAGATTTTTTCCTCCCCAGTGTAACTCAATAGAATCCTACTTAGCTGTTTTTTTGGTAGACAGCAAGCAGCCAAGTGTCACTAGGAGCAAAACTAAAGTAATTGGACAATGAAGAGAGACACTGATACTGCTGCCCTTTATTCAGAGGGAATGAAAACTACTGGGAATAATTTATTCTGAGGTCAGCAAATTTGCATTCAGCTGACATCTTATCTTCCAGATCCTTCTCCCTGAAAAAAGGCAAGTTCAGCCAGGTAATAAAATCATATTTTCAGCAGAAGATCTGTAAGTGTCAGGCTTGTTCTAGCACAAAACACTGAAGATATCTGTGAGTAGTTTGGGTTTATTTCCAAGCTAGTCTAAGGAGACACAAAATGTGTCTCAAGCCTTGCAGCTCTAGTAATTCTAGTCCATTTTATGCATTGTCTTCAATCTTGTTTTATGATACAGAGACTAAAATAGGACCCTTGTGAGTGAAGCTATGAGTTTGCCTGAAGTCCTCCATGATCCACTGGGGGATCCCAAAGGGAAAAGTGGCTGTGGGGTGGAGCTTGGGTCTTAGTGAGTCTCACTAGCAGTGTTGTGTACCCTACAGCATGGCACTGGGATTTTGTGGCATGCAATGAAAACCAGAGCCCTCCGAGCTGGAAACAGGGGCACAAGCTGCATAAAAGCATTCCAACCTTCACCCAGAAGCTCCTAAACTTGGGTGTGCTGCTACTGTACCAACCTCCTTCCACACATTCATGTCTGGTGATGTCTTTTTTTAAAATCAAGAGGCAAACAGGATTAGAAGGGAAAAAGGGATTTTACCTTGGTATTTATTTTAAGGATCCTTAGGTGCACCACACCCAGGTCGAATGCACTGCAATGCACCCCACAGTGCACCCCCCCGGTAGATCTGGTCTAACATTGTAGGTGTTACTAATGAGCACATCTATCCAAAATTCCCCAAGGAGAGGCTCCAGTGAGCCCCCCTCCCCAAGGAACCTTCCCCTGGATGGTTCTATCTCAGTTTACAAAATGTGTTCTGGAGAGGCCCTTGGGCTCTGGGCACACTGATCCCTCACTACGAAGCTTCTGAAATGTTCAGACTCCCAGCTTGACAGACAAGTCCAAGAATGCAGGCAAAAAGCACCAAGAATACAGAAATTATAAAAAGGTATAACAGGGGTATAAAAGAAAAGACAAAAATCATCAGGGCATCACTGGGGCCTCTTCAGTTGTGCTGAAAAGAGTTCTGCAGCCCAACAGGAAGGGGCTGGCAACTCTTGTACTCACACACATTAGTAAATACTCTCACACATCCAAAGACATTTGGAGGATTTGGTTACACTTCTAATTTTTGGAGGTCTGAGTTGAAGCTCAAAACTCTCTGTTTGAGGTTTGTCCATCATTCCCATGGCTTGACCCCTCAGAGGAGAAAAGCTTTATACTGAGGTTCATTGTGAAGTCCCCTTATTTTGGTGCTGTAAGGGACACTGTACCAAAAATAGCACATGTAAAAATACCTTTCAACTCTTCAAAACTATTCTCTCTATGGACTTTTAAGTGCTTTGTAACACTCACTTGGGGCCACATTTCTGTGCCTTTTCTGATGCTCTTCAGCTCTGAGGACTCAGGGTTCTGAGTGTGAGCAGGTCTGTCAAATCTCTCCACTAATCTATAGTAGCACAGCTCATTTGGTATTTAACTTTACAACTCTCACATTGAAAATAAATGTGCATCTTTAACATTACTGTTACTTTCCAGGTTGCTACTTGAAAAATACCATGGTCCTGGAGTAAAAGTACAAGACCCTTGAATTTTCCATGGCATGAAATGTTGCATTGAAACATTTAAATAAATTATGATAACGTTAAACATTCTCAGTCATACATAAAAGGCTCCTTCCTTCCTTCCTTCCTTCCTTCCTGTTACAGAATTCTTTAGTAGCTTGGTAATACTTTACCTCTGGGTACAAAGGAGGGAACTTCAACCCACCTGCAGGGATTGTTTTGTGCCATTGTTAGATGAGAGATGAAAAATTTACACCTCTTTCCAACTTTCCTGCCTTTTAATGCCATTGAAAAGTCTTCTCAAGTTTTGTGCTTGAAATGCTGCTTAAACGAAAATAAGTTGGAAAACTGCCTCCTTGTGTAGTATAGCTTGAGGGGATGCAGTGGGAATCTCACTAAATCGTTACTGGTGATTACAAAGCAAGAGCTATCGACAGAAAAACTAACAGCTGTTTAAAAATGTTATTTTAGAGATTAATGCAGAAATGCAGGTAAAATACAGGCATTTTGTAAACACCTGCAGCTGTAGAAGACCTACATTCAAATATTGTTAAAAAATACTCATTTAGCCACTTAATACCCAGGACTTGTAATTTATTTAAGAGCTAAGTGGTATGTGTGCTTTAGACCTTCTTCATTAGCATAGGCTGCTAATAGGAAGTTGTATTTTTGCTTCAGTAGTTCTCAGTTATTAACACCAGAAAGCAGGGAGGCAGATGACTGTGAATGATCACCTGTTACCTGTGTTGCACTGGAAATAACCAATCTATAAAAAACTTAGTGATTAAAGTACAAGATTTTTAAAGTACATTAACATTTGCTAACGAGCTATAAAGTTGTCTTCCATAAGTACATCTTTACTTAGGGATAATAAAACAAATACCTCTATCATTAGCATTTTAATTTTCAGTTCTTAAAATTATTTAAGTACTTTAAGTTCCTGAAAACAGCTGTTAAATTGATTATCTGCAAATTTACACACAGCATCTGAAAAATAACATCTTCCTAACAAGATACTCTATTCTTAACAATCCTGAATTATAATGTTAATAGGATTAGATTGGATTGTTATTAATCACAAACTATTCAGGATTTAAAACGTGCTTCCAACACCTGCTTGGAAATTCTGTCTCTTGGAATTCAGTTTAATCCTTGCCTTCCGAATTCTGATGTTCCATGGCTATGAAATCCATGTTCTCCCTGCCTGCTTCCCAGCTTCAACCATGTTCTGCAGTGTCAGGTTTGAAAAGAAAGCCCAGAGATGATGAACACGCTGAATAAATTAACAGAAAGCCCCAAATTTATTGCTCCCATCTTTCTGAACTCCATTTGCCAGAAGGGAAAAACAAATCCAGACTCCGATTTCCAGAGGGCCTTGCCGTGTGTGGCACAAATGGCAAGACCCCAAATTTATATTGAAATAAAGGGCTTTGGTTCAGCCTCTCATGAATGGTTTGCATAAGGAAGGTTGTGCTGCTGAATATTCTGGCTTAGTGTGGGAAGCCCTCGAGGTGATCCTCAAATAGCAGAGCAGGCAGACTTTAAGGAATACAGACCTCAGTGTACCCAGAAATCATAAAATGTGCCAACTCTTTGAGGCTTTTTGTAGAGCAGCACAAAGGGGATCCTCACGTCCTCTCTCCCCTGGGGTACTGGCATCTCTCCTGTGACTCTATTTATCTTCTTCAGCTCTTATCACTCACAAAAAACAGATGTTTGAGACTGGTAAATCCTTAGAGGATAAAGGCCTTCCTAAGGAGGTTTGTGTCTCATGGGACATTTCAGGCAGTACAAAAATGTTGTCATTGTTGTCAAAAGCATTTTTCAAAACCCTGGAAAGTAAGAGTGAGAATAAACCAGATCAATATTTTCTCTTTTTTTTTTTTTTCGTTTTCTTCTGGTCAACTTAAATGAGAAAGAATTCAGTCACTGCAGCAGTGAAATAAGAATGCAGGATGTTGGTGTGAGCAGCCTGGTTAGAAGGGAGAATTACTGAATAGAGAAAGGCCTGGCAGGCTAGGGGCTGTGAGCCTGGAAACTCAGCTTGGGAACCAGAAACATCCTTGGAAAGTGCTGCGGGGCCTCTCTGAAGTACAGCTGGGCTATCTGGAAGCTGGAAACCCTGAGGTATTACCAATAAACACAAGCCCAACAAAATGCAGTAGCAATTTATCATCTGAAAAAGTGGAAATTGAGAAAATCAAGTGGGTCTGAGAGAAAAGGAAACGTGTTGGCTGTTACAGGTGAAAATTGAAATTGCAGCACATGTTGGCTGCTTGAAGTGATGGTGTCCTGCAACCTCTGATGTCTCTATGGTATAAAAAGGGCCTAATGTTTACCCAAAATGAGATTTCTCCCTGTGAGGACTTCTCATGCTGTTTGTACTCCATTACCAAACAGGCTGCATTCTCCACATGAGCTTTCCTCAAGATCTTGTACTGTCACTGGGGACACCTGTCTGACTCCAGACTGTGCCATGGATTATCTTTGAAGGGAGTCTGTCCTCCAATTAATTTCCCTCTGGACCCATTGTTGGGTTTGGTTTGCTTCTGGGCTGATTAGGTCCCTCTCTGCACTATATATTTGCAGCAATCTGTAGTAAAATAGAGAAATTTGGGGGATAGAATCCTCTGTGTCCCTGTCTGTTATGGAATCCTGTGTACTTCTGATCATGGTTTCTACACACCTGCATGCTGGGTAATCCTTTAGGCCATGACAGATGTTGCTTGTTACAATTCCAGGGGAAGGAAAGGAGGGAAAAATAAACAAATAAAGTTTAGTATTTAATTCAGGCAGAAACAGGACAGTTTGTGTCCCTAAAAGTCCTGGAGGAAGTAAAAGGCAGCAAAACTTGGTAGTAAGGTAAAATAGTAAAATAAACAGGTAATACTCAGCACATGCCATACAACCAGACAGAAATCTCTGGTGGCCCTCGTGCAGGGAGCTGGGTTTTCAGTGATATGGAAAGGGAACAGCTGAGTGACACCAAGTGAGTGCCACCAGCTAGAGCTGGGCTGAAGCACACCCTGCTTAAAGGACAGCTGGGCAATCTACCATCCATGGCTGAACAACTCAGGCCTAGGAAAGCTCAGTTACTGAAAAAGTAGCAGTTGAAGGCCAAATTCACTGAAAATTAATAGTAGTTAGGGAAATATAATCCTTTTGTTTGTTGTTAACTTTCTTTTTTGTTCTTAGTTTTTTTTGCTTGTGTGTTTTTTGTTTTGGGGGTTTTTTTCTTGCTTGGAGAGGAGATGGAGGAAATAGAGAGTGTGGAAGTTGGTACTGATCTTTTTGAAATACCCATTATATGATCACAAAGCTAACTTTCTATTCCTGCTGATTACATTATTCTAATAAGCCCACATATTCTATTAAAAGAACTGGGAGGATGTTTTAAATGCTGCAGTCTAGAAAAGCCAAAACAAGTTCTAAACATTTTAGATGTGATCATCAATACAATAACTCTATGGATAAGTCACCAGCTATAGGTTGCTCCCTATCAATGACGCAGTTCAATATTTCTCTTTTTAATTGCATCCCTATTTTACAGTGAGTTTCGGAACAAGGGATTTCCTTGCTTTGCACAGGGTTTGGTTGTGGACTTAATTCCCACTTCAGCAGATGTGACTGAACTAGGAACACACTGAGTTAGCCCAACAGGACCATGTGGCATTCTGTGAGACAGCTTGGCACAGCCTGGGCCCCCTGTCCAGGATGCTCTTCCCGTGCACTGGTGCCTGCAGGACACAACCAACCCTCAGAACCCACAATCTCTGCCTCACTGAGTCTCACAAAGCCTTTTCAGCCCAAAACTCCTCTCTGCCGAGCCCCAAAGGCCTCCTGATGGTGTTTTTTTTCTCTCAAAGGTCAAACAGAAACAGATGCCCCAAGTGACTTGTCCTGCTCTCAGGGCAGTGTGAGCCTGGCCCTGACCCAAGCAGCCTCAGTGGAAATTGGTTCACGTGTTAGAAATGTGCAGAGGGCTGACCTGTGGCTTAATACATGGTGGTGCTTTGTTCTTCTGGGGCCTTATTCCAGAATCCCTGCATTCATCATGACTCTTTCCATTAAATTCATGACTTTGAATCAGGCCTTGTATTCATATTTTTAACCCAGAGCTCTTTAGCATTTTAAACAGCGTCATTATGTTTCTCATTTTACTCCTTGGTATTGGTGGAATTATTTCTGCTGAGCTTTGTCAAAAATGCATTAAACCTTCCAGTTAATACACCTCTGCATCAAGGCTGCCTGTTTTGGGAGGTCACATGTATTCTTTTCTTGCAAAAAAAGTCTGGTAATGTAGATCTTTATATTGAAAGGTATCAGAAATTAATAACTGAGATTGTCTTGAGATTATGAATTTACAGAAAGCTTATTTCTCCCCTTTGTTTGCAGGAATTGCCTGCTACATGGAGCTTGGGGGTGTTTCTTGGTGCAAATTTTGGAAAAAAAAGTGCTTATTGGTGTTGTGAGTGGGTGATTTGGACTACTTAAAGAATCACTTTCAAAGGTATTAGCAAGGATAGGTTTAATATGGTGTTGTAAAAGTGCAACAGAAAGGTCTGGGTTGGAAGAAAACATAGGCAGGGACAGTTTCCACCAGATCAGGTTGCTCAGAGCCCCAGCCAACCTGGTCTTGAACTCAGGGATGGCCTTATCCCAGGTATGGGGCACCCACCCCTTCGATGCCATTGCCTCACCACCCTCACCGGGAAGAATTCCTTCCCAGTATCTATACAGATATTAGAATATCCTTCCCAATGCCTATTTCTTCCCAATATCCTCCCACTTTTTCACGATATTCCCTAGGGAATGCTAATTCTTACCTGTGTGTAAGAAACTGAATCCCAAAATCTGCTGCTGGTGAAAGGTCTCGGGCTCACAAGAGGTGGAGATGTTTTTGTCTGATTCCCTGGTACAGTTATAGCCGTGGCACTGTAGCTGATTTGGATCAGGGATTGCTTCTCACTGTTAAGGTTTTCCTTTTACACTGAGGTCTGTCTCTTCAAAAGTATTTAGGTACTTAAAGGCGAATATAGATACTTTTGGAAATAATTTCGGAGCTAAGTGCCATCCACTTCAGTGGGTTCAGAAAATGCCACCTCACTCTTATTTCCTTGGCTTGACTTTTTCAAAGACCTGACTCCGAGCAATAGGTCCCATTTGACGTTTTATTGCCTGCAGTGATCCTTCAAGGTCACGTTTTAACAAAGATGCACAGCACCAGCTGAAAGCTGCCTTTGGTAGCCCTTGTGCAGGTTCTTCCCCTGAGGCTGGCACGGGGAGCTCTGCAGCGCAGGGCAGGCTTTGCTGGGATCTTTGACGTGGCTGTGGAGCAAACCTGACCCTGAAGAAAGTACATGCTCTGAAATCCCAAGTGTCTCAGCACTGCAGCAATAATTCAGGTCTAATACAGTGCACTTTTCTCATTTAAAAAAGGGAAATCACATCAAATGTGAAAGCAATCTGCTCCCATCAGGATGCTAAATACTGTTTTGTAGCTGGATTAAATAAATCTTAATTAGGACGCTCAGTGTGTATTTTCATTTATTGCCTTCCTTCCTCTCTTTTCTGCCTCTCCCCACACCCAAGAACCAGATTACAATATAGTGAAAAATCATTAAAATTAAAAACCTGAGGGGAAACACACAAAAACTGAACATGTGCATCTTTCCAGCAAGTGAAATATCAGGAGTCTGTTTTCCTCATAAATGTAGCACATTTATTTGTGTATGTTTGCACATATACACATATAAAAAAATATATGCATAGAAACATATAAAGGAAGGATGAACACATTCAAACATATTCTCTGCAGCTTATGGGGCAGAAAAATCTAGAGAGCTTCAAATGGCCGTCTTCTGCAGTTCAATTTCCTTTGTAATGAAAACTAACACCACAGAAGTATGTACATTGTTCACTTTAAAACGGTCAATGAAAATTTATATCCCTCCTCTTATTTTATTCTGAATTATAATATTGCAGAAAATGAGCAGGGCACATGTGATTCAAAGGGAAAATAATCAGTTTTCATTTCCTGTTGGCTTAGGGATATGAACGAGCGAGCTTGAAAGAGAAATTTCTTTAGCAGAGCAATATTTTGTACAGAGGTTCTTTGGAGACCTGAGTCACTTAAAATGATTCCAGCAGAGTGTTGAGGGCTTATTTCCGAGTCAGAAGCATAACTGGGTGTTTACACTCCTGTAAGGAGTGCTGTTGCTCCCAGTAGTGAATGTGACATTTCCAGCCCAAACTGTAAGTAGAGGGTTTTGTCCTTTGAATCCAAATAGACTCAGGTTTTGCATCAGCTGAAATGAAAAGTGTATTTTCATCCATGGCATGCTCTTTCCACCCTTCCCCACCACAGGCACCGACACTGCACCCCCTAGATCTGCATTCCTTTGCAAGAGGGGACATTGAGGAACCTTGTAGATGCTGAAAGAGCTTTGGCAGTGAATTTCTTCAGCTCTCCAGTATTTTTTGAGAATTCTGTCTTTCCCATGCAAGCTAACAAAAAAAACATTACCAGTTTTATCAATATCCACACCTGCTCTTGTTTTTCCTGGATTGTTATGGCTTCAACTAGAAAACCCTTGGGAACGGATGCGTTAGAGTTGGGCCAATCCCCTCGAGGGGTGGATGGCCAAAGAACCAATCACTTTATGCCATTTAACTCACTCTTGTGAACTAACATATAAAAACCTTGGGGAAAAAAACCATTAAACTGGCTCTTGCCACCATTCCTACTGACCCTGGACTTCGAGTGGTTTTTCTACGTGTCCGCGTTGCAACAGCAGCAGAAGCTGGCAGTGACAGGGCTGGGAATAACCATGGGCAAAAGACCTGGACTCTCTTCCAGCTCCATTTTTGTAGCTACAGAATGGGGGCAATGGTGATTGAGATTCCCAATGGAGAGAGGATTTGAAAACAAGGAATAAAAAAATGTATAACTTCTTTTGTAATATATGTAGATAAAATGTTGCTGGTGGTTGAGTCACCTGTGGATACACTGGATATTCCGGGGAAGGTGGTTGGGCCTAAGAAACTGACTCCTAACAAAGTCTTCATTGTTTGTTTCATCTTCATGGGGGACATCCCAGATGACTGTCTCTGCACAACTCTATTTATATGTCTTCAGCCAGTGAGCTGAATCCAACCAAACTGACCAAAAAAAAAAAAAAAAACTGGAGAAAAAGAAGATATTATTTAAATGCAATATGGGATCTTCCTCCAGACATATGCTATCTGCAACCATGAATTAATCATGAATTATCTTGAATAAATGTTCTTAAGGGAAAAAACTTGCTGTGAAACGGTAACAAATGAGTCAAAATGATACAGATATCAGGATTCTTTCTGCTTGCTTCTCTTCTATTCTTCACTGTAAATAAATTTATAATCTTTCGTTAACTATTTAACAAGTTTGTTTTTTTTTTTTTTTGTATTTGCAAGATTTTGCCACCTCTTCATCTTTTTCTTCCAAAAGTGGGTACAGGCAGCCTTTGACTGAGGCTAACCTGGAAATATGGTATATTTGGGCTACTAAGGGCAAAATAAGTTTAATTTCTTGGCTGTATCACCCTGCATATCATTCAACTCAGGCATTACTGTGCCACAATCCATTATGCAGTGTAAACAAACAAAATATGTTTTCATTAAGGGCTTTGAAGTCCTTGATGAAAGGGATGATCTGAAATAAGGTATTGTTGATTCTATAATGAAAAAATCAGGACACTTCATGTACACTGGTTTTTAGGAGTGTTGAAGGGCTAATTGAAGTTGCAGTGAAGATTTTTAAGCAAACCAAGGAAACGTGTTTATTTTCCCAGCTGTACCAATTAATGGTGTCTGGTGACATGTTTTATTCCCCAAAATATCCCCTGTACTTTCCAGGAGAGTGCAAGTCTCCTGTATCTTCTGTCTCATGTCTGCCTGCCTCATGGGGATGGGGTTTCACAAATGGTAATCAATACAGCCAGAAAGTTATTCAGGACTCACCAAAGAAAAGAACTGAATTTCAACAATTGATCAGACTCTCTTAATACCAACTGCCTACATTTAATAGATTTCCATTGAATTCCTTAGTGCCTGTTTTAGTTACCCGCACATACTGCCCCTTTTTATCTTTCTTCTGTAGGTTCTGAGGGCAACTCAGCGAGCATCAGAAATCCAGCTTTAGGCAGCTGAACCCCAGTCTGGGTGGCCAGCTGAGCTATAAATACCTTGATTTTGGATGTTAATGTGTCACACCCTCTGCGTTCCTGTAGCACATGGAGGGCAGAGCTCTGGTGGTCCCCAAGTCCAGAAAACAAGCAAAACTCCTTCCACCTATGGAAATTGATTCATGGTGTGGAAATTTGCGTTCACAAGTACTGAAAACTATTTACATTTACAGTAAGTCTCACAGGTTTGCTACCACACAAGGGCTTTGCTCCCTAAACATTTATTAAACACACAGAGACCAATGAAAGAAATTGAAAATTAAGTTTTTAATGTAATTCTAATATACATTTAACAACTCAGTTGTGTAAATCATCCACCTACAATGCCAGAATAATGGATGCTATAAAGAATATGGAACTACAAAGGGAATAACAGGGTTTAGCTGGGCTGTTTTGTTCTTACTGTAAAGAACACAAACAGTGACTCATCCCTAATCCTATTTCTAATACATTTTTAAAATTTTGAGTCAAGCAGAGTGCCATCCACTCCTCCACCTGATCACATTGTCTTTGACTCTAACTGGAATTTGATTTGAGTGTGTCTCTTAAGGCCAGGTTGCAAAAGTTTCACATTTAAACCCTCTCTGTAGAGGACTCTTTCATGTCCTCTAAAATAACCCCTGCCACAATGCCTGAAGAAAATTGTCACCTGAAACCACAGAGCAGGACAGGAGCCACGGTTATTGCTGCTTCTGAATTGCCTACACACCCAGGCTTTGCTAAAGCAGCTCAGCATGTTTGCTGGATTTTGTCAGATGCATCTGTTATTTATATATTTTATTTTGCTTATTTTTTTTTTTTTACCTGTGGGTTCCTGGCTGGAGCTGCTATCCTGTTTCACCTGTCTGTACATCTTTTAACAGAACCAGCCTCTAACCTGTCTGTGGCCCTTGCCTACCTTGGGCTTCCAACAGAACTGAAATAGAAATCTGTCCCTTAAAAAGGTCAGTCAAAAACAGGAAAAAAGCCCTGAGTGCCAGCTCTTGCAGGGGGGACAGGTAGGGCCTGACTAACACAACAGATGCTTCACTACTCATTTCTAAAAAGGCTTGTGGTGCAGTTTATTTTACCCCAGAAGGAATCGGTTTCAGCTAAGAAACTCCTCATCTCAAAACAAAACCCTGACGGTGTTGCAGAGGATCCAACAGAGAAAAGCACCTCAGAAGGAAATTAAATGCAACATAAAAGCTCCTGAAGCTGGATAGCACATTTTAGGCTCACCAGAAATCAGTAAATAAATAAAAAAATGCGAGGTGAAAAACAGATTGAAGAGGTGTTTATTTTCCCCAAGGAGAACTTGAACATCCACTGGAGACCAGGGAGGAGTGTTAATGAAGCAAGAAGCATCAGGGGAGTTACTTGACTTAATACAGTCCTTTATTTTATTTATGAAGACCTGATTTTTCAATCAAAGCTCCTGATGCAGGCTTACAAAAAGCATCCATGGGGGGAAGAGAACTACAGGGACTCCCACCTTATCACAGGCTTGTAACTGATCTGGTAGTGATTTTATTAGAAATGTTCTTGGGAAGCTCTGTCAGGGTTCAGCTCAGACATGGGTTACAGCTTTGAAAGCAAGGCTGACAATTGCACAGTCCAACATATGGACACTGTTTATGACATCATAAACAGTGCACTGCCACAGGAATTTCTGTTTGGGACAATGAAAATTGGAAGAGGGAAAGAAAACCATCTCTGCAGAAACCAGTTTTTGTTTCTCTATTTGTCAATAAAGCAGGCCAGGACTTTTTCTTCTTTCCTGAAGACAAGTGACATGGCCCATCTGCTCTTTCCTCTCCTCCCAGGGGGAGGTAGCTTTACTCTTAATACATGTTAGGTATAATTTCTGGCCCCTTTCACCTCTCCTTATCAGGCATTTCCTAAGAGCACTAATTAAATGGTAATTAAACCCATGTCTTTGGCCATGAAAAGTTTAGATGTAGCCACACAGAGTTGGGATTCCAGAAGAGAAACTATCAAAAAGGTTTTAATGCCCAGTGGGGTACTGGTGTGTGACTTGATGTTTCTTTGCTCAGAGCTGCTGTGACACAAGGGCACAACTGAGTGCCCTGAAAACCAAACAAAGGAAAATGTTTTGCCAAGGAACCTTTTCAAAAGGACAGATGGTCTGGAGCGAGTGGTTAACTGTAGAGAATTGATACAGTTCCCTTCATCATTGGCAATAAAACTCTATTTTACCTTTGGGGGATAAGTTCTTGAAAGAAAGTACCTGATTTGAGTTCCTAGCAGAAAAGAAAAGTAGTTTGTTCATTTATCTGGGTAGTGCTGCTGGCTGTGTCATTGCAAATAAGATCTGGCATCCCTAAGAGACTTATATGCACCAGGAATTTGAAAGAAAGGCCATTCCCAAAGCTCAAAACAATTGCCAGACTGGCAGGTCAGGAGGGAAAGTGCTACAAGCCCTCCAGTCAGGTGAATCCTCAGAAGAAATCCCCCCCAAAAAATCCAGGCAAGAGCCCACCTTAGGTGATAAAAGATAGGAAGGCTCTAAGAAAATTATGGAGCCAACATAAAATTCATTGCATACATTTATAGGTGGAACTTGATGTAGAAAGAAAAGACTAAGTTGATGAAAGTGAATAAAAATTGCAACCCTACCCATGGAGGTGATCAGTGAGGAAAATGGAAAGAATCATTGGGCCATGAATGACCAAGAGAAAGGTTGTATCAGCAGCCCTAAACCCCAGCTTTGTTAGAGGACACAAACAGAAGGAGTGGTAAAGAAAAAACAAAGCACTGAACACACTGAAGTCAGGTGATATATTAAATCCATGAAATGAATTAATTAAATACACATTTCTCTGTTCAAATGGAAGAAGATGAACGATGGAGGAGAATAAAACTTCATGTTTCCTGAATCAATTTTTTGAGGCAACAAGAACCCACAGGTCCTGTAGAAAACAGTTTTGATTTAATCACTCACCTAAAAAGTACATTACCCTGAAAACCTGGTGTGTTGGGAAGGAGGGAGATTGGAGAAATAGAAAGGTCAATCCAGAGGAAAATAATGGATTTCACAGTCAGAAAGCAGGATTTATGTGTAGTGCTTGTCAGTGTGCCATCATGAAAAATAGGTGTTGTCACCCAGGTTTCCATTGTTTGTTTGGAAAGGAAGGAATTTCACCAGCCAGGTAAGGAAAATCCTGTTCTTCTCAATACCAGGCTGGGATTTATCTTATGTGTGTAGTGAAATCAGAGAGTACATAACCACCCATGGAACAAGCTGCCAGACTACTACCAAAATATCTGATTTTCTCTATTTGTATTTCTTTTTGAATGCTTCAAACCAGTTTTCTTGCCTTCCCTTCCAAATCCCATTCATTTCTAACAACTTAGGGCAGGAACTGTGTCAGAAAGTTCCTTTTCAGACTCAAGCACATTAGTTTTCCCTTTTTCACCTCCCCCAGCTGCAAATGACATTTGTTCAGGCTGCTCCCCAGGTGAACCCAGGCATCTTTCCAAGCTGAAAGGCCAAAAGCTCACAGATGTCATATGTCTTTTCTGATATTTCCAAACAAAATGAATGTTCGGAAGTCTTTTCCACTTCCCTTCCTTTATTTGTCTTCAAGTGCACTTCCCCCTCCTCATTTTCACTCCTTTTCTTCATTTTGTCCACTTTTCCTCTTTAGCTTGCATGTTTTGCATGTTCTCCAAATGTATGCTGAGAATTTTATGGTGACTCCAAAAGACATATGAAAAAAAACAAGTATCATAATGCTCAAGGGGCAAAAATAACAATATTATATATTGCAAAATATCTTCCAGACTCTACACCATGGCTTGCCTCTGTACTGGAGGCTGTGGAGCAGGACTTGAACTTCTAAAAACTTCAGACTGTGAATATACTAAACCAGCAGAAAATTATTTCCGGGTTTGGGTTGGATTGGGGTTTTCCCCCCTATTTTTTCCTTTTCTTTTTTCTCTCTTTTTTTTTTCCTTTTTAATTCGGTGGCCTTGTTTTCTGCCCAGCAAGTGGACAGAAAGGCTCAGTGAAGGTCTGATGAGTACCAGAGCTGCTGCAGAGGAAGTTGCAAGAGAATGAAGTCTAAAGGAGGGAATGGAAAAGGGCAGGGAAATGGAACCACATCAGGGATCTCTTAGATCACCCCTGGCATTTATTTGGCCAGGGTTACATGTCAAGACAACAGATTTGTAGCAACACTGAGTATTTTAAATCCTAGTAAATTATTTTCATCTCAGACTTCTCCCTTTTATGAAACAATTTCATTATTCCTCCTTGTCCTAGGTTAAAAATAGATGTATTCTATTACCACCAGCTGTGGACCATTAGCTGTTAGCTGTTATCACCTGTTAAACGACCCACCCCTGATAACAGACAATGGGCCATCAAGAAGCCACCCAATGACTCATGGACTTATCTCACCCTATTGTGAGATGCTCCACCCAGGAGGGGGAAGCCGGGCATTCCCACCTGGATATAACCTGCCCTTAGAACTGCCTAAGGGGTAGCCCTGTCTACTGGGTAGCTAGAGGACAAGAGCTACCACAGATTTTCAGTTGGACACCGGACCTTCCATCGGATCATCTCTTCATCTGGATCACTTCAGTTGGACTGCTTCTGCCACCCTAATAGGGTATCAGGTTGTATCTAGCTTTATCTGTACCTTTTTTTTATATTATTTTGCTTGTTTCTACCTTTTCAATAAATTTCAAACTTAACTTGTGACCTTCCACTGTTTTGTTTTCAAACCAAAACACTCCTGTAAAAGGACTAACTTAAGAATGTAATTTTAGTGATGACCATGAAAACATGTTCTCTAGTGAGTTATAGAAATATATTTTCCTCCTTCCCTCTCAAATTTCACCAAGATTTCTCCTGTTTTCACCACCTCTATTCCTATTCTGCTTGGTGTTCACAAGAATCAGTCAAGGGGTGTATTAGAGGTGTGCACTGAAATAAATTAACAAACTATTTTTGCTTCACTTAACTACAACTGTTAGACAGTTGTATCAAATTCCTTTTGGAAATCCCTGCACAAGCAAAAGTTAGACAGCTTTTCAGTTGGAACTATCAGTTCTTCCAAGGCACACTCCACTTTAATCCAGAAATCACTTTTGATGAACTGCTGTATTCTTGAACGTTTTTAATTGACTCTACATCTTCAATATTTTTTCTGTCACCATTTGCTCCAACAAGCCTTGTATTGAGTTAAATTAAACCCAAGAATGAGTAGATATGTAAAGAGAAGTCATGTTTCTTCATAAAACTGGGAAAAAAAATGTTTTGAGCACATCAGTCTTTTTTCTGCTCTTGGACAGAAGCAAAGGTCAAGCTAAGCTCAGGTTAGAAACAACTTTTGTGTCCCTGATATACCTCAATTAACTTAGGCAATTTGAGAAAATTTCCCTGTTGAGTAGCAAGGAAAATATTAGCAGTGTGACAGATGCTCATGCTGTTAGTTCCCACAGGACAGAGATTTTTAATACCCATGGAACAGAGAGGGGAACAAACCTCAGCCCACAAAAACATCTACTCACATGTCAGTGTAACAAAAACTAAGATTGTGACCAATACACAATAAAAGCAGAGTTTGGAGAGGTAATTCACTGAAAATTATTTTTCCTTCATCAATAACACTTTTAATGAAAACTGAAGAAGAATGGCTTATGACATTCTTTGACCAGACCCAAATTATTTCCTTCTCTCAACTCTTCTGTCAGGCTGGACATTTTGTGCACTTGGAGACACAGCAGAAAAACTGCTGGAAAATTCTCAAAATGGGAAACTCTGATCTTGAAGTAACTTTAAGATTCCTTATGAAAAGTTTTCAGAATACATGATGATGTGTAGAAGTTGATTCTTGTGGTCTCACCCCAGTCTTATCAAATACCATGTGAAGTTAATACTAGAGCTGGGTGTTTGCCACTTGCAGGGTAATAAAATCTAGCCTAAGAAGTTTCATAATCTTTCCTATGCTTTTCCAAAAAAATCTACAAATAATTAGATTTTAAAAAATAAATTATAATCTACAAATAATAGAGTGAGGGAGAAGCTGATTTGTTTTTCAGAGACCTTGGGTAAAATGACACTAAAAGTCTGGTTTTTATGTTTGTTCTGCCCTAACATCTCGTTGGCAAACAAATGTGAATTCTCAGGTGGTGTCCATTCGAGTCTTTTACTGGCTTAAATGGATCCTGCATCAGTCACATTTTTATGAACTGTATCTGCTGTTCACGTACACCAAACAACAACTAAAGTTTTTGCCATTAAACTTCAGTCCTTTACTGTAGCCAGACTGCGTAATTAATGCAGAACTGATGAAGATCCAAATTTAATAATACAACTAAACACAGCTTAATTGAATACTTTGCAGTTTTGCCAAATGACACCTCTGGCATCTTTGATGATGTGGAAACAGGAGGCTGGACTGGAAGATAATTTGTCCTGGATACAGGTAGTGTTGAAGGACACTGAGCACCAGCATGACTTTTTCAGTGTATTTCTCCAGCTCCTTATTTTTCTTCTGATAATCAGTATGGCCAACATGCAGCTTTGTTTGGAGTAGTTTTGCTTACTTAATAGTACCACTTTATTTTTAAAAGAGTAAATTACAGATCAAATCACCCATTTAGCTTTGATCTGGTTGGGTTTTTTTACAAGCAAAAAAGAAAGAAGGGTAAAACCTTATCAGGAACAGATGCAGTATCATAGAATATTCTGATTTAGAAGGGACCCACAAGGATTGAGTCCAAGTCCTGGCCCTGCACAGGACAACCCCAAAAAAACCCCACCCTGTGCCTGAGATCATTGTCTAAATGGTCCTTGAGCTCTGTCAGCCTTGGGGCTGAGACCACTGTCCTGAGGAACCTGTTCCAGTGCCCAGCCACCCTCTGGGGGAAGAACCAGGATGATATAAATGGTTTTCAGAAATACAAAGGAAAACTACTAGTCTGCTGGGTTCTCCTCCCCTCCCAGCTCATTTGCAATATAAAAAGTTGTCCCCTGGCACTCTAAATGCAGTCCAGGAACTTAAAATTAGCAGATATGCAGACATCAGTAACATTGATAAGGCTGTTAGTCTCACAGGAGCTCTATTGATTAGCTGGTGGGACCCTTTATCAAGTTGTCACAATTAAGTGTTGTTTTAATAGTCCCCTTCCCCCATTCAATTACTGCTCTTCCTCATTAACAATGTATGAGGCTAAATGCTAAAAGAGTGGCATTCCTTCCAGAGGGATTAGCACTTTCTGCAGGAAATTGCCTGTTCTGCACACCCTTCCACTGTGCATCTTGTCCCAGCCATCAGCTGAAATCTGCTCTTGGTTTGTGCATCCACTGAGTGCCAGCCCATGGAGATTGGCAGGATTCACAGCAGTTCTCAAGTGTGAAGTGTGAGTTTGTTTGGTCTCAGACTGGTTCCCACCAACACTTGATTACTGCCCAAAAATGTTGGGGGTTGATGCAACAGCAAACTCACTGTGACAGCTCTGTCATCTTTATCTCAGGTCGGCTGTGAGAAGTGTTCAATTTTATTAAAATTTGTCTCTTTTACTGTTGTTAAAAAAAAAAAAAAAGAAAATATTCATAAAAAGATGCTTCATTAAAACTAAAAGTGATTGAATATTTCCATCCCAAAGAAAGAACTTTATTTTGTAACAGCAGTTGTATTTTAGCAGGAGGGATGTTTCTCAACACCAGTAAAAACCCAAGCACTTGCCATCACATATTGAAAGGATGTGACAGCCAAAAAAACACTTCATGCCCTTTGTGGTTTGGTTTTGACACACCGATCACATTTCCTACTGTTTTTATAACATCTGTCACCATTTCTACAACATCAGCCTTCTAGATCTGCAGAATCCAAATCTCTTCCCTATGGTCTCTTTTCAGTCTATAGGAAAGTTAATGATCCATGAAAAATGTCACATCTTTCATTCAAAGGACAACGAGGATAATTTGTGACCTTTTTCTGTCTCAGGGGGCAATGGTACTTCACTCTTGCCTTTACTTTTTGATATTTTCATGCAAGTCAATGTCTAGGTAATTAAACAGTTAAATATAAACTTTGTTGCCAAGTGTCATGTAGTGCCTTTTCTCCTTTAAAAACCTTAGGGGAAATCCACCTAAGCAGTTGAAAGTAATTAAATTTATCAGAAAACATTTCAAAAAATATGGTTGAAAAGAAAAATTAGAACTTTGAATGCATTAGTGCTTTGACTTTCCAAGGCAGGTAAATCCTTCAGCAACAATGTTGCACACAAAGCTGCTATTCCAGCTCTTGCAAAACTTTCTGATTAACCAGGATCATTCAGTGACAATGCTGTGATAAGGAAATGTGTGTGGAATGGTTGCAGCATTATCAAAGCTAATCATGAGGGTTAGAAGGGATCCATGGAATCATCTACAGAAGCAGCAGTTGATGGACTCCAGCATGAAGGCTTGAAATGAAGCAAAGAATATTTCAAATACTGCTGTGAGGCAAAAGCATTCTCCCTTCAAAAGGCTGCTGGATAATGATCCTTGAGGCATCAGCTGTGTGTTCCCCTCCATGGGCAGGCAGGGGGCTGGGACTGGATGAACTTTAGGGCCCCTTCCAACTCAAACCATTCTGGGATTCACTGAAGCAGTTCTCCCACATTTCTGGGTGGAACCTGCCTGTCTGTGTGCTAACCTTGCCACTCACCTGGCATCAATTCCAAGCCCTAGCACACTCCTAATTGTCTTCCAAAGCCAGTCTGCACTGATCTGGCAGCCCCATGTCCAGGGTCTCGGGACATCTGCATGGCAAATCACCCTCAGCAAAAGGCTCAGTAGCCCTTTGTTGCTCTTGGTTCCATATGCCAATGACTTTCTCTGCAATGTGAACTCCCAAACTGTACTTTCCCAGCCCAGAACTCCAGTGGTGGTCTCATAAATTCCATGCAGAAGAGAAGGATCAGTTCCTTCCTGGAGTGTTGGTGCTGTGATCCAAACAGCTGGGGTACAGCTGGTCTTTGCAGGAGGGGCACACTCCTGACCTTTGTTCAGCTTTTCTCCAGGCCTTTTCTCATCCCTAGTCTGAGCTATTGCAAGAAGTTATTCTACTCCAGAAGCAGGCCTTTAAATTGAAGCTTTTGATCCTCATGAGATCCCCATGAGCTCATTTCTCCAGCTTTCTTTTCTCCCTGGCTACCAGCACGGTGGCTGCTCCCAGTTTGGTGGGGTGTGGTCAGTACACTGGAAATGTGCTACACGAATAAATGTTTGCCATCACCACCCGAGGGTCACTTGCTGGACTGGGGTAGGTTCATTTCCCCTCCCTGCTGCTCTGGCCTGTTGTACATATGATACAATATCCACACTTCTCTCAGGAACTGCTTAACAGGCCCTGAGGGCAGAATTCCAGTGCTGCTTTGGAAGACATCTCTAACCTCAGTGCAATCCCATGTTTGACACGTTCCCCGCTGAATATTTTTTTCTCCTCCAAGTAGTAGAATGAGAGCCTTTAAACAGTTTAATTTGGGAAGCTCTGGGAAGCAAATAACTTCAGAGATGGAAGAATATTGTTGGAAAGCATCACCAGATGCTTGCTGGAATCTAAAATTATCCTGCAGACATCTGCTGCTTAGTGCCTCTACAAACAGCACTCTGGCTTGGGTTCATCCTTCCTCTTGCTTGGCTTTTGAAGAGTCACTTTGCTTCCATGCCCCATAACTGCTGTTCCAGAAGGACTCAGGATCTGCCCAGTTACTCTAGTGCTGGTGCTGAACTGACTTGACTCAGCACAGAATTATTCCTGAAAACGCCGTGCTGACCTCTGAACGAAACCACTTCAGAAGCTCCCCTGCTTCCCAGAGAAACACAACTGTTCTTTTTGGTCTAAAAGAGAACAAAACTGCTCCTTTAATCTAAAAAGATCTATCTGTGTGCCAAGAAAATCTTTCAAAGCAGTGGATTTGAAAGGGAAAAAAAGGAGAAAAGTTTAGCCTACCTACACATATATTCTTTGCTCTTGGCATTGTACCTTTATTAATGCATTCACAGTTAATAATGGAGATATATACAAGCCATTTAGCAAGATGAAGTGGACATCTGTTATTAATTGTTAAATTAATAAACCATAATCAGGCACAGACCCTGGGGGACACACCACTTTGTCCATGAAAACCACTTATTATCGTTTCCAGTACCATTTATTTTCATTTCCAGCAGATTTTTTGCTCTGTTTAGGACATATTTAGGGCTTCTTTTGCTGTTACATTTGGGGAACACACTCTGTCACCAAAGTAATCAATAACTACAAGCTGATTTCTCCTCTGCATACCCTGCTGCTAACACAGAAATGAACCAGGGCTTGTCACAGTTTGGATAATTTGAAAAATCCATACAGGTTTAGGAAAAATAGAATAATTAATATTCTAATTATTATTATCTTAATCACTATTATTCTAATAGCAATATTTCAAGCTGAAAAGATGCTTTTAAGCTGGAAGTTTTTAGAGTTCAATTTGTGTAGCTGAGAAAAATTTAAACATAAAGCTAAATGAGTTGAACTTAACACTTCTAATTTAAGATCAAGAAGTGAGTTGATTATGGTGTGTAGTTAAATATCATAATAAAGAGCAAATTAACTCAGCCAGGGCTTTCCCCTGCCCTTTTTCATCCCCATATCTCAAATGTACCAACCAGAGAAATAACAAGAAGCAGCAGCCACAAGTTAGATCGTAGATATTAAAATTGTAAGTATGGCATAAGATTATAACTAAGGAACAATTCTGTAAGAGTGATGCTGATTAAAAATCAACACAGTTTTCCATTTACATCTTGTGATTACTTCAGATGGAGTGTATTTCTCAATTGTTTGTTTCAGAAAGACCTAAGGCTTTGGGAAAAGAAAAAAAAATCTGTGTTGTATGGGCTGTGAGATACACGAATTCAGACAAAAAATCAGAACAAAAGTTATTAAAACTTTCTCATATTTTAATTAATCAATCTTAAAATGATGTAATAAAAATAACTTTTGGGGAGGTAATTTTTAAACATTTTTTAAATAATGATCATCTTTCTAAAAGATAAAAAAATTTCTAAGGATGTGCTTTCTTTTTAACTGTGGTAAGAAGTAAATAAATAGGTTATTTAAGGAATTTTTTTTTAAAAAAGAGAAAACTGATCTTATTCCAATCTTTTTTTCAATTATTTTTCTTCATTTTTAAAGAAACTTTTTCCAGAAAGTCCAGTTAATCCTAATCTTCTAAAATACATTGGAAATGCCACTTTTTGCATGGGTTTGTTTGTTTGTTTGTTTTGGTTTGGGTTTTTTTGTGTGAATCACAGCATAAAAATCAAGTGAAAATGGAAGTCTTTCATGGGACTGTGGATTAAAAAAAGAGCTGTTTACCTGCTCAGGTGCTGGGTGTGTCAGCTCCCCAAATCACACAGGTCAGCAGAATGTGATAAATACATAAAAGAAGCAGAAATGCTGTGATAAAAATATGTGTGACAGACACACAGCTGAGTTGCCTTATTCTTTTTCCTGATGGAGGAAATAAGTTTTATACTTCAGTTTGTGATTTCTTTGGGATGGACACTGAAATCCATACTTAGTTGTGACTGAGGCATGAGAAAGGTTTTTAGTTTGTTCACTGTAGTGCAAGTGACCACATCTGGAAATTTTCAGGTGTGACTTGAGATCCATGGAGAAATTCCACTATCAAAAGGAGTTCACAATGAAATACTGCATTTTTGTAAAAGCAGAAAACCCTTTAGTCATGTGTTTCGTTCTCTACAAGTGTTTGTCTAACTGGAAGCACCACCACAATAGCCTTTTGGATCTAAATCTCGACATATTCATTTGCTGTTTTGAAGTCAAATGTTATTTTAGTTGGTTTTATTTAGAAAAGCTTGAAATAAAAAATTAATAATTAAAAATTTATAATGAAGAGGCATGTTTTCAGCTTAATAAAAAGAAACTCTTTTTCCATAAATATGTACCCACTCAGGTTTTCCAACCACAGATGTCAATATAAAAAACACAAAAAAACCGAAATCAAAAGCTTCACCAAAAATAAAAAAAATAAAAAAAAAAAAAAAAAAAAAAGGAAAAAAAGTGAAAATCTTTGAAGACTCTGCCGCTGGCTTTCTAGAGGTAACTGAGGTGAGGATGACTGGTTTTCTTTTAACCCATTTCACCAACCCAGAAACCAACAACACTAACCCAATAATATCTCACCAAACAAAATTTTTACCCATTTTATCCTTTTTTGCAGAGACATTGATGATGAATTCCTGATGTAGGGGAATCCTACACTCCAGCCTTGAGTGTAGAAGGAAGAGGGGCTGCCACTGGGATGAGTGGCTGCTGCAATGTGATGCCTACACTGGAACTGCAGATCCTGAAATTCCATATCTTGAGGGCAGTTGTGCCTCTTCTCATTGCAGCAACATCCAGGCATCCAAATTCCCCCACGAGCACCGAGTTTTCTTTGCCAGGGATGGATCAAGGCTGAGATGTGTTTGGAAGACTTTAACAAGAACGAAGAGTGACACTGCCCTCCTCTTAAGAACTTAATAGAATTGCTGGTCTCCACCACACATGTGTGTTTTACAGCTGTGTGAAAAGACAATAAAAGTAATTTCTTGCCCATTTTATGTGCCATTTTTCCAGAAAGTCAAGAAGGTGGCTTCAAAGTAACCATTACCATGGGCTGTTAAGTTTGGTAGATGGTAGCTTTGAGCGTCTCCTGTTAGTAAGGATTTATGCCACTGTAACTTTTCATGCAAAAATAAAATAATAGACATTCTGGAAAATTTTTAAAGGAACTTTAGAGCCTTTCTATCAGAAGCAGAGTGTGTGTTTGATAGTTATGGCAATAGAAATAAAAGGTAAATTTAACAGATTAAGTTTCAAACCAGCTTCCCAAACAGATACTTAAGTCTCTTCCCCTTGTTACACATTTTTTTTCAGTATAGCACTTGTAAAAGGCTTTCCCTCTTAATTCTTAAGGACTTTTTAGAAAAGATTCAACAGGAACACAGCGTCCTAAGGCCACAAACACAGAAATCAAGTTATGCCATGATTTAAACTACAGACTTGGTCGCAGTCCTTCACTGAATACTTATTTAATTACTTTCCCCTGCACTTCATCTCTACAAGGCCAGGAGGCCTTATCAGATCTTATCTGATAGAGCAGCTTAGCTGAAAATGATACCAACTTCCCAGTAACAGGGGTGATTTGGAGTCTGGTGGTCTGAGGTGTAAATTAAAGTGGATTTGCAGGTTGTAACACAGGCATGAATTAGGGGCATTGATACACCTGCAAAACAAACCCAACTTCCCCACAAACATCCCCAGGAGGGTTTGCCTTGTTTGCCTCACCTGTTCTGCCCAGACATGAAGGTTTATTGCAGAGATATTTATTAGCTTTTCTTACAAATCCTGCCTGGCTGATTGGGGTTATGCTCCTGAATTCCATGCTCATTGCCTGCAGCTGCTGCTCTGACTAATGAGCACTTCCACAACTCACACAAAACAGGACAGGGGATCAACTTAAATGTGCTGTCTTGGGCAAACAAAGAGCTAGATATGTCCATTAGACTCTCCCTACATCCCCTCACCTCAGATTGGGACACCTTCATATATTAATCCAATACATAAAAAGCAACTTTATGATTCAGACTGCGAGGGTCTCTCTTGCTATTCCTGTGTGTCCACCAGCTATGGAGAGAAGCCAGAAAACTTGTCTTCCAAGGTGGATAAATCAATCCCCTTCCCCAAAGAACAGAAGTTTATTTAACTGTATAACCTCTGTGAAAACTGCCCAGTAGAGGGAGGAGAAAGAGCCAGAGGACACACTGATAATCGGCCCGGCACAGGCTTTCCCTTCCACCATCAGGAGCTGGGGTCAGTTTTCTCCAGACAGAACAACTCTGATTTGTGGTACTGACACCCACCCTAGGGAAATATAAAGAAATTCAAATGTCTTGCACTGAGCCATATAATCCTTGCCTGAGTGCTTAAACTAAAGCAAACACAGAGCACAGCAATAATTCAAACACGGGGAAGTGAGCCAGGTGGGAAGAATGCAAATGGTCTTTATGATCTTGTTTATTTGGCTATGTAGAAGTAAGGTCTGGGTGTGATGTTTATCATCAGATATAATATAGTGGTGTCAAATCTTGAGCAAGTGTTCTGCAAATCCTTTAAAGCTATGCAATTACTCCTGACAGGATAGGCTGAAAAATTCAGCCCTGCAGTGAGGCGGGAAAGGCTTAGGCAAAACAAGAGAAAGGAGAAAAAAAAACACTCTTGGAAAATTTGCATATGGGTGTTGTGGATGTTCAGGTCTCTTAAATTGTGCCATATTTCTGACTATAATGCATTAAACAAGGAGATTATAGGAAAGCAAATCTGTCTTTGAGGACAGATCTACAGGGTGCTGACTGGTTTAGTTCATTGTTGGAGATTACTACAGAATTCAGAGGCTTTTCTTCCCATTTAAGGTGACTTTATAAAGAATAATAAAAAAAAAGTAGAATTGTGTTTCCCTATAAAAAGTAGAATTGTGTGTCCTTTAATCACATATGTACAGCAAATATTTAACTTTCTGCATATGCTGCTCAAAAACTTTTATTCATTTAAAAGAGAATCTAGGAAAGGAAAAAAGGCCAGAGGGTTCATATGCTTCATCTACTTCTTTTAAGTTGAGAGTGTGATTATACTTAAAAACCCCTAAATGTTTATATTAGAAGCACACACCAATAGTCTTGAAATTTCTCAGTTCTCAACTCCATGAGGTGCAATGAACTGTACTCTCAATGTACATATTGATTCAACACAACTCCACACAAACACACACCAAAACTGGCACTGGATTTAAGAAAACGAGGGGTGTGGGATTTTGTGACCACTCTCTGTGTAAGGAAAAGGGCTGGATCTGTGCTGATCCACTCTGTACATCCCCAAAGCAATTTGTCGATTTTCAGCCAATAACTGACAACAATAACAGCTCAATAAACTTCAGTGGGAGCCAGGCAGTCAGAACTTGCTTTATTCTGTTCATGTCAGGGGCTGCATTTCACAAGATCTCACCCTTCCCCTCACATTTCTTGCTGCCACTATTTCTAGAGCAGTTTCCCCACGGTGATCAGTGTGACCAGTGCCTCTCACCCCATCACTGAGCACCACTGGTAATTACATGCATTGAAAAGGCACTTCTGAGCCTTAATTCCTCCAGGATGAGCAGCACCAGCTGTCTCAGCCTCTCCCCAGTGAAAGATGCTCCAATCCTTAGTACCGAAATTAAAAGTAAAGCCAAAATTTAGGATGTCCATTATCCAAAATAACAGCACTTCTTCTTATGAAGTGAAATAAGAGTTTTTCATAACCAGGTCCTCATGAATTAAACAGTGAGATGATGGCAGAGGCAGATCAACAGGAAGACATGGCAATACATTCAGGGGAAGTTCCTACACTCAGTGCTGGATAAAACTTGTCATTCAGTGAGGTGTGTGCAAATTTGTGCATGACCAAGATGATAATGCAAGCTCTGCAATTATTACCAAGAATAAAAGGACTTTATCAGCAGATCTCAATGAGTGAGTTACAAAGAACTAGAATAATTTGTAAAATTGGGAACTGGGACATATTGCTGCAAAGTGACTGACAGTCATTCAGAAGGCCAGTGTCAGCCCTGGGAACAGAACCAAGGACATTCTAATCCCTGGACAGAAACCCTACAAGTTATCACTTTTTTCTCCCAAAATGTGGTTCTGTCAATGGGTCATTATCTTGAGCTGGGAGCATTGTTTTTGAGGTCTTTGTGCCCATTCATTGCTCGGTGTTCCTGTGAAACAGATGATTTTTATCCCCCCTGTGGTTCCTGCCACAAGCACATCTGTGTGTGGGGACAGACAGAAAAGTCCCCAGGGTACAGATCCTATTATCCAGCTACCAGAACGTGTAATGTTCTGCTCTCTGCAAATCACAATGGATTTGATTCAAAAACTTAAATATAGAAACCATCTATTTCCCAAATGGCTAATTATTTTTGAAAGGGATACATCACTGCTGCTATTTTTTTTTTTTTTTAGAAAGGCAAATACTGGGGAAACAGCTGTTTTGCACCCATGATACTTTGGAAATGTTCAGGATCAAAGATGACTGCTACTTGTTTAAGACACAATAACTACTCTTTTGGCTTCTAGGTAGCCAGCACACCAGGGCAATAAAGAGAGGGTTTGGGAATACTTTAAATCCTAGCAGATGCTAGAAACAATTCAGGAAACTGCTAATATCTAAAGACTAAGGGCACTTCAGCTGATCCTGGCCTCCCTGAGTACCAACATCCCAGCAGGCAGTAATGAGTAGTGAAGTGTTAAGGAACTATTCTTGTTTCCAGCTGAGTAGTTCCTTGACTAAAGCTTCTTTCCATAGGTCTTTGGAACCTTTGGAAAGAACTGAAAGTGTCAGGCAAGGTGAGGTGGTGATATCCATGTAAACTGCATTTGCATTTCTAATCATAATGTTCTTTAACCTATGAACCGTTAAAGCCCTATTTCCTATGGATTTCTATGGATCTTTCCAGGGAATTATAGGCTTGAGGCTAATATTAAAGCTGGATGATTACAATTGCACACTTACAGCTTTGTCAGATTTGCTGCCTGCTTTTATTTTCCTCTAACTCCATACTTTTTTTTTCCTTCTCTTCTCTCAGGTGAATTTATTCTCAGTTTTAAATGTGTTTCAGAAATATGGAAGCCTTCAACTTCTGGTATTAAAAAAGAAGCCTGAAAGCAGCAGCAGGGGTGATAAATGGCGCTGTGGAGATAGCTGGGGCTGTGGCTTACTGTGCTTACAGGGATTTAATTATGTACCTCTGGGCTAGTGGAAAAGTGCAGCAAAACCTCGAGGGTCAGTCTGCAGAATTTGTACAACATTCCCCTGTACGATCCAGACATGAACAAAATTACCTGCCCAGGGCACAAAGTAACACAGCAGTTTGCCCACAGACATCACTTGGGATGGAATTTATTACACAGTAAATGAGTCTTCACCTGGCCAGGTAGATCCAGAGGAAAAGGAGAACCTTTAAGGGGCATCACTGCTGTAAAGAATTTGAGAAAAGGCTTTTGGTGGGAGGATGAGAGAGCAAGGAATTGGATAATTTAAAAAAGCCTGAAAAGTTTTAATTAAACTTCTTTTTGTTTCAGTGATACCATTATCTTTAGGAGAAGACAGCTTTGCTTTAGGAGAAGGCAAACAAGGTTGAACCCTCGTTCTAACACAGATTCTCCCAGTGATGCTCTGCATGTTTCGACCTGCTGAAATTTTGTCCTCAAAGCTGTTAACTCCTGAGCTTTAAACTCCAGGATCTGGAAAGAAATGCTTTTCAAGGGGTATTTTTGTTTGTTTTTATGGGGGGTATTTTTGTTTGTTTGTTTGTTTTGTTTTGTTTGGGGATTTTTGGGAGGAGGGTTTGTTTGATATTATTGTTTTTGGTGGTTTTGTTGTTTGTTTGGTTGGTCGGTTGGTTTTTTTTGGGGGGTTGCCCCTGGGAGTGCCCCATTCCCTCTTGATTTCCTGCTTTTTGCCACTGCCTACACTAAAGGGATTGCTGGGCTCTGAGCCTTGCCATCCTTCCTCATTCCCTGGCCACTGCTCCCCTGCCCCCAGACAGGGCAGCAACACCAGGAGCACTTCTGACCCCCCTGGGAGCTCTGTGCTGCTTTGTACCACGGAGCAAACAGGGGCATCAAAGGAGCTGATGGGCTGATGAGCTCTGCCCTTCCAGGAAATGCTGCTCTGGAGCATCCCATCAAACAGGATTTCATAACAGCAGGTAGGTATCACCCACCTGGCCAGAGAATGGATCCTCCAGCCTTTGTGAGGGATTGGGAGCAGGGGCTGTCTTTTATTCAGGATGTGGTGACACAGTCCTGATATGGAGTCCATAAAGTTGCATCTTCAAATTTATGTTTTCCAGTGAAAGGTTCCTTTCATGAAGCTTTCCAAGACTGAAAATGTCGGGGAAGTAAGTGAAATTGTGAAAGAGCAGTAATTAAAAATAATGGCACCTCAAAAAAATCAAAATTAGGGGTGAAATTATCAGTTGTTGTTATTTAGGGGAGCAACAAAATGGTTTTCTTGCATTTTTTGCAACATATTTTTTCTTATACGTCAGAAAGCCACTCAAAATATACCTAAGAAATTCCAACATGAAAGGGGGAAATGAGATATAAAAACCTTAACTCCTACAGTAACTGCTCTCAAAAATAAACTATGAGAGAAATGTGATAACTCATATTACAGCATAATAATTTCACATTCTACAGGACAGAGAATAAGTCTGGTAATAATTCTTAATGATTATGTTTCTAAAAATAAATTTTCAGAATATTAGAATAAAAAGGCTGAAGTTTGTTAAAATGTAATTAAATATTAGGACAACTTTGCATTTCAGGCAAATAGCCCTGGACTGAACAGAAGATGTGGAATGATGTTATCACCAGGGAACTGTTTGCTACTGTCTGAATGAAAGTTATTATTCACTTGAAATAGACCAAGAGTCAAGCACTGTTCATTCTGTCCAGTGAGCAGGCTTAAAGCAGAACCACAAAACAAAATGCAATCATTCTCTGGGTCACAAAAAAACAGTACTTATCTTAGTTTCTTATTTTTTACAAAACCCCCCACTTTTAAAAATAATGTAAATTTTTCTATTGAATAAACTTGCATTTTGAAATTTTGCCTACAATAGTTATTGATAGAAAATGGTGGTGTAGCAGAATTTTAATAAAAGAAAATTCTGAGGCCATGTGAGAGTAACTGGTGGTGACCAAATATTCTGGGTACGGTTAGAAAAATGTGCTCAAAAACAAATAGAAGGAAAAATGATGGGTGAGGTGATCATGGTTCAGAAAATCTGATCTGAATGCAAAGGTGAAGTGATACCATGAATTTGCACTTAAAGCAGATCAATCATTCTTGAGAAGAGAGAGCTCGATAATGTTTGCCAGACAAGCTTGTGGAAATTTACATTTGTCACCATTAAAACAACTTGGTTAAAAGTCCTTGTAAATGTGTGCCTCCTTTTCAGTACTGAAAATAACTGTAATTTCAGTCATGAGTATTTTTTTTTCCTGAGTCAGTGTAAAGTTAACTTGTTAGAGTAAATAAACAGTGTTGATAAGGGCAGAGGTACCAGAGGAGAACCACACACCACAGATTTCCCTTCCATTATCTCTACAATCTCATAACTAGAGGAAATCCAGAGACATATTTAAGTCACTTCAAAATATTCCAAAGGAAAAAAATTGAGAGCTTGAATTATTTAAATTTTTCCTTTTACACTTTTCCTTTGTGCTTTTTTTCAAGAATGGTTTTCCTATTTTTTTTTTAGAATTATCTAATTGCACAATTTTATTTTGATACTAATGTAAATAACTCCCCCCCACCCCCTCA
>VXAC01003823.1:103743-125080 GCA_013399225.1 Rhipidura dahli
TTTTTTTTTTTTTTCCTTGGTGCACCAACAATCACAGTATAATCACTGAATATCTCCTCCTTCAGCCAAAAAGAAAGGACACAGAATCATATTAGCCACATAAACCCAGAAATGTTGAAGTGGAAGTGTTAAACTTGAGTAATCAAGGGTGTTTCATGTTTGGCTGAAAGTCTCTTAGTATTATTATTGCTGTTATTACAATAACACACCATCATTAGAAATATATTATAATATAAATAATACATTATGAGAATGATAAAGCCCTTTTTCTTAAATGATAGCATATTTGTTTGAACAGTTTAGGGGTTTCATCAGTACTAACAGAACATGGAAGACAAAAGGGGAAGGGTATAAAAAGGGGAAATGTTTGGGGTTTATTTTCAGGTCAAATTTATACATTAAAAAACACTCATCAATCAATCCCTTTTCTCAGTGGCAAAAAGTGAACATGTAAGTACCTTTTCAGAAAAAGAAATTGCCAGGCAAGCCCCACTGTATTCATGGAGGAGGAAAAACCTGCTAACCAAGACATGGATCCATAGGAGGTTGGGGCTCATTTTCAGCTCACTGAAATGACATTAACAGTCTTGGGGATGTGCCCTTGGTGTGCTCTGCAATTTTCTTGCCACTCTGCCTCACCAGGCCTCCAAGGACAGCTTGGACACCAAACTGGCCATTTATGGGGCTGGGCTGTGCCCAGTGTTGTGCCCTATCTCTGTGCACAGGGGACTGAGCATCGGGATGCATCCGCAGTTCAGTTTCCTGTGCCTGGGAATTTGGCACTCAGCAGATTTGCTGCTCATCCAGCATAATCTGGAGTGAACAGAAACTTTAGTCATTTCTAAAGCTGCTGTTGGCTCTCGCTGAAGAGAACAGTGGGAGTCTTGCTGGCCCCAGGACAGCAGCATTAATCTGAGGCTCTAAAAATTAAAGGACTTAGAAAATCTTCCCCTTCACATCCAAAAGTCCAGGTTTCCTGCCTTGGATTTATGGACTAAGGCATTTCAAACACTTTCTCTCCTGTAGACCATTTCCTTCAGAATACAGCCAGGGATAATCAGAGCCTGTGACAACACCTCTGCTCAAACGACAGGGAGAAAAGCTGCCCAAAAATGTGTGAACACCGTAGCTAAAAACATTTTCATTTGCCATATATCATGGAAAAAGCAATATGATCTTGCCTGTCAGAGAAAATAAAATGCATTAGGAAACTGTAAAATCATTTGCCTTAAGTGGTTTGCCACTATAATAGTGATGCAATTTTCTTTAATTCAATCACCTCTGTGATACAGCACTTCCGCAGAGGACAGGTCAGAGCAGCCCGTGCCAGACTGGTTGAGCTAATCAGATTATTAATGGTGACTTTTTCTCTTCCTATCCTCCAGGAAGATAAACGCTTTTCCCTCCTTTTACTCAATTCTTCTGGGGACTCTTGCATTTTTTTTTTTTTTTTTTTTTTTCCCCCAACTGTGAATCAATTTACTCACCAAGCCACCATCCTGCAATTCCATTTCTAAAAGCTCTTTTAATTAGCATGAGGTTGGCCATGTCAGCTGCTTTCAACAATCCTTTTGCACATTGTGGAAGGAATAAGTAACTGATAAAACATACAAACTGTAGCCACAGGCAGTTCGAGTTTAGTTGTTTTTTTTTTTTAATACTTTCAAGCAATAAAATGTAACTTATTTAACTATTAAAATATTAACAACTTTACATATATTTCCCAAAGGCACTGTATCAAAAGTTACAATCTACACTGGATATAGTCTAAATCCTTTTGATATCCCCACTCAAGCATATTGCAGCTGAATTTTAATGTCTGGGTTTGCTTTCCAGGGGAGTTTACATGTGGTTTGTTGGCAATTTGTGGCATGTGGGAGATTGACAGAGACAATCAGGAGGCTGGATGAGAGATAATTTCAGCCCCCAAGGGCTTTGTGAATGGGTGGGCTGGCTCCTCTGGGTCCCCAGCTGGTACCAGTGTCACTTTGCTGGTTTGATGCGGATAAAGTGCAGAGCCAGTTTATCCTGCAGTGCACACAAAGTGGGAATGTGTAAAGACAGTAGCTGGCTGTGGTGGAGAGGAAACCTTCCCTCTGTACTTACACATACAGCCTCGAGTTGTGCTAGGAGAGGTTTAATTTGGATATTAGGAAAAAAAAAATCTCCACTGGAAGGGTAGAAAGTACTACCCAAGGAAGTGGTGGAATCACCATGACTGGAAGTGGTCAAAAAGCATGGAGGGGTGGCACAAAGGGACAGGTTTTAGTGCTGGGCCTGGCAGTGCTGGGTTAATGGCTGGACTCGATGATCTTAGAGGGCTTTTCCAACCTTAATGGTTCTGTGATCCCATGATTGTATGGAATACAGGATGGGATCCCACATCACAAGTGAGCAGAGGCAAGCCCTTCATCGGCACAGTCTTTGTGGAGTTTGTGAAGTTCTTCTGTAAAAAAGAGCACCTGTGCTTCAACTTGCAGAGATTTAAGTCCAGATGGATTTTCTAATTCACATTCCTAATTTTAAATGCACTTTATTTTTCCCCATTTTAAACCAGTGCTATTTCTCCTTTTGGCTGTACTTTACAGCTGTATTTGCTTCTTGTCCTGAGTGCACTCTTGGATTGCCAAGGCTGCCATGCCCCCGTGACTCACAGCTAATTTCACGAAAAACAGAGCTGAATAGGTTTTAACCCTGTGGCACATGAAAGTGAATAGAAAGGAAAATAGAGAAGAAAACACCCCCATCAGTTCCAGCCTAAGACATCAGAGAGCCAAAGGATCAGCAAAATGCACATCACCACCCTGCAGATAAAGAAACCCTTAAATTGCTGCTGTAGATCCTCTGTTGAGCTTTGGGCTTTTTCCTTATGAACCGAGCAGCTGATACCACAAGAGGGAGAGACAGGGACAGTTTTCCACTTTCCTTTGTGATTTTCCCTTCCTCTGCAGGTCTGACCTTGGGACTAAAAAGAAAAGACCTCGGGAAGCAAAGTCACTTCTGTGGATGGACTTGGCTGATGCAGAAGTCAAGAAGAAAATAGAACAGCTGTTGTTGAGCTGCAGGAGATGCTGGAAATCCTCACACATTCATATTCTTCTGCTCAGAGGAAGATTTCATCTTTCATGGCTACATCAACAAGTATAGAGTTATTTGAGCTGCCTAAAAAAAAATTATATTTGTAAATTTGGACTGATACTGAGTGAGTTTAACTGCAATAGTTTCATTTGAACTTCTTGCCCTCTACACTCATTTATATCCACATGTGCAAACTGGTGCACTAAATTTAATTTCATTTAATTTTTCCAAGAAGTAGATAACCTAAACCCATTACGTTTCAATTTGGCTTGTTTATTCATCTGTTTAAGATGCATGGGGATGACATACAGAGATAGTTAAGATTAATGAGTAGCTGATTAGTAGTTGAGTTTGCATATGGAAACAAAGCACCTGAAATAATTGCAGCAGGAAACTCATGACATTTATTTTAATTGGTATGGGATGGGTTTGTTTGTTTTTTGTAAGGACCAGATTGCTTACAAAGCCATTTCCCTTGTGCCACTGAAATAAAACACAGAAGTGACCTTAATCCAAGAGAATATGGTAGACACAGAAGTGATTGTAGTGAGTTTTAAATTTAAATTATTAAAAAGGTAAAGACCTACTAAAAAGGTCTTTATTTTTGGAAACATATAAACATCAGGTTAGCTTTTGGTATCTCCTTATCTTTCCTATCCTGAACTTTGGCCAGAGGGAGGTATAAGCACAACAGCAGTCAAGAAGATCAGAAAATTTTTTCATTTGATTTGAATAAACATCAAGTCTTAAAGAAAATCAAAGTAGAGCTTATTTAAATTAATGGATAACACTGAAATTTTACAAAATGGGTACAAGCTCACCGAGGAATAGCTTTAAACTGGTGAATGGAGGAAAGTTTACAAATGTCAGATTAAATGAGGAGTATTGCAAAAGCTGCAATTGGGAAAAATAATCCTCATGAGGAGATAGAATTTGAGAAAATGGTGACAGAAGAGTCACCTGTGATACCAGAAAAATGGCTGTGTCCTAAAAGGTGTCTTCCAAGCAACCCCTGAGGGCCTTGAAAAGTGAATAGAGCCTAAAACACCCTTTTGTATCACCCCCACTTCACATGGCTGGTTTCCAGGATAAATTACTTCTGGATAAGACACTCCTTAATTTCCTCCCATCTAATGGTTGCATCTCTGCTTTGTGAGGGCTCCTATTGATTCCTGTGGCTCTGTTGAGCAAGGAAGACCTTGGATTGACAGTTCTAAATTCTGCAGTTATGGTGACTGATATGCATGAGGAAGAAAATCAGTGAGGAACTCACTTCTTTTCCTGATGATTTCTAAAACTGTTCCTAAAAGCATTGCTGGCACTCCCAGCCTGTCGGTGTTGGCCAGCTCAGAGACCACTCAGCCTGTGGATCATTTCTCCCCTTTATTGTTTGGGGAATGTGTTCTGAGAGGCCTCTGTCCTCTGTACAATGAGAGAATTAGTAGTTGACTGGAAAACTAGGATTTTCTCTTTTTCTTTTCAATTCTTCTTCTTGGTTCTTGCAATGAAATATGATTCAGCATCCCATGGTGGTTTGATCCATGCATGGAGCCTCAGGACGGACTTAGTTCCTTTCCAGGAGAGAGGTTCCCACTCTTAGCTGGCACACAACAAACTGTGCTCACATAAGTAATTTCACTTAATAGAAATAAAACCTCTTGGAATTTACAGTCTCCTCTCCTCTCCTCTCCACTCCTCTCCTCTCATTTTTTGCTGGTGCAATACTAATTTTCCTCAGCAGGCTGATGGACACACGATTTACTAAATCAGAATCCTCTAAAAGTGCTCCTTCATTTCTGCACAGTCAAAACAGCCACCGACCACTTGTTTGGCTTCATAGAGTCTTTTCTTTCATAACTGCTATTTTAGTCTAATGGGCACTGAATCCCCCTTGTCCTTGGGTGAATTTGGTGACATTCCAATGGAGTAAGTGTCATTTTCTAGGAGAAATTTCATTTGCATCCCAGTGATGCTGGGTTTCTGACCTTTCCAGAGTGATGTCTAACATTGTTAATGGTGAATTATTGTCTTTGAAAGAAAAGGGAATGATTTAATGTGGTAAAGATGACATGGTCTAGTGAATAAATCAGACACTGATGAGGCAAAGACATAATGCTACTTCTCCCTTTCTTTGGTTTAAACAGGTTTCTTGAGTCAGCTGTTGAATGTTTCCAAATGTGGGTGAAATTACTCCCTTATAAAGAATTTTCACTGTTAAACTACCTCTGTTTCTAAATTCTTAAATCCTAGCCCTCCACACCACATCAGTTCTGAGCATATAAATGGTCCTCTGAGAACCCTTGGCCATAATTTCCACTTTGTGAATTTTTCCAAGCATTTGGAGATAGGGGAAGAGCCCATAAGAAGCAGTTGGGGGCACCCCTTTAATTTTTTCAAACCCCACCCAGAACACCCAAATTGTCACCAGCAATTCATCCAGACTGATATTTACCAGGATGTTTTGAGATCAGCCCGTTCTCTGACAGCCTTGGCAATTTCCTGATCATGATGCAAATGAAATTAGCAACAATAAAGGGTGTGGGACAACATCTCTCCTTCTGAAAGAATCAGCTATCTTCAGGCTAATTATTTTTGTGGTAAAAGTCAGTCTTGATAAGGATCCTAAAAGAAGAGAAGGTAGATACACACAGCAGCTTTTTGTGGGTAGGAGACAGCATGACAAAAGCAAAGTGTGAGTAAATAAAGTCAAGGGGAACCGATTTGTTGGACCAGGAACACAGAAATAAAAAACAGCATTGATGTCAAAAGAATGGAGAAAAAGAATATGCAGCTTTCAGTTCTTTCAGAATTGATATGGGAATGCAGATGAAAAGCTAATTACATCTCTCTTTTTTTTTTTTTTTCCCCTCATACATGCATGACAAATATGTCATTTATCATTAACTTCGTGCAACAATATTTTTCCTGAATATTTGGTAAACCTGAATTGTGAGTCAGAGGAGGCTGGGGCACTGTGAAGCACAGGATGTTACCTTCATTTTAAATGTAATTATGGAGCACTGACAATTTTATGTCTGCTGTATTTGGGAGTATTGGCAATTCTGGCTTAGGCTCTCCTATTTGAAGAGCTGATGACTCATCAGAAAGACATAGGTTTAAATCTCACCTGGAAACTTAAAAAAGCAGATTTAATGAATCAGATGGAAATTTGCACTGCCAATCTTCCTTTTTTGATGGTACTTATGATTGGAAGTCATACTGGAAAATGAAAATTTAAATGGAAAATTTTGCCAGAGGCAAAAGAAAAAGTGCTGAGCTGGAGGGTGAATCTGGGGGAAGGGAAAATAAAAAGAAAAAAAAAGAGGAAACAGAGAAAAAATAGTTAACTTTGATAAGTTCAGAAGACCCTTTCCTGACCCTGACTTGAAATCCTGTTAGACTTTTTCTTGGCTGGATTGTAGAGATGGAAAACTGGATTGCTTAGGAAGATTAGGGAGTTGTTTCCAGGATGAAGAAGATCTGGTTTGTGGCTACTCTGAAACTGGGCTGATATGACCTTCGTGGCTTTATAGGTAGAGTGGGAAGCAGGTACTTTGTCAGCACCACAGAGACATGGTTTTTATCAGAAAGATACAATCTTGGTGCTGTGAGTAGGGTTGAGAGTTGTGAGACAGCAGAGGATGCTCCAAGACCATGGAGACATCACTAGGCAAAGAGAAGATTGAGGGGAAAAAAAGGAAAGAGGTGAGTTCTTTTCATCAATAATGTCTATTACTCTCCCTTTCTGGAAAATGATGAGTATCTTAGATTTAGCACTGTCTGCCTTTCATGATAATCCAGTGGAAAACAGTTTCTCTTAATTACTGTAATGCATTACCCTAATCATTACAGTGTTCCTGGGCCAAGCTTACTGAAGTACAAATGTTTTCTTTAGCAAGGAATAAAGGATTTTGATTTACTTCCACTCTGCCTGCAATGGTTTTGGAAAATCTGTTTCCTGACTGAAACTTATGGGTTTGATTGGGAATTTTTTTCTTCTGAATCTTCTTTTGTCTGTGGAAGTACAGACTGTGATTTGAGGCTAAAGTTGGATCTTCCAGTGGAAAAATTGGGTAAAACCCATCCCTGATGGCTTTGTATCCTGCACAGTAGCTGTGGTCATGAAAAGATCAGGAAGCTTTGGAAGTCTCCTTTCTTTGCCTGAAAATTTCATCAAAGCTGACAGAACCCAGTGAAATTGTCAGTTTTGACAGACTAACATGTTTTGCTGAAAATGTTCTGCAAGTTCTGCTTCTGAGCTGGTAAAAGAGAAAAGAAAAAAAATCCATTTTCTTTCTGAAAAAGTTAATTATATATTATACTTTCCAAAGCATTGTTTTCTGAAAGTGATGTAATTCTTCCGGGGAGGGCTTTCTGAATTATGGTGATCATTTTAGCATAATGGAAACTGAGCTGCTCACTGTTTCACTGAAAGGATTGGGTGGCTGTTTCCTAGGAAACAGGAAAGAAAGGGTTTGGGTGTCTCTTACAATGTAAAATATACACATTCACACAGTGTTGGAGTCACGTGGTGAAAAGATGTGCCATAGATAGTGTAATTACTGCTGGAAATGCCAAAGAATGGCATGCAGGTTTTCTGCAAAGCATCAAAGTCTTCCTTATTCCAGAACCTGAAAGTTAATATTTCTTCCAATAGTCAAAATTTACAAAGAACTGGAACTAAAGCCCAGGTGGAAGAAAAAAAATTGCCTCTTTCTTTAAAATACAAACAACAGAATTGGACTTAAGAGAGTGTCTGGATATTTTAGGTAGAGCAGCTCTGATGTGCAGCAGAAGAGAAGGCTCCCTGGTGGTCTGGGCTTGATGCAAGAGGGGAAAAGTGGAGAAAACAACAGAAAAGCAGAGAAGTAGAAGAGGGAAAAACTTCAGGGAGCCAGGCTTGTGCTCCTGCTGCTGTCAGGGAAGCAGAGGGTTGAAGGCAGAAACTTCTCAATAGAGCATCTCTTTAGGAAAACACTTTCCAGCTTGTTATAGCTCCTGTCTCAGGGGCAGCAACAACAGCTGCCAGGCACATTCTGGGATAAAAAAAAAGTGAGCTGCAGAACCCTGGCTGTGTCACTGCCCATGGCAGCTCCCTGCTGTGACTCTGCCTCAAGCTAGACCTTGATCTGCACCCAAAAGTGAGCTGCCTGTAATTAGGGCTATCACAGGGCATGCAGGTAGGAACCAGTGAAAAATGGTCACAACAAAACCTTCAGTGACATCCTGCAAAAGGGTGTCTGTTTTTGCAGAGTACTCAAAACTTTCCAGTTCCACCTCACTTTCACAGAAAAGATACACCAGACATAATTTCATATTTCCTCAAACATGGAATCATGGAATGGTTTGGGTGGGAAGGGACCTTAAAGCCCATCTTGTTCCAAATCCCTGCCCTGTGCAGGGACACCTTCCACTATCCCAGGTTGCTTCAAGCCCTGTCCAACTTGGCCTTGGACACTTCCAAGGATGGGGCAGCCACAGCTTCTTTGGGCAACCTGTGCCAGGGCCTCTCCACCCTCTCAGGGAAGAGTTTTTCCCTAATATCTAAACCTGCAGGTCATCATGTCCCTCCCTGATCATTGCCAGGCCAAAGATCTCCTCATCAGGCTGCCTATCCCATTGGCAAAGATGGTTTTGTTCCACTTAGATGGAACTTGTCCCTTTCTGGGGGTTCTTTCCCTGGGATAGGGAATGCCCCCAGCCTGCCCTGGGACACCCCCACCGCTGGCTCTCCTGCATCCTGACTCCAAACACGTTATTAAATCCAGATTTGTTATGCTATAGGGAAATTACCCAGCTTGCAAATAAGCTTTAGAACTGCACTTAAGGGTGAGAAAATGCCTGGTAAGGCACTGTTGCTTAACTGTGTAATGAAGATCTAAGAACTGTGAAAGCCTAGGCTGCATTCACTTGAATGGATTTGTCTTGGAGCAGGCAAATTAGGAGGGGGAATTAGAAATTTAATTCAAACCCTAGGATGTGTCACCATTTACTTTGGAATTCTCATGAGGAATTCTTGGTCTCATTAATGCCATATTTGGTAGAAGAAGCTGTTGATTCCTTAAACTACAAAAGGATTTGAGAAACCTATTGAAGAAAATACAACCAATAATTTAATCTTTTCCTGTGCTTTGCAATATCATCTCTGTTGAGACTGGACTGAGTTGGTCTCAGTGATCTTGTCATATTGAGTGCTGGATGAGTCCTGAACTGAAGAGTCATTTCTTGTTGATGCTGTTTTCTATTGGCTTTTGGCCTTTGCTCCTTTGCTTTCTCCCCCTTGCTTGTTGGAGTGAAGAGGATGAACTGTGAGAGCAGGAGCTGCTGTGAGACCTGTTCCCAGCAGAAGAAAACAACACAGTTCTTCAATATTCAGAATATTCAGGTAAATATGAGATCAGAGAGGTTCAGTCTTAACTTAGCTAAATATCTTCCCAGTGTGAAGCTTCCCTGGTTCTCAGTACTCCCATGCTGGGCAAAATAAAACAAACTTTTTAAATTTTTGTGTGTGTATTGTCTCCCATTGGATGAACAGAAAAAAATAAAAATCACTTTAAAAGTCACTTTTAAAAGCCCTTCCTGGGCTCACCCTGCTTTTTGTGGTCCTTGTAATAATTGGTCCTGAAATCTTTTTAGAGTTGCCCATCTAATTCCTCCATTATGTTGGATTATTTTTGCTCTAGATAGTTGTTTTGTTTTCTTTTTTTTTTTTTTTCAGGGCTTAATAGAAACTGATGTTCAAGTTCCAATAAGTCCAAATACTCTCTTTATCAATGAAATATTTCCACATTTTAAAATCAGTGTCTTTAAATATAAGCAGACATTCAAGGACTCATTTTGTATCCCCACTTCTTTTTTTATCAGCATTTGCAGAAGTAGTTCATAGGTTTGACTACAACAAGGAATTTTCAGGATAAATTTATTAACTATTTCAGGTTCAAGAGAGTTCTTCTACTAGTAATCCAGAGCTCAATGTTTTTGGATGTCTTGGACACGTAGAAAACACTGGACAGTTGATGTAGTAATAATTATGGGATTTTTGTGTATTTATTACACACACATGCATGTGTATGTACAAACCTCCCCAAAATAACTTTGCCACCTCAAGTGTTTAAGAGCTGACCTGTCCTGGTTTTGGCTGGGATAAAGTTAATAAAGTTAATTTTCTTCCCAGCACAGTGCTGCATTTTGGATTCAGTGTGAGAATAATGTTGGCAACACACTGATTTTTAGTGGCTGCTGAGCAGTGTTTGCACTAAGCCAAGGCCAGGTTGGATGGGGCCCTGGTCTAGTGGGTGGCATGTCCACGGCAGAGGGGTTGAAATTAGGTGATATTCATCAAATACCAACCCAAACCATCCTATGACTCTGTGATAAAACTACTCACACCAGCAGAACTCGTGTGTGAGGCAGGGAGAAATGACACCAGGAGGGCCATTCAGGGCTGCTGCCTGTGAGATTTCTTCCCTCTGACATGAACCTCCCACCCATAACTCTTAACCTGGCAAAGGCAGCGCCTGCAAGCCAGTCCCAAGTGAGACACAGATTCCTCAGCCAGCATTTTCTGCCCTCTCATTGACTGAGGCAGGTTTTGGTTGTCATAAAGCTGGTTGCTCTCCTCCCTGACAACTGCACAGCTGTCACAGGTGGCCACATCTGCCCATGGACATGGTTCATTCAAAAGTTATTTGTGTCCCTTCCCATGAAAGGGATCCAGCTGTGTGTAAATAAAACCCACACATAGATGTCATGTGGTGGTTTCTTCTACTCTTCACAGATCTGATACCCCTGTCTTTTCCCCATATTAAAAAAAAAGCCATTTGGGAATGGAAGCAACAGGCTGATTTCTAAAGGATCTGCTGCCTCCTGCCCCACTTATAAATCTTAAAGTCCTGTGTGCAGTGTTGTGCCAACCAGCAGAACCCTGTACACAACGTGACCCAGTTGATCTAAACATAGTCCCTGGAGAAAAATTCGAAAAAAACACATACATCTCATATAGCCATTATGAATCAATGCTATTTTCATATATTTCTATGAAAATATTAATGCATTTTAATTATTAAACACCTCGTGTTTATTTCTTACATCTTTCTTGACAGCACACTGCATGCTGCCTGCAGGGAGATTTCTCACTCTTGCAGAGTGCAGATTTCTCTCTAGGCTGAGATGCTGTGGTGTGGAGATGAGTCCATTTCAGACAAGTGACAATACTTAGCCAAATCCAGAGGCTTTAATCACAGATCCAAGGATACAAAAATTAAATTAAGAATCCAACTTCCCTATTAAACCAGCACTTCTGTCTGCATTATCTACCCAACATGTTGTGTAAAGAAAAGCTGACCAGGCATCTTCTGACATTTTGTTGAAGAAGTCAGATGAAACATTAAAAAACTGTTCATTAAAACATTTGTTTTCAAAAGTTTTTTTGTCAAATCCAGGACAAGCTTTGTAAAAAAAATGATAGGAAGAAATGAAGGGTAGGAGTGAGATTTTATAATTGATTTTGTTTTAGAAAACCCTCTTGGGTAGTTTGCTATCCACGTGGGCAACTATCCAACTATTCAAGCTATTAGCTTGAAACTTGAATGACAGTATCAATTCTCAGTCTCTTTTACATAGAGTTGTGTGGCCTTGTCATATCCTTCTTTTATGTATAAAAGAAATACAGATTGGTGCAATTGTCTAAATGTTTGAGTGTGACTTCATCCTATGAAGTCACCATGGTCAAATATTTTCAGGGAACAGGAATATTTTGTATTCTTTGTATTATTATTATTTTTCTCCATTAACAGACTTTGTGTCAGCCAAACAAATCAACATTCTCCATTCTAATACCCAGCTTCACATGTTGTGAAGTCAATGAAAATGGTTTCTGAGGGTACAGCAGCCTCTGCCTCCTTTCTTTCTTTTCTGCAGCTCAGGAATGCATTTTCAAAACCGTCTGCTGTTGCTGATGTGGGGTGGGATGTCCTTTAATGGGATCTCCAGGAGATTAATGGCTTCTGACAGTCTCTGATGCCAAGCCAAACAAATGTTCGTGTATCCCCCATCACTCAAAAGTGCTTTGGCTTTCTCTCCATGCCCAGAACTGCTCCTCATCTTTTGGGATTAATTCAGCCCCATTGCTTAGATCTCAGAAGCAGGGAGCTGAATCCCCTGCCTTGTGCAGACTTTCAGAATATCCTTATGCTTTTCTGTGACTCAGATCCTTCCCTGTAAAATGGGAATTTTTCCATTTGAATGGAGGGTAGGAGCTTAAGGACAATTGAAAGAGAGTTGAGAGAATTCAGCTACAGAAACATCAGTGAGAGCCACAGTGAACTGGGGCACTTTTGCTGAGATAGAGCACAACTGGGAGCTGGGAAGTGAATGAGAACTTGCTTTAGGGCCTTCAAAAATTTTTCAAAAATGTTTTAAAGTTCATAAAGAAACACAAAAAATGCAGAGTCAGTAGATTCTGACAGTTATTCAAAAATTTCCTCTCCTATGAGAAGCAGAGGAGGATGGGAGTGAAAGCAGCCAGGAGGTAATTAGGGTGTTGCAGATCAAAATTGTCTTTCCACTGCCAAGTGACAAATGGCCCTGGATTAGAAATGGCCTTTCAGGTAAATTCAGTGCCAGGAGGGTGAGGATTGGATTATCTACAGGGCAACACCACAGCCCTGCTGCAGTTCTGGTGTCTCAAATCTGGTACTTCAAAAACTGAAACGTTTCTTTCCTCCTCAGCATTGAAATAAGTCACATGTGCCCCATTTCTGAAGGCTGAGAGATGGAATAACTTTCTAAAATGCTTAACTGAGAGGAACAAATCCTGCTAGAAGTGATGGGATCTCTTGGGTTGCTCAGGTGCAGTGGCCAAAAATTAGTTTGACAACAAATCTCATTGAAATCAAGAGGGATGTAGGACCTCCCTAGCTTTGAGGAGCTTTAGTTGCCTATGAAATTCTGCATGCAAGCAGAATGTAGTGACATTGAACTTAATCCCACCATTATCATATTCAGACTGATTTGAAAAATTAGTCTCTAGCAAAATTAAAATGTGATTATTTTTGCTGTTGTTATTTATTTTAATATGTAAAAATACCGGGGAGATTGTGTTAAATGGTATTTGAGAGAACAAAAATAAAAGCCTAATCATTGTTTATTTGATCAGCTATACTGAGATAGTAATGCCTTGCACAACAGAAATCTCTCCTAGGGACAGCAGCATTTTAAATGTTTTCCTGTGCTGTTGTGATGGGAAATGGATCAGCAATTCCAAAAGAACTCCTTTATTTAAGAGTTACTTAGAACAAAGGAATCTGTGGGGAGCTGGATTCACCATGCCCCAGGAGCCTCTGCGAGCTCCAGTGAGGGAATGCAGACTTGCACAGAATATTTCCTATCCCCCTTAAGAAAGATTAGTGTTTGGGAGAAAAAGACACAAATTCATACTCACCTATGTAAATGCAAACCTTAACACACTTCCAGTTGATCTCAGCAACCACTAAACAAACTCCAGTTAACACCAATGGACCCTTGCTGTGTTTTAAAGGCTTTGGCCATGCCTTTAATAAGGAGCAATTTCTGTCAGTCTGTTCTAGCTCAAGCAGAAGTTGCTCAGGGCAACAATGTCTGAGTAAAGGGCGATGTCTGCCTGATCTTTTTCTGTAATAAAAGATGTCACAGCAGATTATTGCTGGTGTCCCTTCCAGCTCTCACACCTCAGAGATGACACACTTGCCTGACCAGACACTGAGACATGTTTTCTTTTATTTTTTGTTGCTCACTGGGGGCATCAAGTTACTGATGCAGCTCCAGCTGAGTGGTTGCATAAGCAGAGAAGCTGGCAGAGAGTGAGAGTGTAAGTGATGCCCATTCCTGAGGGTTTGGTGTTGATAGAAGGTAACAGCATCCCACTATGACTTTCCTCGTGCCTTTTTCATCCTGATACATCTTCTAGGGCAGGGAAAGGATGGCAGAATGTGGCTTGGACCCTAAGTGTTGATGGATTTTTGGTGGGGTGTAGAAGAAATCATAAATACCAGGGGTGCAATTATTTTTTAATCCCGGTGAATTGACTTGAAGGCATGATTTTTAGGTACACTTATAAATGCAAGAGGCTAAAGTTATTCTAGCCCCAAAATAGCTAAACTTTTGCCTTTGCCTATTTTTGAGGTAAAAACAATTGAGACAGTTTCCAACAGCCTGGGCTGTTCTGGGCAAGACTGGTTAAATACTTGGATGCCACTGCAGCAGCAATGCCACTTGTCCCCATGGGAAACTCACAGCCTGGGTCAGTTTGGAGACTGAGCAGCAGCAGCATCCCAGCAGTGAGTAGAAATGCAGAGTGTGTTTGCCAGAGCACAGCTTTCTGGGCTGATTGATCTGTGCCCTGTGTGAGCTCCGTGCCAGCAGCTCCTGCAGTTAAATGCACTGACTGAGCCCACCGGTGTCACGGGAAGCACTGGGGCTGCCAGCTGCTCTGGTACCACTGACACCGTGTTTTGTCTCACATTCTCTTGGAATTGGGCAAAGTCTCATTCTTTGGGGTGGGTCAGCTGGCAGCTCCCTCTCTCGTGGGCTGCCTGGGCCACGTCCCAGGCACTCAGCAGGGAGCTGGACGGGAGCTGTGTCTGCTCCAGCCAGGTCAAGCTGCCAGAGGGTGTTGCAAAGGGACAAGTCTCCATCTGGATTAAATTAAAACTGAAAAAATGTGTGAAGTTTCATGAAAAAAAAAAAGACAGCAAGGAGGAAGGATCTTGCAGGTTATCCCATATTTTATTTGCGTGTGGATTCCCTGTAATTTCCTGCAGTAAAACAAGGCAAAAGATTCTCTATAAAGAGTTGCCAATAAAACAGTAAAGGGGTTAAAAGTAGTTAAAAAAATTATTTCCTCAAAGGCAAAATTGATTTTGGAGACTCCCCAAACAGGATGGCATTTAATTCACATCAAATCCAGGATATGACCTTAAAGCAGACACATTTTAGAAAGATTTTTCATTCCTGAACCCCAAACTGCAAAGAGAATGATACAGGAGAAATTGCTAGACATAAATGCAAGACTTCATGCTCTTCTTGAATGCTATTAGATCTGTTGCTCAAAATTCCACTTAATTTTGGTGTTTAAATATTGAATTTTTTGGAATTAAGCCTAAAATGTTGATGCCTGATATCTGGGCATGCTAACAAAGTCTGTTAAAGAATTTTTAAGTCTTAGACTTAGCTTGATCTTTTCCTGGTGTGGATCATGAAAAAAAAAGTGGATTTAAAATGATTCTAATGTTTCAACTGATGGGATTTCATTTAGACCCTCAATGTTTTCACAGAACTGATATTGCAGCCTCTCTTCATGTCTGTACATACAAACACAGGTGTAGATGTAGGCTCAGATATGGCCAGACTACTGAGGTTGGGATTTCAGGTGAGTCACAGGTTGGCAGATCTTAACACTTGAAGGGCAAGACAGATCAGGGTCCCTGCGCTGCAGCCACAGCTCTTTATTGTGTGGTTTTGTGCATCTGTGCAATTGGTTTAACCTCATGCAGATCTGCTTCAGTTGTTTGATTTGTTTTCCATCCTCACAGTTTTATTCAGCACTGGAAGGTTTAAACAGTGAAGTTCCTGGGAGGGAAACCTCTGAAAGTTCAAAACATTATATGAGAGCTAATGTTCATTTTCAGAGCTGCTGGATTCAAGGTGGGGATGAGCTGATGTCCCAGAAGGGCTCTTTGTTTGTATATAACATGTACTAAATTCTTCTGGTTAGTTGCTGCAACATCACTGATGTCTCATATCTGCAGAATAATTTGGCTGCAAGAATTTGGTCTTAAGTCACATCAAAAGACTGCAAATATTTGATCATATACTATAAAAATATTTAATTTTATCTTTTGTTATAGCAGTATACGTCACTAGGCCTGCATTTCTTTATTTTTGTTTTCATTTATCTGTTTCTTTTGCTTTTGCTCTCTCTCTCCTTTTTAGTTACTCAAGGATGGTTTTTTTTCTGCTTTTTGTAAGAATTCAGAAGGCAGCAAACAACCTGGAGCATTGCTGCACAAATTTTTAACCCCAAATTTCAGCTGCTGACAAAGCACACCAGCAAAGCAGCATAAGAGGAACCAGGACAGAAACCTAATGTGACAGGAGGTGGTTGTTTTTACAGCATGAATGCATAAGAGGAAACCTGTTTTGTCCAACTGAAAGCAGTAGCACATCTATTTCCATGGCGAGGAACAGCAGCTGCAGTAACACAGTGGCTGCAATGAAAAATTACAAGGGGTATCCGTTCTCATATTTCAGATAATGGCCTGATCACCAGATGAAGTCAGTCAGAAATCTCCCCCTGTGGTGTATTATTGTCCAGTTAGATGTATTATGGTGTTTTACATTCCTTCTTGAGGCATTCTGTGTGGGCCAGATTATGAGGATGCGTTGGATGGGCCATTGCTCTGTTCTCAAATGGCAATTCTGTATTCTTGTGTTGAAGGGAGGCAAATCATGGGTGAGACTTAATGAGGCAGAAGGAAAGAATTTGTACCCTTGGAAATTATTTGTTCAGGGTCACATTTTCCTGCTTGTCCACCTCCCTCCTGCCTGAAATTCTCAGTGATTGTACTGTGGTAGAGCAAAGTGAGATGCTGTTCTGTTCAGACAGACTGCAGGGCAGAGCCACTCAATTAACTGCAGACCACAATGAACAATCCCATCTCTTTCAGCAGGGACTACCTTCATTCCAGCAAGGGAGACATCAGAAGAGTGGTAAGACAGCTGAATAACTGGATAATACTGAACCTTCACTGTCTTTCAGTACTGGATGTAGGAAAGGGATATTTAGATGGCTGAAACAGAAAATGTGAGAGCAAGCCTGTGTAGCATGTAAGGGACTGATGAAATGAATAATCTGACTTCTCTGGAGGAGCTAAACATGAGACTCATGATGTGGCTGAGTCTGAACGACCTGGAAGTGCTCCCTGGTGTTTACAAAGCTTTCTTTGACTTACTCATATCAAGATTTTCAGACATGGAGAGCCACATTTGCTTCAGGGAAGAAGAGGAGCCTGTGTGGATGCCACGTTTAAGTGTGCACTGCTGTTTCTGCTGGGACTCATCTGAGACATGCTGGGCACCAACCAGAAAAGAAGGGCTTGCCTTGGAGAGTCCTGTTCTCTGCAGTCCCTCACATCCCCTCTAACAAAGGGAAGGCTCACTTTTATACATCAAGCTGGTGTTTTCACAGCTGTCCAGAGCTTGCTCAGCCTGTCACCCAAACCCCTGTGAGCCAGCTCAGGGACAGCTCAGTAGTCAGTGTGACCCAGAGCTCCAGGGGATAAACAGGAGGTGCAGAAGGGTGCTTATGTCTGACACTGCAACTGCAGCACAGCGTGCCCTGATATTCACCATGGCTTCTTTGCTGTGTCTCCATGGCTCCTGGCCAGGTGGGGATCTTGTCATCTCAGCCCCAGCTCAGATAATGGGGTCAGACATAACCCTCCCCTTCCCCGCAGCCAGAAACACTGCCCATCATCCACAGCCACACGCAGAGGCGTAAAAACCCTGCTGCAGGTGTGGTATAATGTGTCTCCTGAGAGTAAATCAGTGTAGGAAATGTGTAGCTGAAGGGGAAAGTGAGAGGAAAAGGTAACCCCAGCACTGCCTTCTGATACAGCCTTTATCATGAAAGTGAAGCCCACTTGGAAAGACCAAACCAGCTGGGGAGCTGGAAAATGGTGACAGCAGAAGGAACTTCCCCAAACCCCAGCCCTCTCTGAAACCTCGCTGACCGCTTGTAGGAAAAGTTCAGCATCACTGCAATCCTTGGCACTCTCATGAGTATTTTTCAGGGCATGGAAAATTCCAGTAACATCTCCCTGCAGTTCCAGTAACACCACTCTGCTGTAGGGTAGCTGGGCTCTGAGGTTATCCTGGGGCAACCAGAATTTTCCACGTGCAACCTGAAGCTGAGCATCTCCCTACCTATCTTGGTGATGTTAAGATAGGTGAAAAAAAATGATTGGTTTGAAATTGAAAATTGCACAGAGGGCTTTAGACTTCTGAAGATGATTTTTTTCAGGCATTTAGTTTGAATTAATCTTGAAAAATTACTTTAAAAACCCCAAAATGAACAGGTGATACAAGTTTTCTTCCACAGCAAATTGGAGTCCATTCTGAGGGTCTGTGTCATGATCACCTCTGGAAGTAACTGAGAGATTGGTATTAATTTTTATAAGCTTTGTAAGTTTGGTTGGGTTTTTTTTTTTTAATAAGCTTTTTTAAGTTTTATACTGTTTATTAATATACCTAAGTCCTCTTTTCAAATCAGAGAACAGAACTTAATGGATGGTTGAGGGAGAATAGTAACTCCACTAAAAAAGATTATTTTGAAGGCGGTGGAAGGATTTTCCTTTTTTTTGTGAGTAAGAAACAGAACTGAAAAAATCTATAAGTCTTTTACACTGCCTACTGTAAGGAGACTATCAGGTCAAAACAAATCCAGTTCTGTTTCTCATTCAATAATTGGTCCTGAGTGCCATCTTCTGTATATTTAAATGCTAAGTATATATTTATAGCAAACTGGTATATTTAGCTGGTTTTGCTACAATTGCTGAAATTGTTTATGCCATTCAGCAATGCTTTATTTCAGTGTCTTTATCACACTGCAAGTAGGCAATATAATAAAATTCTGATCCTGCATAATCCATAAGTTTTTTAATGCAAGCCATTTTTGTCTCTAGGAAGAACTAGCTTATCCTCAACAAAATATGTCACCACTATAGAGAGACAGAAATATTTGGAGCAAAAAGAAATGTAGAAATTCAGATTGGTTGATGGTAGGAAAAGGTCATTTTGTTGATTTTCATCACGGAAGAGAAGAACCTCAAAGAGGAAAGACTGGGATGTTAAATTGCTCCTGAGAATCAGCAGCAGCTTTGTTTGGTTCTTTCCAGAAGTGCTCATTTCAGTCCATTACAGCACAGCCCCAGAGACATGCATCAGGTGGTTCAGAAAGAAGACAAAAATCTTCTCTCTAAAAATGTTTGTTATCCATAATTACGTATAATTTATGGGAAGCAGAAGCATTTTGCAGCTCCTTTTTCTGAGTTTCTTCAGAGGGAAAAGCTGCTGAAATGCCTCTATATTGGTGTCCATGAGAATAAATGAAAGCTGATAGAATCATGTCCATCACTTCTGAGCCCATCACTGGCCAGATCTGGGGACTGGCCAAAGTTTAGGCACCAGGAATAAAACTCATTGCACCTAAAAGTGTACAGCATGGACTTGCACCTAGTGCAGTGTCAGTTTGGGTTACTGGTTGCTACAAAAGCAGTAGCTTCATATTTTTTTAGCAGTGGTTGGGTCTTCTCACAGCTCTCTGTTTTCTTTTTTTCCTGGTATGGGGCCTGGTACTTGACTTGATCTGCACCAAACTGAGCTGCCACATCACTGCAGAACCAGCAGGTCATCAGGACTGCAGCTGATCTGCAACTCACTGGGGACAAAACCATTTCTGGGGAAAAGGCTTAGTTTTCCATTGCCCCAGGTCACTGATCTGATCCATCCTGGGGCTGTATGAGGCTCAGTGCAAGGGGGCAGCTGAGACAGGTAGGAAGGAGACTGGAACATTTATTTTTAGCAGCACCCTGAGGTAGCTCCTCATTGGGACTGCAGCCCACTGGGCCAGCTGGAGACATCTACACACTTCTCAAATAAATTAAGATCAATCAGCTCTGCTTCTCCGGATTAGGGGACTCAACATCCATTTGTTGGACTAAGCAGATCAATTTGAGCTCAGCCTGAAGGCTGCACCAAGTCTGCAGGAAGCCATTCCATCTTGTAAATAAATTGATAGTCCAGTGACTAAGGAACTGGCCTGATTGCTGCAAATTTGAAAGTTCACCCAGATGTCTTAAGAGGCCTCCTAGAAACAGAGACCAGCCAGGAGTAAAGAGAATAAAGGTGGGGATTTATTGGAAAGGCCTTCAAAGGTACCCCTGGGGAGCCAGAGGTGCTGCCCAGATGGGCCCCGAGATGGACCCTGAGAGGCCACGAGTTCTTCCCACTTTTATAGGTTTGGTTCATTTGCATCTCAGGGTTCATTCTCCAATTAAAGCTGCAGTTAATGATGGAATTGCCCTCAGCTTGCCCCCCTCAGAGGCTCTTTGGTTGATACTTTTTGGACCCAGTTTGGGCTGGGTGTCCTTGGAGAGCAGCCCCGGAGAGGCTTTGTTGTGTGTGCACAGCACAGAGAGCAGCACTGAACAGGGAACAGGGAACTCCAGAGTTACACACTGGGCACTGCAGGGTTGGAAAATAGAAAAGTTCAAACCTAAGGCATCAACCCTGCCTTTATTGTTCTGTCTCTGTAGGCTTCCCTCATGAGAACTAGTTCTGTCTATCAGTACAGATTTTAGGGTAACATGGTTTCATGCTGGTAATTCCAGTATTTTCTTTTTACCTTTCATCTGAAAGAAAGACGGAAAAAATGAGCATTTAAAAAAAAAAATATTAGTCATTAGTGCTGGAAACATTTGTAATTTTATATAGACCTCCATACAGATCTGCAGATCTGCTGATGATGCTGTCTGGATCATTTTCATTCAGCTAGAATTGCTGGATATTATCTTAACTTATAGTTCAAGGTAAATTAATAAAAACTAGGTAGTTTTCTGTCTTAGCAAATAGTGACTTGAATTTACCTATGCATGCACTTTTATCCCAGCAATTTTTCAGTGACTCCTTTTAGAGTCACTCAGACACCATGGATCTAGAGGAAATTTTAAAGAGAGAGAGAGACATGAAAAAAGAGTCTCATAGGTATTTTATTTATTAAAATTAAATAGTCTTCTCTACTTTATTTAATTTGTCTGCATTCTCTGTTTCATAGCTCTAAGAGTACATTACAAAGATGAACAGATGCCCTGGTAGATTTTTTTCATAGAAGAGCAAAAAGTCTAGGATGCAAATGGGACATGTTAGTCTTTGTATTAACTTAGGCAGTTGAATATCACCTGGAATTTGTCCATTCAGTTCATCTTCTCTGGCCAGAGGAATTTGTGGATTGATTATACAAGTCCTCTGGCTTGAAAAATACAGCTGCTGTATCTAAGGGTTCTTCCTGGATTAATTTAATAAAGTTTGAAACTACCTCGCAGAGGCCTCCTAAATAGTGCTGGTTTGAGAGACAGATCTGGGGAATGCCAAAGAAAAGTCATTAAAAGCACTTTTCCATGAACTATAGTTGTGATTTCGGGGGGGGGGGGGGGGGGCCCGGGGC
>VXAC01003823.1:128162-145325 GCA_013399225.1 Rhipidura dahli
GATTGATTTTAAAGTGCTCACAGCCAGATATATATCAAAAGAAAGGAGAAACTCAGAACAGGCAATGCAAAATTTTACTTTGGAATTTTATAAGTTCTAGTGCCTCAAACATCATTCCATCCATTCTGGAAGAAGGAAGCTTTTAAATTTTCTCTCTGACAAACTGGTTTTTAATTCTCAAATGTTCAGCATACAGGGCTCTTCAAAACAAGTTCTAGGTACTTTATTTTTCAGCAGGAGACATTTCCCTCTTCCACTTCTTGCCTAAGGAGAAAGTAATAATTGTCTTTGCTAAAAAAATTTAAGAAGAAAAACCTGAGGTGGGGAATGAACTTGAAAAAATTTAGAACGGTGAAAGTTTCAGAAAGATCCTGGTGACACCAACCTAAAGATTATTATTAGAAATCTTCATGAATCCTTAATGATTATACACCACAACCTATAACCTCAGCAGGATGAACACATCCTCTAGAGTTCAGAGATGTTCATCTTGCTTGAAATGTCTTAGCAAATTATAAGCAAATAAAGATGTGTTAGGAACAAAAAGAAGTGTCATTCAGCTCTTGTCATAATGGTCTTGGTAAATCCTACCAGTTAAATAATTTAAAAAGTACAAAAAACAAAACAACGAACCTGGAAATGAAAAGGAGGACAGAATTTTGAAAAATCACCAATGACTGAAAGCGTGTCCATATATACATACAGACACACACACATTTTCTTTCTTTTCCTTCTAGTTCATTAAATAGAATAATCATTTATATAGGAGACGATAAAGAGGTGATCAATTCATGGTTTATCACTGGCTCCATCAGGCAAAGTGATTTTTTTATCTGGCAAAAACACCCAGCCCATAAAACAGAATAAACCAATCATTACACCAAGTGACAGGAAGTAAAAGCTAAACAGGTATATATTAAAATATGGGTAAAAGTTAGATGGAGGAGATAATTTACCAGGGAAACTCTTTGCCTTTGAGCATGGTGATTTTTTATGTGAGAGTAGGGTGATTTTCTAGAAGGGATTGGAAGTGTTGGGTTTTTTTAGACAAGACAAAGAAAAGTCTAAAAAATGGAACTGCCAAGGTAAGTGGTGCCCTGGTGAGCACCTGTGGATGCTGAAAAAGCTTCAACAGTGAATTTTTTCAGCTCTCTAGCATTTTATGAGAGCTCTGTCTTTCCTATCCAAGCTATCTAAAGCAAATTTACCAGTTTTATAAATATTCACACCTGCAAATTGTTTTGCCCGATTGTTATGGCTTCAACTAGAAAAACATTTGGGAATGGATGTCTTAGAGTTGGGCCAATCCCCTCGAGGTGTGGATGGCCAGAGGACCAATTACCTTTTGCCATTTAACTCACTTTTTGAGAACTAACATCTAAAACCCTCAGGAAAAAAACCATTAAATCAACTCTTGCTGCCATTGATACCTGAGCCTGGACTTGGTGTGGTTTGTCTACACGTTGCAACAGTGACAAGTACCCAGTGGTGGCTCCTGAGGGCTTGCATGCCTTTATCTTGGTGGCTCTGAGCCAGCACCAACACCAGTGATGTGCTGATGAGACTGCTGGGTGTTAGCAGAGCTCTGTGGAGGCTTGACAGAAAAACAATGCTGAGAATAAATCCCCAGGAAAGTGGTGGTTTTAATTATCACTTGAAACACAAAGATAAAAGCTCATGATATTAAACACTGCCTGGTTCAGAGTGATACAGCACAGGAGGAGTGCGAGGATGACCCTCTCACACAATTTGGTGTGAGAACCTCTGACCTTGAGAGTCTCCAGGGCAAACACTTGGTGTGATTGAAATGCACCAGCAGGAGGGGAGTGTGTAATAATTGCATTATGACAATCAAATGATGAACAAAGCCAAGCTGTAAGAGCAGGTTTATTGTGTATGAGGGATACATTCCTGCAGAGGGCTGTGGGCTGCAGGAAGGTGGAAGCTCGTGTGGCTGATCACCAACAGAGCAGTTTCACCTCCTGCTGCCTGTGCTTCCAAAGACATGAGCACCTGAGTAAGACTGTCCAGAGATTTTTGTGACCACAGGGGAAAGGAAACCTTAAAGAAGCAGTCAACATGGGTTTGTTCAGGACTACAGGACCACAGGGCAGTGCAGGCAAATTGGATTGGGGAATAAATTCCTGGGAGAGTTCCATCTGACTCAAGGATCTATTAATTTGTGAGACAACTGGGACAGCTTTCATTGTTAGCTGCTGCTGAACTCACAGTCCACAGAGACAGGAGAGAAGTAACACTAGATGAAATCTGTCCAGGACAGAAATTGAATCATAACAGTAATGGTAATAAAATACTAATTACACCTGGAGCAGCATTTTAATAATGATAATTCAGATTATGTTAATGTACCATTCCCTTTAAACATGCTAACTACCTGTTCAAATTGGAGAAGGTCAATGCAGTGTGTGGCTGGCTGTCATCAATTTTTTTCTTATATACTGGAATTCACAGTCTTGGCTGACGTCCATTTTCCTTTTTCAATCAGCAGTTTACATTTTAAATTCATTCATTAGGCAATAAAAAAAATCTTTAATTAAAAAAGTAATTTATTCTTAATGACTCCAGGACCTAGAAACTGACAAAAAGTATTGCTCTAACCCATTTATTAAAATCTGAGTGATGTGTTATCTCCCCAGAATGCTAAAGACGATGATCATTATCAGCTTTGTTTATTCAGTGCTCACAGAGGGTGTTTGGCTGTGTGGAGATGCTGGTGCCCTTTATTATTTAAACACTGGCTACAAGACCTGCATGGTGCCTGTAAGCAGTGCCCTTAAGTTTGATATCCATTTGATTAAGGAAAATTTCATCTCTGATAAGAAGTGGCCGGGGAAAGAGCTAATATTTCCAAGGGCTTCTTTTGGTGCATTTGGCAGAGTTTCAGTGTTGTCTGACAGAAGCTGAGGGAAGAAGGAGAGCAGAGAAAGGTGTTTTGGTTACATGGGTAGGTAATTTGCCACATCTAAAGAAATAAAGAAATGCTGTGAAAGAAAGACTGTAGGTATTGTCTGTCTTTTTATACATGGTTTTGTCTTCTTCCATGTCTGGGGTTAATTCCTTTGTGTCAAGTGAATAATGCATACAGGGTGGGGAGGAGATGGGGAAGGGAAAGGAGGAAATAAATTCAGACACTGAACTGGCCTGCCTTGGAAGGAAATTAGGTCTGAGTATCTGGTGCTTGCTCTGTAAGTACAGAAGAGCCCCTTCCTTAGTGCTTTGTGCAATGGCACAATCAAGCCAAATTTCATACACTTGCAGATATTCTTCTCTGAAAATGGGGAAAATTAAAAATTTTAATGGTGGCTGTTGACTTTAGATTTCCATTCACTGTTCTTAAGCACGACTTTTCTATTTTCAGGTTCAGAGAAAGAATTCCAGTGTCACTCACAGAAGTTCAACATTTATAGAAAATCAGTGTGAATGTAAATCACATCATGAGTGAATATCTAGGAAACATCAGCTCATGATGAATGCAAAATATCGGAGATTAGCTCTAGAACTGCTCATCTGAATTCAGAAGTAAAACATTGTAAATAACCATTACAACTGTCACTCGTTTAGCAGAGCTTCAACATTATCTGTTTCATGAATTGGGCCTTGTCAGCATTTAGGAGAAAATGAGATGGACAGAAAGAGAAAGAGAGGGAGCAAGTAAAATACTGATTTGCCAGGAATTTTCTTTCATTGGCAGAGGACTGTGAAGTAGAAATGGAATTTTTCTCATGTCTAGTGATGCCATAAAATCAAGCTCATTGCCTGGCATGTTTTGAAGATCAAGATTTGGCAATTTCCATCCAATTTGTTCCATTTTAAATACTCCAACAAGTTGTGGGACTGGTGTGCTTCAAGTAAAATAGGTTGAAAAACTAGAAACCTGCTAACAAAATGTTCTACACAATTACCCAGTTGCTGTGGAAGCTGCTTTCTGAATTTAAAGTCTTTGAACTGCAAAAGTTCCCATGTTACCAAATAGTCCCACTCTGAGGGAATATTTTGGGACCTCTCTCAGCAGAGAGCTTCCCAAGGAAAGGGTTTTTCTGGCACAGTCCTTTGTATCAAATTAATCTGACTCTGAAGACTTGATCAAAACTGGATAAGCACTAAGTGGAGAAAAGAATATTTTTCAATGTATTTTAAGTCTATATTCATTGGGTTTAACATCTTTCTTGAAATCAGATTTACATATGAAAGGAGTCCATTCCCTCACTGTATAGGAAACTGAGACACATAAATATGCAGCTTCATTTTCAATAAACCTGACCCAAAATCTTTCTGTTCCTAAAAGGAGCAATTATTCCAGAAATGGGAGCTGTCCCTTGTGCAGGGCACATCTGATCCTCTGCACCATCCCTCCCACTCTCCTCTCATGGTGTCTCTTACAGCTCCTTAGGCCACAGACACCACTGTCCCTTGGCCAGCTGGCCCTGGCACCTCAACCCACCAGTATTTTTTTATAAAAGACATTTTTCCTAGCCTTCCCCCAGCTTCTCTCCCCTTTTTCATATTTCAAAACTTTGGGATACATAGCTGATTTTTCAGCTTAAGTGCATGCTCTCTGGTTTTGATGGTGGTGTTACCAAGGATACCACGATATGTTTTACTGAAGATGGTAATAACTCTTTTTATTTTTTTCTTTTCTGGACCAAAATAATGTTTTGCTTTCCAGTCAAGAGCTGATCAAACGATTGTGCAGCTTCAAGTTGCTACGGAAACCAGACTACAAAGACAAAGATACAATATTTATCTAATATCTTCCTTGCAAAAGCATATTTTTGCTCTGTATGCATTCTCTGAAAATGGTATCTTAAGCAGGTAACATCAGTTCATAAACTGAATCCAATACTAACTCTAGCAAAAAATATATGGAACAATAAAAGTGTTTTATTGCAATAATCCCCAAAGACTTCACATGGTCATCAGATAGTAAAATTTAATATATAAATAGTAAAGAAAGCAGTTTCCCACTTTCTTCTCTGCCAGTATTCATCATCCATTTTACAAAGAGCTTTATGGAATATTGACTCAGAGGAACCTACTGCAGTTTTTGCAGTCACACCTTTTGATGTGAAATACATTTTTATTTTCCCTACAAACAACAGAAATGACCATTAAAAAAAAAAAACAACCCAAAACCACTAAAACCCAAACAAAATTAGATACTGGATGTTAAATCTGTTTTCTGTTACTCAAATGAACAAAATCTTTCAAGGTAGTTGTAGAAAGTAGAATTTAGGAAGATTTCCATGGGCATTTCCAGTTGGTTTAAGAGCAAAACTTCCCAGGTGAACCTGCTGGCCGATGCAAGGGGCTGTAGCTCAGCAGCTCTGCATCTCCTCAGGGCTTGGTACCAACTGAGAGACTGTATTTAAAGGCAGTTTACAGAAGAATGATGGATACAAAGGTTCATCAGACAACAAGGAAATTGTGTCATCATTAATTAGTTCAATGCAGCAATTTGCAAACATCCTGTGGACTGGACAAGAGGACTTCCTCTTTCTTCATATCAAACAGGGCAGAAAGCTGATTATACTTATGGTTGCATTTGTCTACCTTTGTCCAGTTAAATTATGTCGAAGGATTTTTGACTGGGTTTTTTTTTTAAGTGTGCAATACAGTCAAAGCTTGTTGACAGGAGAAGGTGACAAGAGAGGAGCCCCTCAGCAGAGTGATAGCTCAAAAAACCCCATGAGCTGCTGTTCCTGTTTGAATTTTAAGCTTAATTGAATTGAGCCTGTTTTCATGGAGTTCAACTGATGACTTTTCCTTCTCTTAAAATCAAGAGGCAAGCACGGTTAGAAGGGAAAAAGGGATTTTACCTTGGTGTTTACTTTAAGGATCCTCAGGTGCACCACGTCCAGGTCAATTGCACCTCCATGCACCCCACATTGGCCACTGCAATCCCCTCCTCAAAGATCTGGTCTAACATTATAGGTGTTACTAATGAGCACATCTATCCAAAATTCCCCAATGAGAGGCTCCAGTGAGCCCCCCTCCCCAAGGAACCTTCCCCTGGCTGGTTCTATCTCAGTTTACAAAATGTGTTCTGGAGAGGCCCTTGGGCTCTGGGCACACTGATCCCTCACTGCGAAGCTTCTGAAATGTTCAGTCTCCCAGCCTGACAAACAAGTCCAAGAATGGAGGCAAAAAGCACTGAGAATACAGAAGTTGCAAAAAGGTATAACAGGGGTATAAAAGAAAAGACAAAAATCATCCTGGCATCAGAACAATAGGAATATTTTGTCACATATTCCCAAAATACCCCACCTAAATTTTGCTGTGTACTGGCTGAGTGTTTAGACTATGCCAGTCATTAAGTGCTAGTTACCTGAGACAGACAGCAGCAGAGATTGGTCAATCACATCCCCAAAATAATGCCCAAGATAGGTGAAATGAATCATGTCCTCAACAGCTCTCTATTTAAATTCAGAAGGAACTCAGGCACGAAGCAGAATGAGATGCTGGACACACAAATTTGCTGAGATGAACCTCAGTTCTGGGAGGAGACAAACCCTGGCTAATGCCACACTCTCTAAATGGACAGAACAGCATCCCTGAGACTGTGGGATGTGCAGGAGAATTGTCCCAAAGCAGGTGCACCTGGGCACAGCAGCACAGGCTCTGGGATGCCTCAGGAAAGGGGGGCACATCACTTACAACCAGCTAGAGGTGAGAGGGCATTTAAGGAGAGGCTGCTCCTGGTTGCTGTGCTTGGATGCGGCTCAGAGGAGGATTTGCTGTCTCCCAGGCCGTGCTGAACGCCGAGCAGAGGCGGCCACACTGCCTCGTTTAAAGCAGCAGGGTGCCTTTGCACAGCGGTGTGCTCTGCAGGGTAAGTGTGCTCCGTGGCACTCCAGGCTTTAATATTCTTCAAGGAAACAGGATCATCAGACTTCCCTGCAGAGAAGCAATCAAGCACACAACCGTCAGGCTGGGACCAGGAAGGAGAATATGTGAGATCTGCAGCTATTTCACTGGTTGAATCTGGCAGTACACCTCTTATCTGTCCCACAGGAGGTAAAACAGCAATGTTTTGTTGTGGTGTGAAAAAAAAAAAAAAAAAAAAAAAGGTATTTCAGAGCTGGGATTTGTTTTTAGGTTATCAGAAAATCTACTCAGCTTTGCAGTGTGGTGGAGCTTGAATCCTTGTTTATTTGCTCCCCTTCTTAAACTTAGTGGCCTTTGCACAGGGTAACATCTCTGGCATTACAGGTGTGTCCCACCAAACCACTGCTGGCAGATTTCCAGATTTCCATTCCACCAAAATTAGATTTCTGCTTCTTGTGTCCCTATTACAACTCTGTGTTTGTCTTTTTTTTTTTTTTTTCCTTCTCACAGCTTTTATCTCCTTAGCTCAATCTGTGTTTTCCTTTTTAATGTTTCATTTTCCTCCTCTTCATGGACAGCTTTTGTGTCCATCACATGCCTTGGAAGGAGAAAAGAGATGAGGCTCTTTATTGTGAGCACTGAATCCAATCAAAAAGTAAATTACCAAAAAATGACAGATTCACCAACATATTTAAGATGAAGTCTGAACAACTGTCAAGGGCCTTGAAATTAATTTCTTCATGTCTCCACCTGCAGCTTGTTAGAAATGCACCTGATTCCAGCGTTAGGGGATGTGGATTCCTATTAGAGACTGTCATGCACTTGTGTAGGCACATGAATTTTTCATGCAGATGCTTCTGTAGGTTGGGTGATTGCTTCAGCAGAAACATTTGCTTCATCACTAATATATTAAATAGGGTGCAGCCACTAACAAAATCTGGCTTGAGAAAGGAAAAAAGCTGGCACAGGCTGAAGTCTGTCACATCTAAATGACAGCCATGTAATAATTACTGCCATGTAATAATGCAGCTTTACCTTCTCCTGTTATTTCCCAAATAAAAAAATGATGAAGTGCTTCAGCTACCAAACCCCATGTTAGCCTAATATATTCTCATGTCAAAGAGAAGATTTCTGTCAGATAAATAATGAATCCATTTGTTTCTTTATGTCCTGATAAAAATCAAGACTGTTTGATCCATGATTGAAAGTCAGAATTACCACTGCACTTCCAGAGAGCACAGACATTGATTTCTGGAGGAGGATTTTTGCAAACAAACCTCAGTAGATCAAGCCAATATCTGCTTCAACTTTTTCACACACTGATGTTGTTTTTGTCAAAGTTAGAACAGAGCTGGAAAAAAGGCTCCTTTCTATTTGGTTATAAAGGAAATTTGTTGGGTGAGGGTTTTTTCTGTCTTTACAAAACAAGTGTAGAACTTTTGGGTGACATTGCCGTGGTTGTTCCAGTTTGCTCACCTTTGGAAAAATCCCTTAAATTTCTCCTATTTACCTAGTTTTGGAGAGCCACACACCTAAACTCTCTGCTTTAGACTCACCATGTGGACAACAGGGAAATGCGGGCAGAACCAGAGCATGACTCAGCCCCAGTCAGATTCTTTGACAGGTACCTGCCTTCATGGACAGCACAAAGAGCAGCATTCTGCTGCTCCTCTGTGGAGCAAGAGGTCTCTCAGCTGTAAAGCTTGGCAGCTCTAAAGTGAAGATCAGATCTGCTGTCAAGAAAATACCTGTTAACTGGAAACTGAAGCCCTCATCTGGGACTCACAGTAGCTCTAAAGACAGTGTCTGAGATGGAGGATGTGGGTGAGTCTCAAGAATGTTATTTTAAAGCTGCTTTCACTCTAACCTCAACAACACAAGTTCAACTCACTTAGGTACAGGCTACAATTTTTCCCCTCACAGTTTTCATATTTCTCTGAAAGACTGGCTGTCATTTCAATCCAAAAGAAACTTTATTACTTTTTAATTAAAACAAGGCTTTGGTTATATTTGAAAAGGAAATTGGGCGTATTTTATCTGGATACATAATGATACAAAAAAGCACGATAGCTTCTTGGACTTCTGTTATGGCCAAACTACCACCACCATGTGTCAAACACATCCTAGCTTTGTGCTGACAGATTTCAGCCTCATCACCTCCTCACGTTGCACGTGGGAGTAGCTGGAACACAAATACAATTTTGTGTGGCTGCACTTAGATCAAGACACAAGCTGGATGATCATCTGCTTTGGTTCCAATTAATTCTTGGCACCAGACCCCAAACTCAGCTGTCCCAGGCAGATGCAGTTAAAACTTGGCTTTGTCATCTCTCAGCACCAGTAATGATGGATTTAGCAGACGGGATCACGGGGTTGTGCTCCTCCTCCTCACCTGCTCTGTGGCAGGGAAGGAGCTGCAGTGCATTATTATCACCATGTTTTTATCCCAACACTGATATTGAACTGGGAAACACACATTGCTTGGCAATGGGTGCGAATCTGATGCTGGGATTGTTTCATGGTAATTAGTCTGAGCATGGTGATCAATGCACTCCTCAGAAAGTCATCAGTTGTGTTCACCCCTCCTGAGCATCTCACAGATTTTCCAGCAAAAGCTCCATTCAATTAGATATTTCTTCAAGGTCAGTGCTCTTCAAAAGGATTTCCATGAGCATGTCTGGACTCCCAACCAAAACATTTCCATTTGCTGTTGGACAGCAAAAAATAAGTGACAATAGACTAAGAAGTCATCAATGAACAGCAAAAGAAAATGTACAAAACCTCTTAATGCAATAGATGAAAAACTGTACAGCTTAATCATCCCAGTTATTAAATAAATATTTATAAACAACCCATATCTTGAAAGACTCAGGATCAGTTCAGAAAGGGATCAAATAAAATGAATCAATTTAAACATAAATGACATCCAAAATAAATGTTTTGATTAATGAAGTCAATGCAGAATTGATTAAACAGCTCAGTGTGTAGAGGCTGAAGCTTACTAGGTCTTGCTTCTGAGAAAATAAGATTATTCTTATGTTACTAAACCTTCTGTTACTTCATTTTTATCCTGGTCTCGTGAAGCAGATTTATTTCTTATTTACAATGAGATACTAAAATAAGACCATGGCTGGAGCTGATGCTCTACTGTGTGCTATGTCCTGGAAATCTATTTAAAATGTGGTCAAAGCAGCCTGTAGATGATTCAGGATTGGTGGGGTCAAATCAACCATATCTAGAAGCTCTCACATACCTTTATTTAAGGTGAATATAGGCAAATCACATGACCGGTTGGATTTGGAATATTAAAAAAAAAAATTAAATTATGTAAACCAAGATTATCAGCTCTGAGAGAGAAATATGGAATATCTGGTGGGTCTTTTTAAAGCCCATAAATGTGAGAAATTCAGGCAGATTGAAGACACTTTCTGGGAATATATACACTGCTGTATCCTTAAGGTGGAAGAGGGAACCTGCTGAGAGGAAAGAAAATTTTTTTCAAGAGAAGAATGTCTGAACTCAGAGGGAGGTTTACCTTTGCTGAGGAGGTGAACACAAAGCTAGAGCAAACTTTAGAAACTAGAAGTAGGTGTAAGGTTAAATTAAAAAAAAAGTCCACGCAAAAAGCAAGCTAAAGTTTCAAATGATAGCTGCAGCAGTTGCAAGTTACCAAATTTTGAACTGAATTCTAGTCTGGCTGAATGAAGATTCAGAAAGCAAAGTGGGATTAGTCACAGATTTCTGGGTGCTGTTAATTGGGCTGGAGAGAATCAATTAGTTAATCATTATTCCACCATAATAAAAAGACAGGGCCAAAACTGGGCTTTGGTGTTTGAAAATATCATTTTAGGTCTTTGGTAAAGGCTGGGTACAGACAGTCAGAGTGGGAAAGGAGAGGCTGTGAGGCCACAGATATTAACCAGGATGAGGGTACACACCCAAGACAGAAACTGCCTCCACTTTGAAGTATTCTTCTGTTTGTTTAGATGGTAAAACAACTTTCCAAACAGTGCTGTGCCCAGTGGTGAGCACAAGGGAATAGCCCTGACTCAGTGCTGGAATGTACTGTGAGAATTACATTCCCTTGTCACTGCTGAACCCCACCAGGACAAAAATCCCCACAGACTGAGCCCTTTCCTGGTTAATGAAAAAATAGATTTATCTGCTATTTTTTATCTATTCCTTTTCACAGCACAAATGTTAAGGAAGGGTTTGAAACAGGGTAATGAAATTATTATTCTGCTTCCTCCTGTTGCTGATTCCAGGAAGCTCCTCTTAGGCCTGGGTGGGGAGCTGGGCTGTGCTCTGCAGAGGAGGGTGGCATTTGCTGTGAATGACCAATGTCAGCAAGCTCATTGGGAAATGTGATTACTTATTTTGCAGCTTTAAAACTGAACACTTTTGAAAATCTGCCCTTATTGTAAATGTCAGCATCTTGTTAATGAATACAAGTGTTTGTGGGGAGGAAGGAGAAATGCAAAAGGGTGTTTGCTGTGTATATTCACAGGGCTGAATTTCAGCCTTAAAGAGCAAATAAGGATGGCTCTGCTAAGTTTGATTGTTATTGCTATATTCTGGTTCTTAATAGAGCAATATGCCTAGAAGAAATGGAAAAATAATTGGCTGTATTTGATCCTATATCATCAATCATTCACCCACCCATCCATCCATCCATGCATTTAATGAGAACCACTGAAGTTTCCCTCGGAAGTAATAAACAAAAATACATCCTGCAATTAATTCAGGAATTGCAAAATGTCCACTTAATTTTACTGGGTGTACTAAATCAATTCTATGCTTCATTCAGTGCACTGCAAGGAGTTGGCTGGCAAGAACTTCATCTGTTATTAACTCACAATGCAAATGAAGTTAATGCCTCTTGCTATGAATTGTCCTCTGCTGTTAAACCTGAAAGTCAATGGGAGAGAGGAGGAGCTGATTCCTTGTGAAATACAATAGCTGTATTCCATTTTTCACCTGCAACCAAATCCTAGTAAAAGCTCTGACTTCCAGCATTCTTTACTGTGCTTTACCTTTGAAAGAAAAACCTCCTGTCACCGTTCCAGGCAAAACTCATTAAGTTCCCTCCAAGAAATAGCACTGTTGTTCAGATAAGGATTCCTCTAGTTAAAAATTACATTAGCATAGTAAAATTTAAGTTTTACTTGCATAAACGACAGCACTGCACTATTAGACTCTGTCCTGAACATGGGCTTCCCTCAACCTTCATTGGTTTCTTTTTCATTTACATTTCTTGAGTTGATAAAGGTAATGTGGAATACTCTGGTGCAAGTTTCTGGTATTTTTTCCATGGCATTTTTGGATTTCTTTTTTCCCCTCACATTTTATCTTTGTTCAGGTTTTAATGGCATCAAGTTTCATGTTAAGTTAAATCCTTTTGGTTTCATGCCTTTCAGCATAGTAGTGAAGAGCAGACAAAGAAAAGAAACTGGAGTGAGATATGGTTTCAACAAATAAGACTTCTCAAGTTCATTGAAGAGTCATTGAACATTAAAATATTTTAAATGAAAAATATGTGACTTGTCTGAGTCTCATAATGATTAATTAGAAAGTTTCTCTTGAGTTTTAAACACTAAAGCCCTGATTTATCCCTGGTCACCTGACCAGGGTGGTTGAGATACATGTCACCTTACCTCAAAAATCAAAAATATAGGCATGTACATCTACCTTAGTTAAATATTCCCTGTGTTCATTTTGGGGAGGTATAGACAAGGAATTTTAGAACTTTTTTAAGCCAGGATGAACCATTTTCAGGGGATGTTTTTCTTCTGCCATTAGACTTAGAAATGTTGAGAGGTTTTCTATCCTGCATTTCTCTGCTGACTTCTGGTTCCTATTTTAAAGACTCATCTGTTGTTTAAAGTGATTTCACTAATTAGCCACAGACCTTGCCAGGGACTTGCTGATAACACAGAAATATGTCCTGATGCTCTCAGATGAGAATAAAAGAACTGCTGAGTAGGTCATCTGTTATAGCCCTCTCTCCCTTGTCCCTTCATGGGTTCTTGACCTCCCAACCTTCCTCAAGAGAAGATTTCTAGAAACTCCTGAGGGCAGAAATATAAGGAATTATTCTATAAAAGGATTCCTGCTACCGGTGAGATTCTGTCACTCAATTCAAGCATCTAAGCCCAGAATCTAGGATCTTACCTCAGGTGCTAAAACTCCTTGTGCTTCGGGGTCAGCTGAAATCCTCCTAAACTCCATTAAATGCATTGAATTGGTCTGCACTGACCAAGAACTTAGAAAACTCCCTCAGGTATAGAAAAGTCCCTGTACATCTCTGGTGCTGAGTCCATACTCTAAATAACTACTCACAAATTCAAATAAAAAGAGAGAATTGTTAAAAAATTCTGTTCACTTTCTTTCTGCTTAGCTTTGCCATCATTACCATTTCAGTCCCCACTTCATAACTAAATCTTGACAATGGGGTATTTAGCTGACAGGACAAAATCATAATATATATGCATTAAAGATGTAGCAGGATACCACCAATATTTACTGCATATTAATGAACATTTGCATCACTGGGCTTTGAATGCTTTTTGGGACACAAAGAGTGCTTCAGCTTACATGTCTAAAAGATAAATAGGACAAGGAGTAGTGGCTTTAAACTAAAAGAGTGTCAATTCAGTCTATATATAAGAAGTTTTCTAAAACTGATGTGGTAAAACACTGGCACAGGTTGCCCAGAAGGGCAGTAGATCCTCATCTCTGGAAACATTTAAGGTCTGGACAGGTCTCTGAGCAACCTGATCTAGTTAAAGATGTCCCTGCACATTGCAGGGGGTTGAACCAGGTGAACTCTAAAGGTCCCTTGCAGCCCAAACCATTCTTTGCTTCTATGGTTCCATAATATTTAAGTTTGAACTAGTCAGTTATAGACTCCTTTAACAGTTTGGAAGGAAAAGCAGCACCTCCAGAGCGCTGGACTCTGCACCTGGGATGGGGCAATCCTGGTTTAACATCGAAATTGGGGGACAGGAGGCAGGAGAGCAGCTCCACAGAAAGAGATCTGTGGGTTTGGGTTGGTGGCAAGTTGAATATGAGTCAAGAGCGTGCCCTGTCAGCTAAAAAGGACAACTGTGTGATTTACAGGGTTTTTGAGATAGAAATATTGCAGCCCTGTGTAAAAGTGCAGACATGAAGAGGAGAGTAGGTACAGCTTCCAGAAGCCCCCTGTCATGTCTGCCAACCCCTTCAGCACATTTCCCACACCTTGCAGTTTGTCAGATGTCCATAACCCCACACATTTGCAGAACTGACAATTATTGATGATGGAAAAAACAAGATCACACACATAACAAGTCAATCCCATCTTTTTGTTCAAGTTCTGTATAATTGATGGAGAGAGATGGAGCTGCTGGGATCTGTTGCCTGACCCAATATGCAAATAATCCCTTGGACGATGCAAAGCCACTGGGATTTCTCCCAGTGCGAGTAGTCGTGCACAACCTTCAAAAAGAGGTCCTGGTTATTAAATATGATCAAAAGTTGCATGAGCAACTCAGAAAGTTTTTGTGTTACCTTTAGGGAAAGTGTTGAAAAAGTGGGTCGAACAAGCAAATCAGCCAGGAGGGAGGGAAAAGTCTGTTATCAACACAGATAAGCTTTGAAACTTGTTACAAGGTAGGACAGTGAAATCTCTGAAGCGTTTGTAATTGTTTATGTCTTTCAGTTTTTAAATAGACAGATGGAATGGGCCTTATTTTCAGGAGGCATAAATCAGGTCCCTTTGGTTTACGCCAGCTTTGACCTCCAGAACAGTGGCAGGTGTGGTCACAATGGATTTGTCTGTGGGAATAGCAGAGGGGACCGCTCGGTGACAGACAGGACTGACTGGCAGGTGATTTGTGTCTTTTCCATTGACTTGCTGAGAGGGTTATTAGCTCCTGGGGCAGGCAGAAGAGACAGCTGAGTGCTGCAGGAGGCAGGTGGAAGCAAGACAAGAATAAAGATTCCCTGTGTGTTTTGCCCCTTGGAAAAAGAGACAGCGTTGTGACACTGCGAACCGGTGATGAGGTGACAGCTGAAGCCCTTTCTGAAAGCACCACTTACCCTTTCTCCATCCTCCATAAGACATCTGCCACAGCCCTCACTCATCCCTCAGGACAGGCCCAGGCTGTTATCTCTGCAGCAGCAAAATTTAAGCTGAGAAGATCTGCTTGACTTTTAGTGCACTGGTCTGCTTGGCAAGGTGGTGCTCAGTCAGAGGCTGGGCTTGATGACCCTGGAGGGCTATTCCAGCCTAAATGAACCTGTGATTAGTTTTGCCTGGGCTGGGGTTGGAGGTGTGCTCCCTACAACAGTGAGCCTTCTTCAGGTTCCTCAGCCTTTCTGCAAATCCAGCTGTTTTTTCTCAGCAGCTGAAACTTGTACCTGAGAGCCCAGCTGTAATAACCTGGGGTTTGACTCGGTCTTTCCATGTTTGTAACATCGGGTGAGTCATATTTAGCAGTTACCTAAAGTGCTTTGAAATCTACAAAGAACGCCCAAACTTAGAGCTGAAACCCCAGCTCTGAATTTTTATTTTTTCTAGTACAATCCTTTCCCAATAAACCTTTCTACCTCAGTGAAAATACTGCTTTTTTTTTCCCTTGGAAACTGTATTTTGGCAGTTTTTCAATGACTTCTCTTGCCTGATAATGGGCTCAAAAATATGTGACCAATAATACCGAGTCTTTAAGTCAATATCAACATTACAGTGCTGTGCAGAAGCGACAGAGAAGCCAAATCAGCTGATGAAAACTTGTGGTTGATGCGTTACCTGGATCTAATATTGCCTACCTGCCAGCCTGACAGATAAGTTGTACTCACTGGCATTTCCAAATGCTTATGAGAAATGCTGTCCTTGAAAGCACTCGCCTGAGCTTTGAAAAACTCACGTGTTTAGTGGTGTTCATCCTGGCAGCCCACCTGGTGTGGCTTTCCACAAGTTGAGTTCCTGTTTTTCCAAAACAGGAAAAAGTCCTCAGAGCAGCTGGCTCCCCACCACCCTGCCTGGGTCAGGGCTGAATTTCAGTTGGACTGGATGTTCTCCAGTGGCCCCTTCCAGCCCCTTCTGTGTAAATCAGTCTCACAACTGATTACATCCCAGTAAATTACATTGTCTCTTTATGTAAATGCAACTATTTTTGACTGACATGAAAGGAAACACCACAGTGACCTCAGAAATCATCATAATTGATTTCCCAGTACTCATCTTTAAGACATAACTTGTTGATATAGCAGTTGTTGGGCCTGTAAAAGTTTATTTCATGTTTGTTTTTTTTTTAAAGTTTCCAATGACATGGCCAGCACTAGGGGTTGTTTCTTAAATGATGGTATTTCTATGCCATTACCCCTGGTCTTTCCACTGGTAAAAGCGTCTTTCAAGATTACCATTGGACAACTCTGTTTCCCAAAGCTGGGCTCATGGAATAAGGTGATACCAAACAAGGTTAAGCATGTCCAAAACCAAAAATGAAGCTATTTTACAATACCAATACTTGGGCATTTTATCAGTGGCCTTTAAAAATGTGTTGGTAAATATTTGATTAGGATTTATACACACTTTCAAATTTTAAATAGTACAATTTCTGAATAAGGAATTTCAACATTTTTATTTTTTTAATCTGCCTTTTTCTATGACAGGTGAGAACTCAAGTGAGACATCAAAAGTCCTGTTTGAGTAAGTCAGCATTGTAGGTGGACAATTTCCTCTGTTACTAACACTTAAATTAAAAGGTTCTAATTCCAAATACACTGTGGTCAATCAAGAATTGCAAAAAGTCAAAGAAAACACATTTCTTTGTAGACTTTTCTAGGGAGACATTGCAGTAGAACATCTGTTTCACTTTGATTGAGTGCCAGGCCTGATGGATTGGTTTAATGTAGTTCTTATTAATAACTTGCAGACACCAGCAAGCTTTGCAAGCTCCTAACAAAGAAAACATTTAGAAAATTCAGGAGAATACTAAAGGCAGCAAAAGTGTCATTTGAAATAAATGAGAAGCTCCTAATTAAAAAAAAAAAAAAAGCAACAAACTAATGTAAAAACCAGATTTTTGTGTTTGTTTGAACTACAGAATCTTCAATTTCCTAGGTAAGATTAAAAAACAGCGAAGGCTAGAAGAGCACTTTTCAGGTTTATCTTTCATAGCTGCAGAGAAAGGAGAACAGGGCAGAACCACAGAGGTACATATTCAGTCAACCATTGGAATGTGTGATAATGCTGAAAATTTCCAAAATAATATCTTGCTTTTCAGAGAGGGGGTGGGGGATTCATACAATATGGGGGTTTTTCCTCACCACCCC